>ML793004.1:29613-68104 GCA_009831015.1 Picea engelmannii
TCCTAAGTGCAGAAATGAAACTCTTCCATGATGGAAATACATTACCCACATGTTGTGTTCCCTTTTGCAGCTTGCTTTGCCACCAGATGAGAGTTGTACCTGCAAGTCTCAAAGATGCCAACTTAATTTGTGTGGCCTCATCCCTGATCTGTTGCACATTGCAGTATACCTCCATCTACCTGATCCAATTGTCAATTTTTTCTACATTTACTTCACCATCATATATGGGCAACTCAAATTTTACATCAAGTTTTAACAATGGCATTTCATTTTTATTCTTATGAACATTTTTATTTCCATTAGATGTAGAACTTGAACTTGAAGAAGAAGGAGAAGAAGGAGGTGTTGATGGAGGTGAAGGAGGTATCTGAGGATGGTCCTCTTCCTCTTCACTTTTTCCCTTTGAAGATCCACCCAAAACTGGTCTCTTTCGTTCCAGGTAATCCTCGTACAAAAATTTCACCATCTCCGACATAGCATGGAATGTTTTCCAGAATTCTTTCTCATCTTGAGAAATCCCTTCTTCCGATGCCATCTTCTCGCTGTGAGAAGCTCTCTTTCTCAATCTAATTAATGGATTCTCTGCAACAATCTCACCTTCACCACGCTATAGCTTTTCCCTGGTTAACATGCAAAACTCAAATCCAAACGTCAACTAGCTCTGATACCACTTGATCCGTAGGATCTTTTAATGACTATGGTTGAGTTTTGATTTTGCATGCGTTAATTAACCATTTGAGAAAATTAATGAAAGAATGAGGAAAGAAGAGGAATTATGACAGCCATATACACATGTGTAGATCTGAAATGAAATAATAGACAACAAACCATAACATGCAGATTGATAACGGAGTTCGGCACAACTTTGCCTACGTCTCTGGGCCTTTGTCTCTGTGGGGGAGGCTTCCTTATTTATGTTCAAAAGCTCAAAAGTACATTGAAGCAGTCCCAATTGGCTACAAGACTGATCTGGTCATGTTCTTCCAGATCTCTAGAACCCTGCAAAGAAAATGGCACGCAAAATGGACGTCCGGAGCTCCCAGAAATGACTCAACAGCGTCTGCTCCTCAATAGCTTCCCTGCATAAAAATGGCTTTGGCTTGGCTTTCCTTCAGCATAACTCTACTTTTTTTGTCCTTGATTTTCCTCCCTGGCCTCAAACAGGCCTAGTTTATATAGATTTGAAGTTGGTTGTTCATCTCCAACTTCCTTCCAAAATTTGGGCTCCAAAAATGCCCAATATCTCCCAAAAATGGAGAAAATCCACTAATATCAGGCTTAATAACAATTAAAATCCCAAAACTATAACAAAAAACCCATTTTTGACTAAATTCGGGCGTAGCCCCCAAAACTCGCGTGCTCTAGGTCATATGGGTCATCCATGTGGCCACGCGCCCATGCGCTGGCCCTCTGTCGCTGGCTCCTGGTCATGGGATCCGCATGTGATCTCGGGCTAACTAACCGTGTGCGCCCTGTTTGCATTAACGTCCCAGGTCATATGGTGAACTGCCCATGGACCAAGGGTTGGCTCTATCCCAAACTCCCACGTTGGTTTAACACCTCCGTGTTCCCGGTTCCATGGGGTGGTCACATTATATGTTTGCGCCGAGGGATGGGGCTAAGCCCCGACCCTTTCCCCCGCCGTATTAAACATCAATCAAATTCAAATATGGTTTTTACCATATGGTTAACAAGAACCACCTGTTGGGCGGGCGGTTAGCCCAGCCCTGCCAGTGCACAACCCGGAGGGGAGGTCACGGGTTCGACTCCCGTGCACACCATATAAATTTTACCAAAACCCATAAACCAACCACAAGGTGCCATGTGGCAGCCCATGACTGGGCCACGTGGCACCTCAAAAACCAACCATAAGTCACCAAGTGTCAATCGCTGATTGGTCCACGTGCCTGCCACCTGTCAAATTCCGTACTGCACTGTCAACCTGCCACGTGTCTGCCACCGTACCTGCTGACGTCATCCCGTGCCATGTGTCACCCTTATAGTGGTGACACATGTCACCCCTGGATTGGTCCAACTCTTTGCCCGTATGCCGAATCAGCCTGCCATGTGTCGCCTCCTGGATCTGCCACATCATCTATATGGATTGTATGGTCTGTACAGTCATCATGCCACGTGGCACTATACAAACTATACAGTCATCCCCTTTTTTTTCCTGTTTGCCTTTTCGGACAGAACACGATATCTTGCTCATACGGAGCCCATTTGATGAAGTAAATATACCGCCGGAATCAGGAAGATGAGACGGACGCAATGGAGTTTGTTTCATCAGATTCTGAGCACTTTCATTTTTGAGCATTTTTAAGCCCTGTCAGGCTTTTGGATCCGATTCCGGATCATAGACTATAAAAATACAGAGTGAAAGACTCGCTAGAATGAAGGCAGCTTATCTCTGAGAAGAGATGTGATGGCTGCTCGCATTCACAAGAAGATGAGTACAATGAGGCTTTGAAAGCCTTTTTACAATAAACAGGAATGCCAAAAACTCTAGACATCCAAAAACCTAACCCTAGGAGATGAAGCACCAAAAGTCATGTGGGCCCCGTTTGGGTAAGTTAGTACATCAACTTCCCGGGGTTGTAACGTTTGCATACGATCTTCGTTTTAGGCGTGTGATAGATCATTGGAAAGGTATCATCGAGGAGATTCATTTTGGGGTCTCAATTATGCCTTCAGCTATAATTGAGAACCTCGATCTTGAAAAACCTTCATTTGGACCCTCAAAATGGCCTCGAAAGTTAAAAACTACTAAAAATAGTAAATTGTCAAATTTGCCAAAAAACTATTTTGAGCCAGTTGAAAAAAGCGGGTGGCAACCAATATCCACCTGGATCAATCCTCCCTCCTTAGGAAGTAATGGTCTCCATTGCGTTCAATTCTAGGGGGAGAGGGAAAAGCGTTTGCTAAATCTGCATCTTGGTGAGTTACTTGCCTTGCTGGAGACGTCACGTTGCTCAGTTTGTGGAAGTATGTCACGAACATGTTGAGGCTGAGGTTGTTCAACAAGTCAGGCTACATGAGAGGATGGTGTGTAGAAGGAATATTTGCACTTTACTACAACCTTGCCGACCTATTTCTGTTGGATAGAAGGTGCTTGGGGCGAAGCTGTAGTGGTTGCGGTGTCCTTTTATTCCCCTTTTGAACAGATTGTGAAGAAGATGAATTTCACAGCATGAGATAATACCTTGCGACACTTTTTAGGTGGAACAATAGTTGGAACTACCTCTGGTATTCTGTAGAGATGAACCCCCAAAGTAACAATGACACTACGGGGTCGAGACTCATAAACAGCATGGCGTCTCCACATATATGGTTGGCCTAAGAGAACATCACAGACATCCAGTGAGGAAACATCACATAATACCTCATCCTTGAAGGGTTGGATGTCATATGACAATCGACACTATTGGCTGACACGGAGATCTCGTCCTTGCCGAAGCCACCCGATGTTGTATGGTTGCGAGTGTGGTGTTGTCGACAATCCCAACTGTTTGATGACCTCTATTGAGATGAGGTTTTTCTGGCTTCCGCTATCAACAATAAAATGCAAAGGGGTCCCCTTCACCCACATCTGTGAATGAAAAAGGCACTCCCCCTCTTCAGGATCTGTTGCTTCTTCTGGTTGAATTGTTGCGGTCACGACAATAGCAGTGGGGTATGCGTCAATGATCTGTCCTTTACCAGTATTTTTAGAATCAGATTTAGAATCAGGGTTCGACTCCTTGTCTTTGATCTCGACCACCAATGACTGTTTTGAGCGACATTCATCGGTGTTGTGCCAGGGGATTTTGTGGAAATGACACCATTTTTCGGTGTCTTTCTTTGTCTTCCCGTGACCTTCTTTTCCTGTGTCTTAAACTGTTTTTCGGGAGACTGTTTGTTAGGGTCGTCTTTTTCATACTTTGGTTTTTGCAGATTTGCAGACCCGAATTCCCATTTGTTCTAGTGCTTAATTTTCTACTCAATTTTAACAACATATCGATAAGCAGCACCGAGTGATGAGATGTCCAAAAAATCCATTTCAGTCTAGATGTATCTGTGTAGAGCCCCACGGTATTTCAGAACCAAATGTCACTCAGAGTCTTTGATACACGACTTGGTGCACAAGGTATGGAAGGTATTGGTGAACTCTGGAACTGCTTGGCCCCTCTCTTTCCGCAGTGTGGTCCATCTCATGTACTGGTCCTCATAGTTGCCAATAGGGTAATACTGTTCCTTTACCACATCCACAAAAAAATCCCAAGTGGGATTGGCCCCATATATTCTAGACTCCTCTATGGAAATTTTCTCCCAGTAATATTCCCACCAATGTTTGACATGAGGGAGAGCTTTAAGGAGTGCGAAGGTGATCTTTTATTTGTCAGAAAAATTGTGAACAGAGAAATAACCTTCTAGCAGAGTTAACCATTTTTCTAGGGCTTCTGCATCTATCTATCCTTCAAATATAGGAATATCAAAATTAACTTGTACCTTGAAAGGAGAGGTGCCTCCAAAGTGGCTACCTGATGAAGATGCGCCTGATGTTATCGGCGAGCGTTTAAGGATGTGGGCAAAATTCTCTATCATTTCGTCCCTCTGTCGCGTGAGAGCTTGCTCAAGCAACAGATTGATAAGATCGTTCGCTCCGTCGTTTTTATTTTCTTCCGCCATTGAGGGTTTCTTGGGTGTGCGAGAGCGATTTTGTTCAAGAGATACAAGCTCGAGACCTAAATTTCTATACTCGGACCTCATTGGGGACATGCACTGAAAAAATGATTAAGAGAAACCTGCTCTGATACCACTGATCCAAATTATTTTCGGCACAAAATGAGATCGGAGATATAATAAATAAATTCATAGAGATATCAAAAATATTCAATAATATAACATAAATGTATCAGATATGCAACCATAAACACAGATATACAATAATACACAATTTCTATTAATGAAATAAATGTACAGAGACTGTAAAAATGCAGAGTGAAAGACTCGCTAGAATGGTGGAAGCTTATCTCTGTGAAGAGATGTGACGGCTACTCGCATTCGCAAGAAGATGAGTACAATGAGGCTCTGAAGGACTTTTTACAATAAACAAGAATGCCAAAAACCCTATACATCCAAAAACCTAACCCTAGGAGATGAAGCACCAAAAGTCATGTGGGCCCCGTTTGGGTAAGTTAGTACATCAACTTCTCGGGGTTGTAACGTTTGCATATGATCTTCGTTTTAGGCATATGATAGATTGTTGGAAAGGTATCTTCGAGGAGATTTGTTTTGGGGGCTCAATTATTCCTTTGTCTATAACTGAGAACCTTGATCTTGAAAAACCTTCATTTGGGCCCTCAAAATGGCCCCGGAAGTTAAAAACTACTAAAAATAGTAAATTGCCAAATTTGCCAGAAAACTGTTTTGAGCCAGTCGGAAATGGTGGGTGGCCACCAATATCCACCTGGATCAATCCTCCCTCCTTAGGAATAAATGGTCTCCATTGCATTGAGTTCCCGGGGGAGAGGGAAAAGTGTTTGTTGAATCTGCATCTTGGTGAGTTGCTTGCCTTGTTGGAGACGTCGCATTGCTCAGTTTGTGGAAGTATGTCACAAACCTATTGAGGTTGAGGTTGTTCAAAAAGTCAGGCTACATGAGAGGACGGTGTGTAGAAGGAATATTTTCTCTTTATTGCAACCTTGACAACCTGTTTCTGTTGGATAGAAGGTGCTTGGGGCGAAGCTGTAGTGGTTATAGTGTCCTTTTGTTCCCCTTTTGAATAGATTGTGAAGAAGCTAAATTTTGTAGTATGAGATACTACCTTGCGACACTTTTTAGGTGGAACAACATTTTGAACTACCTATGGTATTCTGTATAGATGACCCCACAAAGTAACAATGACACTATGGGGTCAAGACTCATAAATAGCATGGCGTCTCCACATATATGGTTGGCCCAAGAGAACATCATAGACATCCAATGGGGCAACATCACATAATACCTCATCCTTGAAGGGTTGGATGTTGTATGCCAATCGACACTGTTGGCTGACACGAAGATCTCGTCCTTGCCGAAGCCACCCAATGTTGTATGGTTACGGGTGTGGTGTTGTCAACAATCCCAACTGTTTGATGACCTCTGTTGGGATGAGATTTTTCTGGCTTCCTCTATCAACAATAAAATGTAGTGGGGTCCCCTTCACCCACATCTGTGAATGAAAAAGGCACTCCCCTTCTTCAGGATCAGTTGGTTCTTCCGGTTGAATTGTTGTGGTCGCGACAATAGCAGTGGGGTCTACATCAATGATTTTTCCTTTACCGGTATTTTCAGAATCATATTTCGGCTCCTTGTCTTTGATCTCGACCACCAATGACTTTTTTGAATGACATTCATTGGTGTTGTGCCAAGGGATTTTGTGGAAATCACACCATTTTTTGGTGTCCTTCTTTGTCTTCCTGTGACCCTTATTTTCCTGTGTCTTGGACTGGTTTTCGGGAGACTGTTTGTTAGGGCCGTCTTTGTCATACTTTGGTTGTTGCGGATTTGTAGACCCAAATTCCCGTTTGTTTTGGTGCTTAAATTTCTACTCAATTTAAATAGCATATTGATAAGTAGCACCGAGTGATGAGATGTCTAGAAAATCCATTTCAGTCTGGATGTATCTATGTACAACCCCACGGTATTTCAAAACCAAATGTCACTCGGAGTCTTTGATACCCAGCTTGGTGTGCAAGGTATGGAAGGTATTGGTGAACTCTGGAACTACTTGGCCCCTCTCTTGCCGCAGTGTGGTCCATCTCATGTACTAGTCCTCATAGTTGCCAACAGGGTAATATTGTTCCTTTACCGCATCCACAAAAAAATCCCAAGTGGGATCGACCCCATATATTCCAAGCTCCTCTGTGGAAATTTGCTCCCAGTAAGTTTCCCACCAATGTTTGACATGAGGGAGAGCTTTAAGGAGTGTGAAGGTGATCTTTTCTTTGTCGAAAAAATTGTGAACAGAGAAATAACCTTCTAGCAGAGTTAACCATTTTTCTAGGGCTTCTGCATCTATATGTCCTTCAAATATAGGAATATCAAAATTAACTTGTACCTTGAAAGGCAAGGTGCCTCCAAAGTGGCCTCTTGATGAAGATGCGCCTGATGCTATCGGTATGAATTTAAGGATGTGGGAAAAATTCTCCATCATTTCGTCCCTCTGTCATGTGAGAGCTTGCTCAAGCAACAGATTGATAGGATCGTCTGCTCTGTCGTTTTTCTTTTATTCCACCAATGAGGGTTTCTTGGGTGTGCAAGAGAAATTGTCTTTAAGAGAGACAAGCTCGAGACCCAACTTGCTATACTTGGACCTCGTCGGGGACATGCACTGAAAAAACGATTAAGAGCAACCTACTCTGATACCACTGATCCAGATTATTTTCAGCACGAAATGAGATCAGAGATATAATAAAGAAATGCACAAAGATATCACAGATATTCAATAATATAATAGAAATGTATCAGATATGCAACCATAAACACAGATATACAGTAATACACGATTTCTATTAATGAAAGAAATGTACAGAGACTGTAAAAATACAGGGTGAAAGACTCGCTAGAATGGTGGCAGCTTATCTCTGAGAAGAGATGTGACGGCTACTCACATTCGCAAGAAGATGAGTACAATGAGGATATGAAGGAATTTTTACAATAAAAATGAATTCCAAAAACTCTATACATCCAAAAACCTAACCCTAGGAGATGAAGCGCCAAAAGTCAAGTGGGCCCCATTTGGGTAAGTTAGTACAACATCTTCCTGGGGTCGTAACATTTGCACATGATCTTCGTTTTAGGCGTGTGATAGCTCATTGGAAAGGTATCGTTGAGGAGATTCATTTTGGTAACTCAATCATTCCTTCAGCTATTTTTTAGAACCTTGATCTCTAAAAACCTTCATTTGGGCCCTCAAAATGGCCCTGGAAGTTAAAAACTGCTAAAAATAGTAAATTGCCAAATTTGCCAAAAAACTATTTTGAGCCAGTCGAAAAAGGTGGGTGGCCACCGATATCCACCTGGATCATGATCCTAGATATAAAATATAAAAAATATGCAGAGGTATTCAATCGCAAGAAGGAGCAAGAAAATTATTCAACATGAACAATCAACAGGGGTAGATAGCTGGGAAAAATATCCTTCACTCATCGTCCATGCACAGAAAAGAAGGGCATTAAAATCTATAGGTCACTATGCACTGAAGTGATGACCGTCGATTCGTATCCTGGCCGACTGCTCAGGCACAGAATGATGACCTAGGGATAAGGGCAGAAGATAAAGTGCAGTCTAATCATAATAATCAGTAACACATAACAGAACAGTCATAACAATTAGGGATCAGGTTTCTAAGGAAATCAATTCAAGACAATGGTCGTAAAGCTATGATGACTTTAAGTTCTCGATTAAAGTGTTGAGTTAAAAAAAATTCTTTACACAATAGAAGTACAGTAATGAAAATGCAAGAAAAATAATAATCTACCATTCAAATAAACGCATGCGTACCATAGCCTAAGGAGACAGCTATGAGTCGTTTTCCTGCGTGCACTTCGTCCATCTCTCGCTTGCTGATCGATGTGACTTCATCGGTACCTCCCAGCCAACACTAGGGGTACTCTTCTTCCCCCTGAGCCTCCCAAGACACAAAAGGGCCATGCACACTAAACCAAGAACAACTAGAACCCAATTCTCCTCACAAGGTCGAGCTACCACTCGTTACCCGAGCTGGGTATCCCAACTCCCACAAGATAAGTCAGTCAAGACAAAAATTATGCAGCATAACCTTACGCATAAAAGGTGATCCCATACTCCTCGTCCTCCATCCTTTTTATAGGGTTTCTAAGTGATTTATTTCCCAAATTCTCATTTACTTTAATTTTCATTAATTTAATTCAGAAAACCCTCCCCCGTACACATGTCACCCATCCCCCTAGTTGCACCAGAAATCAATTTCATTATTTATTTAATTATTCCTATTTCCCTCACCCACCTAAAAGCATTCATAAAATCGCTCCTTGGTGTCCCAATATTCCCTTACAACTTTTAAATGACTTACGCCCTTACTAAATTACTAGTTGAGTTCATAATTAGAAAGTTCTTAAAGGAAAGATTCCTTACTAAGTTAGTCATTCATCTTTTTCCTTATGTTTCCCTTTTCTTTATGTTTCCCATTTTCCCCTTAGTTTCCTATTTATTTTAAATTTCCCTCTTTTCCCTTTTTAACTAAAACTAAAATTAGCAAGTGTAGAAATCCACCTTTTACTCCTTTTTTCTTTTTAATCAATAAAATTTAATTAGCATATGTAGAAAATAAATCATTTCCCTCCTTTTTTTTAAATTTAATCCCCCGAAGTAATTTGATTTTAATAAAGTAATTGAATTTCTTACCCTCTTCTCGTCACATGTTTAATTATGATTATTATTATTATTATTTTACCACAAGTATCACTTAGACCTAGATTTTAATTTCCTAGGCTGGGAGACATTTTTATTAGGGTAATTGTTTTTAAATCTTACTTATTACGTCATTCATTTTAAGGCTAACAAGGTTTATTCACTTACCCGTTGAAATTGTGACGTGTCCTTCAGGACGCACTAGGTTATCCAAGGGTGCCACTTGCCTTTTTCTATTTTCCTTGTGCGACGTGCCCTTTAGGACGCACTACATTCTCCAAGGGTGCCACTCACCTCTTTCCTTGTGCAACGTGCCCTTCAGGATGCACTATGTGCTCCAAGGGTGCCACTCACCTCTTTCCATTTTCCTTGTGCAACGTGCCCTTCAAGATGCACTACGTTCTCCAAGGGTGCCACTCACTTCTTGAATAACTTGATAGACATCAAAAACCCCTGGAGTCAATACTCCGCTAGGTGATCTTGTGGAAGACTAAGGGCCTCTAATGAATAAGGCCCCTGCCTTATTGTGTTCCCCTTAGAATCATCGTAAGTGATTGTCGTAGTCATCCCTCATGACATCTTGGGTCTTCTCGAACTAGGTAATCATTAACATATAGTTCGAGCCACAAGGGGAGTGCTAGTAGGCTGTGGTAGGGTTGATGTCCACACCTCTCCATCAAAGTCTCTAGTTCTCGTGCATGACCCCTCTATTCCATATGTGAGTCTGGTCGACAAGCTATCGTCATCTTGCATCATCAACAAATCATGTCAGCAATAATAATCAATCAGCATAGCGTCTAATCATATGTACATAAGTCATATCAACAATAATCAAACCCCAACAATCCACTCCCTAACTCAATCCAGATTCCAAGGGGTGTCATCGATGCCTCTGCATCCTCGAGGTCTGAAGTCCTGCACACTCAGGAGAACCCAATCAATAGCACCTGTCTATGTGAACACACAAAATAAAATATCCATAATGCCTCATAATCATAATCAAATGACCAATAGTATGATAATTTGGATCGCTTGCAAGCAAGTGTCCTCAAAGAACAATTTAGCTCAGTGTGCACAAGAGTGGGATGTTACAATATGGCATCTCTAGACCAAGATGATATTTAAGTAGAAAATGATGTAGATGAGCAGGTAGATGTGTTAGACGAAGAAGTCAAAGAAGTTGAGCTATATGTAGATGAAAATGTTCTCGATATATGATGATATCGACAATTAGGGTTAAGGTTTATATTGTTGCATAAAACCCTAATTCAATCTTGTTGTAGTTTCCACATCTAAAAATGCACACTCACAGTTAATAAATACTTGTTTTTATTTTAAACTATAATTCATTCTCTTGTGCAAAATACACGCTAGGCTTCATAAAAATGCACAACTAGGTCTTAAAACATCTCTAATTTGAGTGATTCAAGTTTTGAGGGTGCCTTAGATAATTTTATACATGTCTACATATTTAGATTTTCACCATAAAAGTGGTTTCTATGTAAAAGAAGCAAAATCTACCTTTTAAATTTAGGGACCAAAATAGTAGAAAGTGACCTAATTGAAATGCATGCCCATGATTCTATATAGCTCAAAATTTAGTGATATAAGTTTTGGGGTGAATTTAATAACATTCTAAATCTATCTATATCATCGAGATTGCATTTTCAAATGAAAAAGGACTTCTACCTTGAATCAAGATTAAAGAATTTTTGTAAAATGGAGGGTAAAACTGTGTTACTGTAAAGTGCACACCTAGGACTCATATGACCTCCGAATTGAGTGATTCAAATTATGGAGTTTGTATTTTATCATTTTACATATTTCATACATTTATTTGTGCATTTTGAAACCAAAAACCCTCTGCTATGCATAAAGGCTAAAAAATAACTTCTAAATGCATAAAAAAGATTAAAGGGGAAAATGCATGAAAACAGGGCATGATGAAAAATGCACACCCTAGGAAAAAAATCCATGCATGGTGTTGGTAGTTTATAATTTACAATTTACAGGATTTTGGATATGTTGTAAAACCTAAATACTGTATACTAGGGTGATTTGTGCTCCTCTTCCTTTCATGGGTTCATAGCTCATCTTCCTCTCTATCATGTGTATTGTGTTTTTTTGGTCTATAGAAATGCATTTACATGTGTGAAATTGGTTGAATATATTTTTATATTGTAGTTATATTGCTTCATTGTATTTTTTTGTAATAGTTAATTACAATGAATATAACATTACTCTAGAGGAAATGAAATGAGACTTCAAACATTATTTGTGGAGTTGAATGTAAAGGGTGATAGGAAATGTTATTTCCATTGCATTCAATTCAGGGGCTTCAATAGAAGAATAATTTTAATAACGACAACTGAAAGACATTGTATATAGTTTGGGCGCATTGAAGAGGGGTATGAATATCCGCCCTTGGTAATTTACTCATTATATGTGTTTGTATTGATTGTATTCGTAAAAAATTACATCCTTTTAATATTTGTTACATACACTCATTTTATTTTATTGTTTGTAATTATAAAGAAAGGGCATCCTAAGTGAAATCTTGGGAATGTTCCAAGTAGTAATAGAAATCATGTTGTACACACTGAGGAAGATGGAGCGAATATTGGAGATCAAGTTATTCCTATGGAAGAACATGACACCAATAATACGATTGAGAATAATGGTATAAATATATTGATCCAAGACACATTTTCTCCAATGGATGACAATTCTGATTATATTCATGATGTACCTATGATTGAGAAGTCACAACAACTCCTTTATGAAGGCTCGAGGACAAATATTCTCTCAACTATATTGTTGTTGGTGAACTTGAAGTTATTGCATGGTTTTTCAAACACTTGTCTCACCCATATCCTAAGGTATGTAATATAATTCGTCACCTATACATAAAAGGTTTACTTTTTTTCTCTATTTTAGTGTTAATTAATGTGTAAATTAAGGATGCAATATTTACGATTAATATTATTTACATTAACTAGTTATATTTTCTGTTGTAAATTTTTAAGTGAATTTCTTTTATCATCATCAAATAATTTACCTCACATACCAAGAATTATCTGCCATTATGAAAGATATTGAAATGGAGTATCAAGCTATTGATGCATGTCCTAATGATCATATTATATATTATGGACAATATGCATCAGAAACAAAATTCCCACAATTTCAAATCAATAGATATCAAATCGATCAAGTAACAAAATAAGTGCCTTGTAAGGTTATACATCATATTCCCATAATTCCATGTTTGTAGTGACTATTCAGGTGCCAAAGAATAACACAGTTTATGGATTACCATGCATGGAACAAAAGTGAAGATGGCATTCTTTGAATTTCTACATATGGTTCTGCATTTAGGAACATCGAAGAAATATGGCCAATATTTAAAGAAGAACCTCATAATGTTAGGCTTTCATTGGCAGCTAATTGTGTCAATCCATTTGGAGAGGTCAATTATATTTACTTAGTGTGTCCTATTTTGTTATAAACAATAACCTTCCTCCTTGGATGTCAATAAAGAGGAAGAACACAATGTTGGCAATGATTTTTCCAAGTATTTGCTTACAATAATTTTTTGAACGTAGGATTTCATTTTTCTTGTTCATTGCATAACTTCACACACACACACACACAAAATAATAATTATTTGTATTTCCAAACAAATTAGGTAAGTACCAATATGAATTTATATATTGAGCCTCTTGTTGATGAGCTACTAAATTTATGGGATGGCATCACTATGTACGACATCTCTAGACCAATAGGGAAAAAGAAATTTCAATTCCATGGAATACTTACATAGACAATTCATGATGCCCCAAGGCTAACACATTTTTGTGGTATGTAATGTACTCCTTCACTTTAATAGTGTATACTTTTATGAACCTATCATGCATGTTTTTTAAATAATTCCTTGGTATATAATTGGTATATATTTTTTTGTTCCTACGATGAAACCTCGTCATTCAAGAATTTTAGGAAAGGAGGTGTTTTATGAGTATAACACTTCCACCCTAAGAACCATAGTTATCGAACTACCAAAAAATATATTTTCCATTTGAAGGAAGAGACTGGAATAAAACCATGAAGAATGACACCTCACCTATGGAAGTTGGAATATAATAGAAATCGTCAAGGTAATTAATTAGTCTATGTATCATATATATTGTTTTACAATTTTTATTTGTATTGAATTTTGTTTATTGTATCAAACAATTATTGTTGTAATTTCATTTATTTTTCATAAAGGTCATCAAGTCATTAATGGACTTCCACGATTAATTAAAAGTTACCCTATACAATTCAATATGTTTCCCTACTATGAGCACCTACAAATAACTCATTTGTTCGATACAATGTATATCGGGAAGAATGCAACATAAATATTATGGAGAATCTTAGATCAAAAGAGTAACAAAGAAAAAATTGTCAAAATTTGTCGTGACATTGAGGAAGCCAATCATGCAATGAAAAATGTGATTCATTCAAATAGCGATGGAGATCGAGATAGTCTTCCATGATTATTTATTGATAAGCAAAACAATGTTGTAGAAGATTTCATTAGGAAAATTAAATTCCCATGGAATTTTCTTCAAAAATAAGTAATATCTTAACTAAGAAAGGTGAATTTGGTGGGGTAAACACTCTTGAATGGAATACCTTCATTAAGGTAAAGATTTTGTTATATTTCTATATTGGTATACACATTTTTTATATTTTTTTGTTTACTTTTTTGTTACAGTATGTTCTACCTCTAATGTTTATAATGATTCATTTTTGTTATAGTATGTTCTACCTCTATCTCTTCTAGACATCTTTGAAAACAACATAAAATAAATCATATATGATCTTGGAAAATACATGAAGCAAGTAATGATTTCTATCCAAAATGTTAGTTGTAGGACTTGTTGACATGTGTTTTACTTGCAAACTATATAAAAAAAAATTGAAACCCGCGATTTTATTGCATCATGTGTACGTTGTTTTCATCTAAATAAATCCATAAGGAATATATAAAGTATTGGAGGAGAAAATTTCCTTGGCTAATGTGTGAAATGAAAAAGTACCTACCTTCGGTATTTTTCAATGTACAAGAACACTACCTCATACACCAAGTTAAGGAGATTGAAATGTGTGGCCCTGTACACACAAGGTCAGTGTGGATGGTGGAGTGGAATTTGAAATCATTGAAGGATTTTGTTCGACAAAGAGAACGTACCGAGGGTTCTATGGTGGAGGGATATATGGTATATCAATGCTTGGTGTACATTAGTCAATACCTTGCTAAATTAGCAACAAATATGAATGTGCCTCGCATTTGAGGTGTCAACTCCATCAACACATTTGAAGGGGAAGTACTATTGGGGAAAGGTAGAATGTGGAAAGTGAAAGGTAATTAGATGGTAGAGATATATAATACTTTTGATTATTCATTTTAATATATATCGTACCTATTTAACTTGTATTCTTCCATGAATTATTAAGCTTTATCATGGTACCTAATTATTGATGAATTGTTATTTTTTCATATAGTTAGTCGAGAGTGGGATGCACTACATTTATACATCACAAACAATATTGATTGGATAAAGGTATGGATACAGCAATGTATACAATGTTATGGTAGGTTATCATGGGAAGGTTTGGCTACATTGGTTAAAGAGGCTCATCATAATCAAGATACGAATATTACACAGAGGGAAATTGATTTAGCATATGGTTTAAATGATAAACATGCAAGCATATTCACCCACATTTTTTAGTTGTTTTCCATTATATTAATTTATGTGGTTTATTTTTTTCTTAAAATATTTACTAAGTCTAAATATGTTTATTAATTTACAATGCATTTTTTACATGTTGGGCATATTGCAATTGAAACACCACAAGGCTATGTGGTGAAATGGCTATAAATTTTGCATCAAAAAGTTGGATGAAAAGAATAAAACCTTTGATTGTGGGATAACTGTAGTCTTTCAGGCAACTAATGTTTCCTCTAGAAGTGGCAAACATCCAGAGGTATTTGAAAATAGATACTATGGGTATTTGGATGATATACTTGAGTGTGAATTTAAATCCTTTAAATTAGTCCTATTCGAGGTCAAATGGTATAAGTTATAGATAAATGAATGTGATCCTTAAAGAACTATTATTGATCATGCTAATGGATTTACCATGGTTAATATGAGGATGGTTGAGCGGTACTGTGTAAAATCCTCAATTATAATCCTTGTTAATTGTAATGAAATTGTATAAATATGAATTAGGTTGGTGAGTCGATGTGTTTGGGTGAAGAGCCTGTATTGATTTAATGTGGCCAAGGGCCGAATTACATTTTATGAACATTGAAATAATTAATAAAAGTGATAATTTTTGTCTGCAATACGAAAGGAATGAAGAACAATGGGGGGATATGATTCCATAACAAATATAGGGGTCCAAGGGGGAATTATTCATGGGTATTAATCCAACCCACATTCCTGGAATTATTATCTTTGTGTTGAACCTTCTATTTGTTGATTGAGTGTATGAGAAGCCAATCATTTAACTCATGTAAGAGGGTGAGTGTGAGTGGTCACATCCCATAGTTATTGGAGATCATGATATGGAGTACAATCATCCTTGATAAGAGTGTGAGTCAAGCAAGAAAGGAAGAAGATAAAATTCGTATGCAGAATATGGACCGTTTTTACATGTTGTTTTTGGGCAAAAAAGGAGGAGCAAAGGGCTAGGAAGAGGACCAACCATGGTATACTTGAAGGCATCCATTTTTTGGATTTTTTTTCTGTGAAGAGAGAGGCATGTTTTCCTGTAAAATCGGGCTATAAGTTTGTGGTGCGACTTCCAGTTGAGGAAATATCTCAAGAGCCTTGTGAAGGGTGCTGTGAGAAATTGTGAAACAATTGAAAGTTCTAGGATCCCAAGTGAGGAATTCCTGGCCAATCGAGTGCACTAGGAACTCTGTTAAACAAATGATACAGCCCAAGGACTGTGAGCAGTGAAGGGGGCACATTCCTTGGGTAGTTCAGGTTGTGGGGAAGAGAGAGCTAGAGGATTGGAACTGTTGTGGGAGTAAAACCTGGGTTTGGGGGATGATGTGTGTGGAGAGTGTTATCACACTAAGTTGCCTTGGGTCTTTAGCCTTTAGTTTTAATTTTTTCCCTAAGCCTTTAGATTTTAATTTTTTATTTATCCCCTTAAAAGTGTGTTTGCTTAGGTTCCCTTGATAAATAAAGGCTTAATTCATGACTTATGTTTTGATCCTCACATAAAACTTTTGACCCAGGACCGTTTTCATGACTTATCTTTTGATCTCCTCCATGACTTGACACTAAGCTTGACTCACTCCACGATCATCTTGACTTGACATGCCACTTTCCTCACTCATGCCTTCGTAGCCTTGCCATGTTGTCCCCTTTGTCCTTTGCTTACTAGTCACATCATTTTTTTTGAAAGGGAGCGTTGCCAACTCACCAGGAGTTTCCGTAGCACACTCCCTGTCCATCATATTTTACCATGATTTGTGGTTATGGTGATCATGTCATATCTTCCTTATTTTCAGTGCCATGGTTAGTTAAAATATGCTTTTGAGGTTTCATATTTATGAGTTTGCTAACGGTTTTTGAATATTGAAAGTTCAAGGCTCTGCGCTACAAAAAAATTACCAGTTCAGACCAGTTAGCAACGACGCTACCAGATCAGATGCTGAGGTGGATCCTGAGGCCGAATTGCTCATGATATTCTCCTAATATTTCGCTGAAACTCTGATTTTTCATTATTATCCAAGTATTCCATGGTTTTTTCCCCTCTGCATATCAATTTCAAGGAGAAATTATCGCCCGAAGTTTTGGTATTCATCTTGCTTGCATAATTCGAGGAGATATTTTCCCTCACACTTTCCTATAAGCCTCATCCACTCAAGCCTGCAACTACCATCACCTGACATCTGCTCACCATACTCTCAAACTCTTAGTACCCAAGCAAGTTTCTTTTCCTACATGCACAGTGTGCTACTCAGAAACGTTATTGAAACATCGTTGACTTTTCCCCTGCTTCCTCTACCTCTCAATTGGACTATTTTTGACCTGGTTTTTAAAGACTTTACAATGTATCCTTTCACCATATGATTATTCCTCAGTTTTAATACCTGTAGATAGTCAAGGGAGGGAAATTTACAGCCATTGTTTCCTAAGCTATTAATCAATCTAAATTTGTGGAAATTTTCTAGAAAAGGGCAGCCACTCTTCACTATCAGATTCTTTTTGAGGTCTGACTCTTTGTTTCTTGGTCATCACCACTCAATAGCTATAAATATTTTTATCCTAAACTATGGAGACTCCTCAGAAGAAGAATTCGCACAAGGGAGGTAATGTGGTTAGAACTGAGCCTGCAAACATGCATCTATTCGAGGGAGAGCCCATGGCTAGAGAAGTTTTTCGAAGGGTGGGCTGCCTCGCTTTCTGCCAAAATATGCAAAGAGGTCATCCTAAGGTGACAAGGCAATTTGACTTACATTTTGATGGCCTGGAGACCAAGGTAGGGGACCTATAATTTGAGGTGTATGAGACCTCTATTTCAGCTGCTATAGGCATCCCTATCACTGGTGAGAGTTAGTTTAAATCCATGGCCTTGGATGCAGCCTATGCCAAAGATTTCCTTAAGACTGAATATCAAACTGACAATCTTTCCAAAGGGTGCCAAGAAATCATCTGGTTGGAGAATTTGATAAAATATTAAGGATCATTCAGAGGTACTTCACGTGTGAAGGGAGGTTCAATACACTATACCAGTACCATATAAGGCTTTTGCTACATTTTACTGGAAAAATTGAAATGAACATTCCCTTCTATTTGCTAAGGAGCATAGGAAAGATGTCAAACAGGGTTCAATCCAATTCAAAGGTTGTGGATACTAGCATCTTTCATTATGGGTTGATTAGAATGTTTGTTTCTGAAGAGCTGATAAAGAAGGATGTATCATGGGAACACTTCATTACCGATGCTCACAAGAAATTGGACATAGAAACTACTCCTCAGTCACAAATAGAAATTCCTTTGTCATCCACCAGTGTTGCTCAAATAGGTACTAACAAGGAAAAAAAGGGCAGAGTTCATGTTCAAGATCAAGAATCCATCAAGGAGGTTTCAAGAACTGAGGAGTAGGCCTATCATTCTCCATAGAGAGACCTTTCACCCCCTCCTACACTAGAGTTAGAAGAGGTCCCTTCCTCTACTAAAACTACAACAAAGAAAGGGAAGAAGGTACACTTCTCTCCATCTCCTTCAATAGCTAGCACCAAGGTCAGAAGACCTTTCACAAGGTCATCAGCTCTTAAAGAGGTTGTTGAAGAACATGTCCTACCAAAGGTCTCCACTCTAAATAAGAAGAATGATAAGGGAAAAGGCATTGTGAATCCTGTTGAGATAGAAGAAGTAATCCATGTGCAGCAGGAAGAGGAAGCCACAAAAAACCCTGTTGAGACTGTTCACATCACTACTCCACCTAGAAGCCAAATGTTCAAAATATTGATCAGGCAACTCAGGGATGATAGGGAGGTGGATCATTTGAAAGCAGAATTCATGTTTGACAGGGTTAATATGAAAGAATTCATGGATGTCTACAACCACTCTTGATCTAGCAATATTTGCAGCAAGAAGAGCCCAACCTCTTCATAATCAACTCAAGAACCTCTATAGGCAAAACAGAGGCATTCAATCTCAGAACATAAAGCTCAAAGTGAAACTGCAACTGTTTCAAGATGAAATGGCTCAAATAAAATTGAATGTATTGGTTGAAGCTACTATGGAAAAGGAGAAACCAATAGCCAAGGAGAGCATAGTTCTAGTGAAGAAGCTTGTTACTGCTAAAGGGAATCATACTATTGTGCCAAAGGGAATTCCTCCTTCTACAATGAGTGTCAGGTTAATGAAGTAATTGGTGAAAGGTGAGCTCCATTTTTTAAGATGGCCCCATTTTACAAAGATAAGTAATTAAGGAAATACTACATCTGCCACCTATACAGGCTATACAAGCTTCTAGTGCTTACTGTTCAGAGTTTTGGGTTTTTGAAAAGAATTAATCCCTTCAACAGTAGTAGCGCAGACATTATGTAGCACTATGGTGCTACAGAATAGTCTATTTTTCATGTTCCATCAGTCTGCTACCTATAACGTTGCTAAATTGCCTAAGACTAATGGAGTTGCTAACTGCCTAAGGGTGCTACCAAATATGTCAATGTTGAAGTGATGGTGCTACGAATTATGATGGATCTACCAAATTGCACGTAGACACATAGGTGGGCATGCTGGCACAAGGGCATACCCAGGGTTCAACGCTCAAGAGCGCACCAACAAAACCCTAACTACCAGCCCTTTCGGCAACACCTATGAAGCAGATGAAGTCTCACCTGAGGTAGAGGCAGAGGTGGTTGCAGGACTCATATGTCTGCAATCCTAGCTGGGACACTGATCTATGAGTATATCTTTAACAGGGCACATAGCATAGATCCTTCATCGATATTTAACATGTCTGGTACTTCGCGGATAGCACAGAGCATCGTAGTGAATACTTATACTAAAGATGATTCAGTATTTAGCCACAGGAATATAGGTTAGATTCAACAGATCAATCACTAAGCATCTTATATATCAAATCTAACATTCATTCATATATCATCAGCACAGAGCATAACTAGATCTACTTAATCATATCAAGCACTTAGCCAAGAAAGAGATAAACACATTAGAGCGAAGCACAAAGCACTATACACACAGTTACTGTGGTTCACCCTCACCCTAGGGCTATGTCCACAAAGTCTTCTTTATATTATCTTGGTCAAGCAGTTACAGCACAGAGCTTCAATGACCCTTACTTCACACAGGACAGAAGATCTGTGCAGCTCGCTAGATCCTTCTTCCTTGCTCTTTAGCAAAAGACTACAACAACTTGCATTTAGCTTTCCAATCTCATGCACAGATCACTCTAAGATACATCCCATCACACAGATCCAATTACTAGCACTAAGCTTTTAGTTATACATCACATAGATTTACTACCTTTCTCTCCCTTCTACTCTATTTACATTACCTATTTATAGATTACAAAATGGGCCTAAGCATGGATAAACCCATAGGCCGACATCCCTTTCCCATTACATCAACCCAAAACCCTAAAATGGACTCAAAAATAGGTCTTGATTCCTTAATTTCCACTTTGCATTGCGCTCCTTCATTGGCAACCTATCACAGTCCAAAAAGTGGTCAAATATGACCAAGTATTCTTCAAAAATTGGTCAAGGGCCAACAGGCCCCCAACACTCACCTGTGACTCATCCCGAGTCACTCAGGTTTGACCAATTCTGCTTCGTACGCCTCGAGCTTGGCTCGAGCTGCTTCGACCTGCTGTAGTGCGACAGTCTCTTGTTCAGTAAATTCCTGGATTACTGTGTCACTGAGCGGTCCTTCCAGGCATTGTTCTGCAGTGATGACACCATGTTCGAGTTCAGTTCCCTGGATCGGATCCACAGTGATGCGGTGGTCCAACCATAGGTATCCTCCATGGTAGCAGGACAACAACAATCTAACGCATGCATTTACTTCCTAATGCCTCCCGAAATGTGGAATATTCATCACATTGAGGAGGGTTGACTGCACAAGGTTATGGGTCCATTGCTGCGGTACAATCTTGGGGTTCTTTCCTTTTGTAATAGACAAGTACTTGTGCAGGGCTAGCATACTGTATACCTTGCAATCTCCAAGGTTGAAATCACTAAATTTCAGCGCGGTGAGCTTCTCCTGGTCAGCATGACCTACACGCACCCCTTTTGAGAGGTACACAGTGACTATAGCATAGTCGAAGTCTTTGGGTACAGTGTCTTGATTCACTGTTCCACTTAGTGGTGGGATATATTTAGGAAAGATGCTTTGGATCATCTTCACAGTGGAAAATTTGTTTCCAAGCTTAGATCGTCTTTCCGAAGGCGGTCGGGATGATCATGCTTGAGCAGTGGAGGGGGAAGCTAGCAGTGCGCTCAAGGATGATGCCTATACACCTACAGACATTCCACATTCTGACATGACTCTCTCATTCATTAAATCAATTAGAAATTCTTCAACAATTTTCTCAGCAACACTGAGCTCGTCCGACATACAAACTTGGGTTAGCTGGCTCGGGTGCAAAGGACTTCAAAGACTATAGTGAATAGTAAGGCAATGATCTCAGGGTAAGTAAATATCAGGGTTCACGCTCAAATTCTCAGTTAGAAAAAAGTATTCTCAGTGCGTGGCGTGATGGGTTAAAAAAAAAATCTTAGCAACGGTTTGCTTGCAATGGACATGGGGCCTTCATTAACTCCGTTCTATCCGTTCTAATGCTATCCAACGGTCTAGTGGTAACCCATAACTGCTTTTCAATCCATTCAGAGTGGTGGTCGAATGGGTATATCAGTTCCAACAACTATATTGCTTCATCATGGCGAAGTACTCTATGTCGTTGTTCTAATATCTTGGTGAAGCTCCAATTTTGCAATTCTTCTTGCAACAAAGTGTCCTCTAGAACCTCTTGTAACCTCACAGTATTATCCCTTTTCTTTCTTAACGTCCTAGCCTTCTTCCCCATGAGATTCGTCTCAGTAATGCTTTTACCATTCTGATGTTTATCTTCTATGGTCTTAGATACTTCGCGTTGTTGAAAGTCTTTCCTAGGGTTCCTTGATAATACTTCTTCTGTATCAAAAATAGGTAACTCGATCTTCTATGGATCCTCAAGTGTTCTCTTATCTTTGTCATCATAGTTGCTAATATTAAATATTTGTGATCTACTCTTATGTTCTTCAATCAAGTGTAAGATCCTTCAGGTCATAAAGTCTTTTAACTATTGCTTCTTCTGTTCCAAAACTTTTTCTTCCTCTTTTCGTCTAGCTTGTTCTCTATCAATCCAAGGTTTTCCTATGAGCATGGTAAATGGGGCACTGTCTTCAACAAATTTAATGATCTCAAAGTCTTCCTCTATCAAAGTTCCATTGATAGTCATAGGTATCCGAGCGAGCCTTCCACATAGGTTTACTAGCTTTCCTCCAAAGAAACTTGTTCCTCCTAGGGAAGGGATCATGGCAAGATTTCCTATAGCTTCCCAAGTTATTTCTAGCATAATGTTCACTAGTGTTTCTTCATCAAGAGTACAGTTAATGTCAAAGTCCCCTATTCTTGCTTTGATTTTCTCCTTTGCTTTGAATATCTCGGATAGCCTAACATGTCGGTGTTCATGCAAGGTATCTTTCATATGTAGCAATATCTTTTCTGATTCTTTCTAGGTTCCTGCTATAATATTGGTCTCTTGATCTCCTTCAAGGTTTGCTTGCTCCATATTTAGCTTCTCAAGCCTAGCAATCATTCTAGGGAAATCCAGTACTTCATGGTCCATATCCTTACAATAGAGGCAAGTAGATCTTCTCCCAGGGTATTCCTTAGAAATATGTCTCAGTCTTCTGCAACTATAACAGAGGGTTAATCCTCTCTTTCGTTTATATGTTCACCAACTCCTTCTATACCGCACACCAGGATCATGGTGGCTAGCCTGCAAAAAACTCTTTCTAGGATCTTGCGTCCACTTGTTAGTCCATACATTCTTTTGATGCATAGGTATAACATATCTATCACTATACTTATCAGATCTATTTATATCAAACTTTCTTTCATCTATTAATTCCCTAGTTTTGAAGCTAGGACAGAATCTATCAAACATACCTAGATCCATGCTTAAGAAACAAAAAAAAATATTCACTTATCTTACTTCTACAGAGCACAAAGCTTTCAAATCTAAAAACTTTTGACTATTATTACCGTTATCAGAGCACAAAGCTTACAGATCTTACCTCTTTTCTGCAGATCTGACCTTTTTCCTTCAGAAAGTTCCACTTTTACTTTTCTTAAAGCATAGAGCGTTCAAATATCACTTGTTTTCTTCAGTATCAACCTCTTTCTTGCAGATCTGACCTTTTCCCTTCAGATCTAACCTCTTTTTCTTAGCGCAAAGCTTTGTAGGTCAAGTAGAATACTATGCACTAGGGAAACAGATCTACGCACAAGGATTAGTTCGCACAAATATTTTTCTTCTTTTGTTCCCAGCAATCACAGTTCATGTCCCGGCAATGGAACCATTTGTTGGCATAGGGGAAGACCTAGGGTTCAATGCTCAAGAGTGCACCAAAAAAACCCTAACTACCAGCCCTTTTGGCAACACCTGTGAAGCAGATGATGTCTCACCCGAGGTAGAGGTAGGGGTGGTTGCAGGACTCAGATGTCTGCAACCTTAGCTGTGACACTGATCTGTGATTATATCTTTATCAGGTCACTTAGCATAGATCCTTCATCAATATTTAACCCGTCTGGTACTTTGCAAATAGCACAGAGCATCGCATGAATAGTTATACTAAAGATGATTCATTACTTAGCCACAGGAATATAGGTTAGATTCAACAGATCAAGCACTAAGCATCTTATATATCAGATCTAACATTCATTCATATATCATCAACACAGAGCATAACTAGATCTACTTAATCATATCAAGCACTTAGCCAAGAAAGAGATAAACACATTAGAGAGAAGCACAAAGCACTATACACACAGTTATTATGGTTCACCCCCACCCTGGGGCTACATCCACAAAGTCTTCTTTATATTATCTTGGTCAAGCAGTTACAGCAAAGAGATTCAATGACCCTTACTTCGCATAGGACAGAACATCTGCGCAACTCGCTAGATCCTTCTTCCTTTCTCTTCAGCACAAGACTACAACAACTTGCACTTAGCTTTCCTATCTCATGCACAGAGCACTCTAAGATACATCCGATCACAAAGATCCAGTTACTAGCACTGAGCTTTCAGTTATACATCACATAGATGTGATACCTTTCTCTCCCTTCTACTCTATTTACACTACCTATTTATAGATTACAAAATGGGCCTAAGCGTGGGTAAACCCACGGGCCGACATCCCTTTCCCATTACATCAACCCAAAACCCTAAAATGGACCCAAAAATAGGTCTTGCTTCCTTAATTTCCGCTTCGCATTGCGCTCCTTCCTTGGCAAGTTGTCATAGTCCAAAAAGTGGTCAAATATGACCAAGTATTCTTCAAAACTTGGTCAAGGGATAACATGCCCCCAACACTCACCTGTGACTCATCCCGAGTCATTCAGGTCTGACCAATTCTACTTCGAACGCCTCGATCTTGGCTCAAGCTTCTTCAACCTGTTGTAGTGTGACAGTCTCTTGTTCAGTAAATTCCTGGATTATTGTGTCACTGAGCAGTCCTTCCAGGTGTTGTTCTGTAGTGATGACACCCTATTCGAGTTCAGCTCCCTGGCTTTCAAGTTCGGCGAACAGTTGGCATGCCTTCTCTTAGAGTGGTTGCAGTCATTGAGAGACTTCCATTAATTTACTTTGCAGGTGTGTACTTGTTGTTGGGATGTGCATTTTTCTACGAACGTCTTCATTATTTTGACTGGGGTCATGGACTTCAGCTGCGCTTGTAGAACATCTGCATGTTTCTTTGCTTCATGGAGTTGTGCCTCCAATGTCTGCAATTTTGGATTCTCTGCAAGGGTTTCATAAGTCTGGGCTCTTCTAGTGCTTAGCTACCTACATTTCGAAGCCAAGGTTTTTAATCGGTCGACTGCGCTTTGAGCAGTGGCCTCTCTTAGATCTATTATCTCTTGGGGTGTCTCAAGCACAGTGCGAAGCTCCAGATCCGTGATGCGCTGTTGAAGTTGTTGGATTACTTCTTCCAATTGGGTCACCTGTTGTGGGAGACGATCTTCCATATTCACTTCTATGATCATCATAAAGCGCAGTTCTTTGTAGGATACTTTGTAACCTCGCATTCATTTCTCCATATCGCCATGTGTGTCTTTTATTCTTTGAGATAGAGAGCGATCTACAGTCTTTCCTGGGTAAAATTCCTACGGGTCAGGGCCCTGCATGCTTGCCCAGTGATCCAATTGATCAGGATCAGATCCACAGTGATGTGGTGGTCCAACCATAGGTATCCTCCATGGTAGTAGGACAACAACAATCTAACGCATGCATTTACTTCTTGATGCCTCCAAAAATGTGGAATCTTCATCACATTGAGGAGGGTTTACTACGCAAGGTTATGGGTCTATTGTTGCAGTACAATCTTGGGGTTATTTCCTTTTGTAATAGTCAAGTACTTGTGTGGGGCTAGAATACTATATACCTTGCGATCTCCAAGGTTGAAATCACTAAATTTCAGTGCGGTGAGCTTCTCCTAGTCAGCATGAACTGTGCGCACCCCTTTCGGGAGGTATGCAGTGACTACAGCATAGTCGAAGTCTCTGGGTACAGTGTCTCAATTCATTGTTCCGCTTAGTGGTGGGATATATTTAGGAAATATGCTTGGGATCATCTTCACATCGACGAAGTCATTTTTGAGCTTAGAACGTCTTTTCGAAGGCGGTCGGGATGGTCTTGCTCGAACAGTGGAGGGGGAAGTTGGCAGTGCACCCGAGGACGATGCCTATACACATGTAGAAATTCTGAATTCTAACATGACTCTCTAAGTCATTAAATCAATTAGAACTTCTTCAACAATTTTCTCAGCAGCGCTAAGCTCGTCCGACATACAAACTTGGTTTAGCTGGCTCGGGTGCAAATGAATTCAGAGACTACAATGAATAGTAAGGCAATGATCTCACGGTAAGTAAATCTCAGGGTTCACGCTCAAATTCTCAGTTAGCAAAAAGTATTCTCGGTGCGTGACGTGATGGGTTAAGTAGGCAATCTCAGCAATGGTCTACTTGCAATGGGCATGGGGCCTTCATTAACTCTGTTCTATCCGTTTTGATGCTATCCAACAGTCTATTGGTAACTCATAACTGCTTTTCGATCCGTTTGGAGCAGTGGTCGAATGGGTATATCGGTTCCAACGGCTATATTGCTTTGTCATGGAAAATCACTCTATGTCGTTGTTTTGATATCTTGGCGAAGCTCCAATTCTGCAATTCTTCTTGCTGCGAAGTGTCCTATAGAACCTCTTGTAACCTTACAATATTATCCCTTTTCTTTCTTAACTTCCTAGCCTTCTTCCCTGTGAGCTTCATCTCAGTAATGCTTTTACCATTCTGATGTTTATCTTCTGTGGTCTTAGTTACTTCACGTTGTTGACAGTCTTTCCTAGGGTTCCTTTATAATACTTCTTCTGTATCAAAAATAGGTAACTAGATCTTCTACAAATCCTCAAGTGTTCTCTTAGCTTCGTCATTGGAGTTGCTAATATTAAATATCTGCGATATGCTCTTCGGTTCTTCAATCAAGTGTGCGATCCTTCTGGTCATAAAGTCTTTTAACTCTTGCTTCTTCTATTCCAAAACTTTTCTTCCTCTTTTAGTATGGCTTGTTCTCTATCAATCCAAGGTTTTCCTATGATCATGGTAAACGGGGCGTTGTCTTCAAAAAATTTAATGATCTCAAAGTCTTCCTCTGTCAAAGTTCTATTGATAGTCATAGGTATCTGGGTGAGCCTTCCACATAGTTTTACTAGCTTTCCTCTAAAGAAACTTGTTCCTCCTAGGGACGGGATCATGGCAGGCTTTCCTATAGCTTCCCAAGTTCTTTCTGGCATAATGTTCACTAGTGTTTCTTCATCAAGAGTACAGTTAATGTCAAAGTCCCCTATTCTTGCTTTGATTTTCTCCTTTTCTTTGAATATCTCTGATAGCCTAACATGTCGGTGGTCATTCAAGGTATCTTTCATATGTAGCAATATATTTTTTTATTCTTTATGGGTTTCTGCTATAATCTTGGTCTCTTGATCTCCTTCAGGGTTTGCTTTCTCCATATTCATCTTCTCAAGTCTAGAAATCATTCTAGGGCAATCCAATACTTCATGGTCCATAGCCTTACAACAGAGGCAAGTAGGTCTTCTCCCAGGGAATTCCTTAGCAAGATGTCCCAGTCTTCTACAACTATAATAGAGGGTTAATCCTCTCTTTCATTTATATGTTCACCAACTCCTTTTGTACTGCACACCAATATCATGGTGGCTAGCCTACAAAAAATTCTTTGTAGGATCCTGCATCCACTTTTTAGTCGAGACATTCTTTCGATGCATAGGTATAACATATCTATCGCTATACTTATCAGATCTATTTATATCAAACTTTCTTTTATCTATTAATGCCCTAGTTTTGAAGCTAGGACATAATCTATCAAACATACCTATATCCATGCTTTAGAAACAAAAAAAAAATTCACTTATCTTACTTCTACAGAGCACAAAGCTTTCAAATCTAAAAACTTTTTACTATTATTACCATTATCAGAGCTCAAAGCTTACAGATCTTACCTCTTTTCTGCAGATTTGACATTTTTCCTTCAGAAAGTTCCACTTTTACTTTTCTTAAAGTATAGAGCATTCATATATCACTTATTTTCTTCGGTATCAACCTCTTTCTTGAAGATCTGACCTTTTCCCTTCAGATCTGACCTCTTTTTCTTAGCACAAAGCTTTATATGTCAAGTAGAATACTGCACACTAGGGCAACAGATCTACGCACAGGGCTTAGTTCACACAAATATTTTTCTTCTTTTGTTCCCAGCAATCACAGTTCCTGTCCTGGCAATGGAACCATTTGTTGGCACAGAGGAAAACCTAGGGTTTAATGCTCAAGAGCGCACCAACAAAACCCTAACTATCGGTCCTTTCGGCAACACCTGCGAAGCATATGAAGTCTCACCCGAGGTAGAGGCAAGGGTGGTTGCAGGACTCAGATGTTTGCAACCTTAGCTGGGACACTGATCTGTGATTATATCTTTAACAGGGCACATAGCATAGATCCTTCATCAATATTTAACCCGTCTGGTACTTCGCAAATAGCACAAAGCATTGCAGTGAATACTTATACTAAATATGATTCAATACTTAGCCATAGGAATATAGGTTAGATTCAACAGATCAAGCAATAAGCATCTTATATATTAGATCTAACATTCATTCATATATCATCAGCACAGAGCATAACTAGATCTACTTAATCATATCAAGCACTTAACCAAGAAAGAGATAAACACATTAGAGTGAAACACAAAGCACTATACACACAGTTACTATGGTTCACCCCCACCCTGGGGCTATGTCCACAAAGTCTTATTTATATTATCTTGGTCAAGCAGTTACAGCAGAGAGCTTCAATGACCCTTACTTCACACAGGATAGAAGATCTGTTCAGCTCACTAGATCCTTCTTCCTTGCTCTTCAGCAGAAGACTACAACAACTTTCACTTAGCTTTCCGATCTCATGCACAGAGCACTCTAAGATACATCTGATCACATAGATCCAGTTACTAGCACTAAGCGTTTAGTTATACATCACATAGATGTACTACCTTTCTCTCCCTTATACTCTATTTACATTTCCTATTTATAGATTACAAAATGGGCCTAAGTGTGGGTAAACCCACGGGCTGACATCCCTTTCCCGTTACATCAACCCAAAACCCTAAAATGGACCCAAAAATAGGTCTTGCTTCCTTAATTTCCGCTTCGCGTTGAGCTCCTTCCTTGGCAAGTAGTCGCAGTTCAAAAAGTGGTCAAATATGACCAAGTATTCTTCAAAACTTGGTCAAGGGCCAACAAGGCACTACCAAAAGTTTGACAGAGACACACATGAAGGCACTACCAAAATTTTGACAGAGGTTGAATTTTGCACAGAAGACACACGAGCTTGGCGCTACTCATTCAACTTGTCTAGTTTGGAGGTTACGCTATAGAATCACAGGAAATTTGGTAAAGGCGCTTCAAATTCTCGCTACTCAGAGTGATACCAAAGGATGATACCAATAGGTACCAAGAATCAAGGTGGTCGAATTAGCATCTTTATGAATAACCGATGATGTGGAGAATTGCAGAAATAACAAATGGCATCATGATGACAGTTACATGTTCTCTAAAGGACACTTGGCAGGCAAGGAGTTGTGCATCAAAGGAAGATCAAGTCAGTTCAAATATTGGTTGGATCAGTGGCCAAAATTTTCCCCTTTTATAGCACAATTGTTAGTTTAAGTTGTTAGATGGAATAACTACTTGGAGATTTTCATGGGAAGGAGGCCAACTCGCACCTCTAGTTGTTGCCTCCCTTTTTGTTATAAATATATAGTCTAAATGATTTAGTAGGTTTGGATGGTTGAGATAGGCTCCCTTATGATGCAATATCTTGATGAAGTTACTGTGAACTTGCTATGTACTTGATTTGAGACATCTTGGTTAATAGAAATCAACTTTATTTTTCGATCTTATTTGCCTCTGATGCTGAAGTATTCATGCTTGAATGATTCACATGGATTGCTGTGGTGATATTATGATGGATGTTTGATTATAATATTATTATAATTTTTCTTTAGTGTCCTTAAACTTTGAACTCAAGAAGATCTTGTGTTAAGAGTTTTTCTTCCTTAGGTTGCTTGCTGACCTGATGTTTATAGCAACCTCTAAATTTTTCTCACCAAATTCTTCCCTATGTTCACCTTTTACTCCCACTTACTGATTGAAGTTATTCAAGACCTCGATTTCCCGTGCATGCTAGCTCAAATTTCTGAGTTAGAACATTATCATATTGATTCTTATCCATTTGACCCATTAAAAAACTCATTTGCATTTACACATAATTTGATGGGTACTAGATTTACCTTCCATGCAATCTGAGGGTGATTCCTAGTGCTAACATTCTTGGCATCATTGTCGGGGAACAAATTGAAGACATTTCCTTGGGATTGAATGACAAAGCTTTCTAGTTCTGAAGCTGCATTGGAACTCAATATCTTGAAGATTGCAGATTGCACCTGACGACTCCATTGTTTCAGCTCTGGCACCTAAAGGTAGACATACGAGATCAAATCCACAACTACCTTTGGTTCCACCTGAGGCTGACCCAGAGAAGATAATCAACAAGGGAAAATCTTCTCAAGAAATATTTTATGCTGCTACTACAAGTGCTTCTGGTCAGTTGCCTAATTCCACTCTTAATTCTCCCGTTGTTATATCAAGTAATCCTTCTTTAGCTTTTGTTGAAGTATCTAAGAATCTTGATTTCGAAAAGTTTCCTATTGATTACTCCTCTTTTGAACCTAATTTAAAAGAAGAAAACTTTGGAATTCTTTCTTCCCCTGATATTGTAAAGTGGTTCAATCTTGAGAGTCTTGAAGATTTTCCTACTTTAGGCTCTGCTACCCCTCCTCCTATAAAATTTTATGCAGCCAAAGAAGAGGAAACCTCATCCCCTTTATAGACTTTACCATCTTCTTCCAAGACTCAGCCTTATGCCATGAAAACTGAAATTCCCCCTTCATACTTTCCTTTTTCTTCTAAGCTACACACAGTCAAGTTTCCTTCTCCTCCTTTTTCACCAAGATTCCAGAATCCAATGGCAGGTGCTAACCCCCTTGCAAATAGGATGGATGCCATAGTGGATGCAAGATATGCCACTCTTGTCTTACCTCAGCCAATGAATGCTCTCCCTACTGAAGATTATTTGAAATACATGCCCAAATTCACAGGACAAGAAGACATAATTGTTGAAGAACATCGTGTTGCCTTCTACAGTTATGGAGACAATCAAAATATTGAAAATGGGGATGTGTGGATGAGAGTCTTTGTCCAAATCCTTTTTGGTGAGGCTAGGAAGTGGCTTAGGGGTTTGGCCCCTAGATCCATTACTAGGATTGAGGAATTAGACAATGCCTTTTTGAGACACTAGGGGGACAAAAAGGACTTTTTGTATTATATCACAGAATTTGGATCCCTAAAGAGGAAAGAGGGAGAGTCTGTCTCTGACTTCTCTAAAAGATTCAAAAAAATGTACAATAAGATTCCTATTGAGATAAAGTCTACATAAACCTCTGCAAAAATCACTCATGCCAGTGCCTTTGACCCTAAGTTTTGCCTTCTACTAAGAGAAAGAAGATCAGCCTCCTTAGCTCATATGCAAGATGCAACCTTGGAGGAAGAATCCAACATAGTGGCATATGATAAACTCAGGGGGAAATATGATAGGGACAGGAGAAAAAACAAAGCTGAAGCTTCAACTTTTGATTCCCCTATCGTCCATTCTCAAGTAGATGAACTTACCAAATTAGTAAAATCCCTTTCTACTGAGATTAAGAAGTTAAAACTGGAAGGAAAATAGACATATAGAAATACTCAAAATGTTGATAACAGAGGTAACTTCAAGAGACCCAATAATACTCCCCAGATCCTTCCAAGAGACCCTAGAAATAGAGATAGGGGTGATCAAAAGATACAAACTCCTTTGCAGAAGAACCTTGTTGTTGATGATGAAGGAGAGGAGGAAGAAGTTGATCCTGAGATTCATTTCTTGGGTGACACATCACCATCCCCTCACTTGACTCAGTCTGCATATGAGCAATCCTTGATGGAAATTCAAATAAATGAATTAAGTAAGGGACAGAAAGCAAAATAATGTGCTCATAAATATAATTTGAGATCCAAAAAGAATGAGGAAAAGACTGATGCTTATGATCAACCAGCCCAATAGGAAAATTCTGCCAAAGCTGTGACAATTGGAAACAAAGAAAAATAAACTCAAAACCCTGAAGTATTGATCAGAAATCCTACCCCTGAAGCCAAAGAGATTATGAAATCCTCACCTCCTTTCATTTTTGAGAATGAGATAAAAAAATCAAGATCCCTGTACCTTTTTTGGAATTGACAAAAAATGAAGAATTTAAAAAATATCTCTCCAAAATGCTACAACCTGAATCTTCTCCAAATGCCACTGATTCAGTAAATCTGCAAGATGAAAAACCAACAATTATTTTAGGTCCTTTGATAGAATATAGAGATGATTCATCCCTTGCCTTCTATACATCACTAAACATACATGATAAGGTGTTGCATAATTGTTTGATGGACTCAAGGGAATCCCACAACCTCGTGCCTAAAAATGTTATGGATGAACTTGGATTAGAAATCAAAAAGACCTATCATAACTTATATTCTTTTGACTCTAGGAAAGTGAAATTCCTAGGGGTCATTAAGGATCCGGTTGTGACTTTATTTCAGCTTCCCATGAAAAGTGTAGTCATGGATATCATGGTAGTTGATGTTCCCCCCAAGTTTGGCATGCTCTTGTGAAGATCCCGGATAAAAAGACTTGGGGGAACCTTACAAATGGACCTATCATATGATACTATTCCTGTGTTCGAGGGGGAGCACATAAGACTTTATAGGGAAGCTCAGTTGGCTTACATTATTAGTGACGAATCAAACCCCACTAATCATCCTATTTTTTCTCTTGATACTGATTTGGGATCCAGCATTTTGCAGCTCACTGATTCTCTTGAAACTCCTCTTGAAATCAGAAAATAGTATGTTACCTTTTGTGAGGAGCCTCCTCTAACCACCTCTATTTGGAAGATGTTCTTTGATGGAGCCTCTTTGAAGGAAGGTGCTAGTGTTGGAGTGGTATTTGTCTCACCATCTCAAGAGACTATATCTTTGTCATACAAACTAGAATTTGAAACTACTAATAATGTGGCAGAGTATGAAGCTCTTGTCTTGGGATTGAGGACTACCAAAGACATGGGGATTGAAGAGCTATCAGTATTTGTGGATGTTGAATTATCAGTATTTGTGGATCAGATAAAAAAAGGTTTATAAAACTAGGCACCCTAGGCTTAGATCTTATAGAAATGAAGTGTGGGACCTAGTGGACAGTTTTTTCTTAGCTTTCAACATTTCATTTATTCAAAGAGAAGAGAATACCATGGTTGATTCTTTGGCTATATTAGCAAGAAAATTAAGATTCCCCTTACCACCTAAACTCAAGTATGATGTAGAATTCAAATACAAACCTTCTATACCAGACAATGTCAAGCATTGGAAGGTGTTTGAATATGATCTTGAAATTAAAAAATTCCTTGAGACCGTTGATGAGTTTTTTGCATTACACATTGATCAGGATCATGACTCTGAAAATAATCCTCATGTTGATGTTTTCCTTAATAAAATTTCTAATCATCATATTGTACAGTTACCTAGAAACTACATTCCAAAAGGACTAGTTCCTTTGGAAAGATTATTTGACATAAATGATGTGGCAGTAAAGGGGAAAGTGTCAACTGATGATGTTGATGTAACCTAGTTCAATGTGGGTACAGAAAAGGATCCAAAATATGTCAAGTTGTCAAGCAGCCTGTTAAGGGAGCAGAGGGATGAAAATACTGAGTTGTTAAAAGAATTTTCTGACGTGTTTGCTTGAACTTATGAAGATCTCAAAACATATGACACAAGCATTATAGAGCACAAGATCCCATTAAAGGAAGAGACCAAACCTTTTAGGAAAAAGTTGAGGCAAATAAATCCTATGTTGCTTCCTGTGATGGAAAAAGAGGTAAAAAATCTCTTAGATGCTAACATTATTATTCCTTTGAGTTATTCCGAAAGGGTGGCCAACTTGGTTCCAGTGAGAAAAAATAATGGATAAATTAGACTTTATGTCGATTTCCGAAATCTGAACAAAAGCTCTAAAAAGGATAATTACCCTTTGCCCAAGATGGAGCACATATTATAGAGGGTGACATGTGCATACATGATGTCAATGATTGATGGCTTTTTTGGCTACAATCATATCTTTTTCTTGCCAGAAGATAGAGAGAAGACAAATTTTACCACTCCTTGGGGTACATTCATGTATGGTAATATGCCCTTTGGTTTGATGAACACAGGGGTGACCTTTCAACGAGCCATGGACATAACATTTATTGGAGATAAGGACAAGTTTGAAGTTATATATTAGATGACATAACAATGTTATCACAATCTGATAAAGAACACTATGATCATTTGAAAAAGGTTTTCTTGAAATGCAGAAAATTTGGTCTCTCCTTGAACCCAAAAAATCATTGTTTGCCATGAAGGAGGGAAAATTATTGGGGCATATTGTGTCAGATGAAGGGGTAAGGATTGATTCTAGTAGGGTTGAATCTATCCAATCCTTGTCACTTCCTAGATCCAAAAAAGGAGGTTCAATCTTTTTTGGGAAAAATTAATTTTTTGAGAAGGTTTGTTTCAAATTTTCCTGAGTTGGTGAAGTATATTACAATCATGTTGAGAAAAGGAAATGAAGTAAAATGGATTGTTGAGTCCTGTAATTCTTTTGATCAAATAAATAAATCCTTGACTAAATCCCCTATGCTCATCATCCCAGACTAATCCAAGTATTTTCTTATTTTTTCTTTTGCTTCATTTGATACAGTAGCAGATGTCTTATTGCAGAAGAACGTTGAAGGCTTAGAGAAGCCCATTGTTTTTTTCAGCAGGGCATTGAGAGATGTTGAATTAAAATATGACATCATGGATAAACAAGCCTATGCATTGGTTAAAGCTCTCAATTATTTTAGAGGTTATGTGCTGCATTCAAGAGTCATTTCTTATGTCCCATCAGCTTCTGTAAAGGAAATTCTTATTCATCGTGATATAGACAGTAAAAGGAGCAAGTGGATTGCTAAAATCCTTGAATTTGATCTCGCGATTAAGCCTACCAAATTGGTTAAAGGCAAAGGTTTAGCCAAGCTGCTAGTTGAATCCAATTTCTTAGCTTTGGGGGTAAATTTCATCAACAATTGTTCAGAAAATAAACAGGTCGAATTGACTAACAAAGGTTCTCAAGTCGTCCCTACTTTAGAAGATTGCAGCTAGTACAAGGACATTATATTTTTTCTACAGAAATTGTAGCCTCCAAATGGTATGGAAAAGAAAAAGGTGAGAGCCTTAAAACTCAAATCAATTAAATACTGCCTTGTTGATCAAGTCTTGTATTGGAAAGACCCATTAGGAGTTCTTCGAGATGCCTAGACCCACAAGAAGCCCAAAATATTATGTTTGATTTTCATGATAGTTTATGTGGGGGGCATCATTTTTGGAGGACCACGACATATAAGATTCTCAGGGCTGCATACTTCTAGCCTAGTCTATTCACCGATGTTTGTGCTAAGATCAGAGCCTGTGTTAAGTGTCAGAAATTCTCTGGAAAGCAACAACTCAAGTCTTTTCCATTAAATCTTGTGGTAGCTTCAGGACTCTTTCAGCAGTGGGGTCTAGATTTTATTGGGGAAATTCATCCTGCTTCCAGTGGTCAACATAGGTGGATCTTGATTGCCACGAATTACTTTACCAAGTGGATAGAAGTTATACCTACAAGGAATGTTTCTCACAAAGTGATCATTGGTTTTCTTAAGGATATTATGGCAAGGTTTGGTTGTCCGAACATAATTGTAACTAATAATGCAACTTATTTCAAGGTTGAACCATTGATACAGTTCTATGAGCAGTTTGGAATCATTTTGATTCACTCGACTCCCTACTATCCCCAAGGGAATGGACTAGTAGATTCCTATAACAAGAGCCTTATAAAGATCATCAAAAGACTGTTAGAGGACAACAAGAAAGCATGGGTTTCCAATCTCAAATTTTCTTTGTGGGATGACAGAGTGACAACAAAGAGGTCTCTTGGTCTTTCTCCTTTCCAGATTGTGTATGGGGTTGAGGCCATATTTCCTTCTTAGCTGGCCTTGCTTATGGAAAATTTCTTTCAAGAATACCAAGGAGAGCCAAATGATATGATCAGAAGAATACATCAGCTAGTGGAAGTGGAGCAAACTCAAGATCAACTTCTGGATAAAGCACATGATCATCAACAGAAGATCAAGAAGGTTTTCGACCAAAAGGTAAAAAAAGAAGACTTTCAGCTAGGAGACTTGGTTGTCAAGTGGGATGCACCAAAACAAGACAAAGGAAAGCATGGTAAATTTGAATCCTTATGGATCGGTCCCTTCAAAATTTCTGAGGTATTCTCTAATAACACTTTTAAGTTGCAGAAGTTGGAGGATGAATAATTTTTTGCTAGCCTTGTCAATGGGCATTTTCTGAAAAAGTACTTTGATTGATCCATGAGTGGATTTTCATGCCATTGCAAATATCATCTTTCTTTTATTTTTGTTTTAATAACTGACCCCATAGCCCTAGGATAAGGAATTGAATCTACTTGTTCTTGGCAGCCCATAGGGGGCATGCCATCCCCTGTGGAGCCAAAAATGTTATCACACTAAGTTGCCTTGGGTATTTAGCCTTTAGTTTTTGACCCAGTTTTTAAATACTTTACAGTGTATCCCTTCACCATATGATTATTCCTCAATTTTAATACATGTACACAGTCACGGGAGGGAAATTTACAGCCATTGTTTCCTAAGCTAGTAATCAGTCTAAATTTGGGGAAATTTTCTGGAAAAGGGCAGCCACTCTTCACTATCAGATTATTTTTGAGGTCTGACTATTTGTTTCTTGGTCATCACCACTCCATAGCTCTAAATATTTTTATCCTAAACTATGGAGACTCCTCAGAAGAAGAAGTCCCACAAGGGAGGTAATGTGGTTAGAACTGAGCCTACAGACATGCATCTATTCGAGGCAGAGCCCATGGATAGAGAAGTTTTTTGAAGGGTGGGCTACCTGAATTTCTGCCAAAATATGCAAAGAGGTCATCCTGAGGTGACAAGGAAGTTTACCTTACATTTTGATGGCCTGAATACCAAGGTATGGGACCTATAATTTGAGGTGTCTGAGACCTCTATTTCAGCTGCTATAGGCATCCCTATCACTGGTGATATTTGGTTTAAATCCATGGCCTTGGATGTAGCCTATGCCAAAGATTTCCTTAAGCTTGAATATCAAACTAACAATCTTTCCAAAGGGGTGCCAAGAAATCATCTGGGTGGAGAATTTGATAAAATATTGAGGATCATTTAGAGGTACTTCACGTGTGAAGGGAGGTTCAATACACTATACCAGTACCATATAAGGCTTCTACTACAGTTTACTGGAAAAATTGAAACGAACATTCCCCTCTATTTGCTAAGGAGCATAGGCAAGATGTCAGACATGGTTCAATCCAAGTCAAAGGTTGTGGATACCAACATCTTTCATTATGGATTGATTAGAATGTTGGTTTCTGAAGATCTAAGAAAGAAGAATATCTCATGGGAAAACTTCATTACCACTACTAACATGAAATTAGACATAGAAACTACTCCTCAGTCGCAAATAGAAAGTCATTTGCCATCCACCAGTACTGCTCAAACAGGTACTAGCAAGACAATAAAGAGCAGATTTCCTATTCAAGATCAATAAACCATCAAGGAAGTTGCAAGAACTGAAGAGGATGCCTATCATTCTCCACAGAGACACCTTTCACCCCCTCCTGCACCAGAGTTAGAAGAGGTCACTTCCTTTACTAAAAATACAACAAAGAAAGGGAAGAAGCTACACTTCTATTCATCTCCTTCAATAGCTAGCACCAAGGCTAGAAGGCCTTTCACAAGGTCATCAACTCTTAAAGAGGTTGTTGAAGAACAGTTCCTACCAAAGGTATCCACTCTAAAGAATAAGAAAGATAAGGGAAAAGGCATTGAGAAGCCTATTGATATAGAAGAAGTAATCCCTGTGCAGTAGGAAGAGGAAGCCATAAAAAATCCTGTTGATATTGTTCACATCACTGCTTCACCTAGCATCCATGCGTTCAAAATATTGATCAGGCAAATTAGGGATGCTAGGAAGGAGGTCGCTCATTTGAAAGCAGAAGGCATGTATGACATGGTTAATATGAAATAAATCATGGATGGATAAAGCCACACTCTTGATCTAGAAATATTTGCAGCAAGAAGATCCTAGCCTCTTCATAAGCAACTCAAGAACCTCTATAGGAAAAACAGATACATTCAATCTCATAATAAAAATCTCAAAGCAGAACTGCAACTATTCCAAGCTGAAATGGCTCAAACAAAATCGAATTTATTGGTTGAAGTTGCTATGGAAAAGGAGAAACCATGTTAAGCCCTAATATTGGCTCATTACCCCTTAATTGGGGCATATTATATTAGTAATGTTATTTTATTTATGTCGGCTTTAGGCCATTAGTTGTAATTATACCTCCTAGTCTCCTATATATACCAAGGAGACATTTTCA
>ML793004.1:92242-145482 GCA_009831015.1 Picea engelmannii
GAATGTCTATGGCGAATCAAAATGGCAGAGTCTGGTGTTGGTGGGTCTTTGGTATTTTATTGTTGCATGTGGACTCTATTTTGTTTCTTTCTTGAAATAAAAGTATATCGCAACCCTATGTTACAATAAATGATTGTTTCTGTGGTTTTTTTATCTGCATGCACATTGCAGACGGGCCAAGCCCGAAGCAATTTTTTTATTGGGTCAAAGCCCTCTTCTCATAAACAATTTTTTGTTCGGCAACCGTAACCCTGTAAAACCCTTGTCAAGTTGACTATAGTCATTGTTTGGGTCGCATCCTAAAGACCTAGAACAAAGAAAAAGAAAAGAGACAACTTTTCCTCTACGTATTACGATTGAATTTGGTTGAAGGTCACACCAGAGTCTGAAATCGTTTTTATTTAAGTGACCCATTGGGCCTCGCAAGGTTAATGGTTGTGCTTCTAGTAGTGTTTATTTTTGCAAATAAGATTTGAACTCCTTGAAAGTCGTGATACCTCTATCATGGTTGACTATTATTTAAATTGTTGATCTGAATCATTTAACAAATGATATCATTGGAGTTTTGAATCAAGTTATTCTCCATTGTTATTCAATATTCTTAAGGTTGCTCACCCATCCTTAAATTCTATTTTGTGTGACCTATGGCCACAACAGGGGCACGACATCATGATATCAATTTATATCATTGATTCATAATACATGTTTGTCATCCCTTTGCAAATAAACGCTCGATTTGATTTGGGGTCTGATTGAATAACATTAACATTCGAGTAATAAGTAATGAAATCGATCGTTTAAAGTGAAAATAAAAGAAATGTTTTAATTATATTTGGATGACTATGTTTACTGGAAGTTTAACATTTAATGGTTGTCAGTAATATATAATGGTTGATTAACGACAAAAATTGGTGTTCTATAGGAAATAAAAGTGGATTTGGATCATTTGTAAACAATGAATAATGCCTAGAACATGACAGTGAATATTTTGTGAACAATGTGAGAGATGTCAGAACTGTTGTGAGACATTTTGCAACTGTGTTTTCAAAATGAATAATTTATGGAATGAGAGATAGAACGAATTTATTTATTGGACACTATGGTTGTATGATGACTATATTTTTGCTTGTTGGAATTATAAGAGTTGAATGAAAATGGAGATAATTGTAATGTAAGCATGTCCATTTTAGTTTCCCGTCATACTTCACATTTTTCGTCCATAACAATCCATGTTCATTTACCCAAATACTTGTTTCATTCCCATGCTTAAATTATGATTGTAAGAAGTGTTTCATGATAGAATTATATAAGTTCAGAAGGAAGTGTTTAGTTTGTTTGATCTCTACTATGTTTTATACCCAAAAATGTTGATGACAATGATTGATGGAACTAGTCATGGTAAATGAACAATCCATATTGCACTTCCCGATCATACTTACCATTTTTCTCTCATTACAAACCTGACCATGTAATCCCAAGAGCCCTATAAATCCATGTTCTAAGTAATTACTAGCGCTGGAATGTGGAATGCATATTGATTTCCTGCATATGTATTGCTATGTATAAGTAAACTATTATTTTGCAAAATTTTAGATGTTAGATTAGTCATTCTCTGGTTCTGATATTTGTGAATGTGTGTTAGAATTATCTTTTTCAGCAGAGGCAATGATAGCAGGAGGATTAATAACAAAGGCAGAGGATTGGGTCCCTGGAAAAGGGGAAACAAAAGATTAAGGTTCTCTATACACTTTGATGCAGATTCAGAAGAGTTTAATCAATTGTTACAAATAGGGTTCCTCAACTTGGTTGGACAACAAGCTTATAGACCTCTGCCTATTCATGAGAACCCATGCCCAAGCATTGGCATACCAGTTCCAAATCATAATTCCAATCCTTTGGTTGTTCCAGAATGATATGGTTGGCAAGATATTGTGCACCCTCCTTCCAAACACTCACAAGGATGGCCAAATAATGATAACCTACAACAACATCCCTTTCATGCTTTGCCCACTGGTTCACTGCCACCACCACCTCCTTCACATAAAAATTTGCAGCCTTAATCCCAAGCCTCACATTCCCATCATAAGGTGAGAATCATTGAGCTTGAAGGAAACCCCGGGCAAGAGAAAGTAGAAGAAACCAAATCAAAACCATAACAAGAATATTCTTATTCAATCACTTCCCATATGCAAGAGAATGATTAGAAATCCACTAAGGAAGATTCATCAATTGGAAAAAATGAAAGGGCTGAGAGTAGTCATAGCAAGAGAGGGGCAACCTCTCACAGTAAATATGGTTTCTTACGATCAGTTTGATTGATTTCTTCGGAACTTGTATATGGACTTGTTTGCACTTTATTTTTGGATAGCATATCATTTTTGGACAACTCATGTTTATTTTGACAACACATATTTGATAGTATTGTTATGGACAACCTTATAGTCTATATGCTTCATGTTTGGACAAATTTATGAATTGGATAGATTTTGATAAATCACATAATTTCCACATGGAGTGACAAGGGGGATCTTATGATTATTTAGTCTTATGCGTGATAATGACATGGATTGTATGATGTGGCAATATTTATATGTCATGCATTTAAGGTGGAAGATACAAGGGTGAAATGGTTTATTAATTCATTAAAGTGAATTAGGGGGTCCCCACTTATTAGTTTTATTTAGTACCCTTATCATATTATTATTAAATTATTATTTATTAACTTACTTGACAACTCTCCTATTAACTAACTAATCATTAGTTAATGAGTTAACTAAAAGTGGTTGAGTGATTCAACTACCTTGGAGATATTAAAAGGAGGTAAGTTGGACAAAAGTAGGGGGACGAACACATTGCTCTAATAAGGTTTTCTCTTACTTCCAAGTGAGATTTCATTACTACTTCATTCATATCTTATTTCTAAGCTGAGACACTTCTTGTGATAGCAGGGTCTGTTGAAGGTGACGAAAAGCTAGGACCAAGGAGCATTGAATTTTGATATGCTTCCAGGTTGATTGTTTGTTTGATAGTCTACAAACTGCTTTTGGTTTTTGGATTAATTTCTCAGTGCTAATTAGGATTCTTATGTAGATTCATAACAGAGTGTAGGTTGTGGTTGTCGTATTAACTTTACATCATTCTTGGTCTGATTTGAAGGCACCAGTGGCCTATGTGTCTGTTATCGTAGGATTATAGACTTTCATCTGGTCCATACTTTGAAAGCATGTGAAGTGTATTGGTTGTTACAGAATGAACGAATAAAATCATTAATGGTTTTGCAACTCTCTTGGTCTTTCTTAATTATATGAAATTATGTGATTTCGCTTCTTGTTCATAGATTATTATTTAAAAAATCATACTTCTTTATTTCAGTTTGCATTTGATAAATGATAAAAAAAAAATAGCAGTTGGTCTTTAAGTTTCATATGTTTAAAGTTAATTGAACTTGCAATAAGGCTATAAATTAGGGTGATAATCCCACCTATCTTATCTTAGCCAGGAAAGATTCGAAAACAAATTGTGAGGAGGGCTCCCATCTATTTTACTCAATATTTTCTTTAGTGACCATACTCGGAATGAAAGACTCCATTTTCATTTCCCTGGTTTGTTTTTTTTTGTACACTTGTAAATTTATTGTTTATATTTACTGCTTTAATTTATGTTTGTTGTATGTTTATAGATCGTATGTTTTTGTTTAGATTCTTCTCTTGAATAATGATTGTACCCACTCAAAGACATCCCAACCTAAGTTATGGTTTAGAGGATCAAAATAGCATTTCCCTTACCTTGTACAATCTCGTTCTTGATACTACCAATAGTCAGGATGAATTGAATTGTTCTTGGGAAGTTGTTTATGAAGAGGATCGAATTATGGAACAGTAGGATGCCCGCCAAAGGATGTTTAGAAACCATCCTCGTCATTATTTTCCTGTCATGACCATTCCTACCCCTAATCAACCTAACATTACTGAAGACCCTGTCAATCAAAACAACATCTTGTTTACCTTATTTCAAGAAATCCTCAGACATTCTTGTACTAGGGATGAGTTACACCGATACTGGGAAGTTATTGCTACTGAAGTTCATCTCCAATGATATTTGAATGTTCAGAGAAGACGAGCCCTCGAAGAACCCTGACATTAGCCCATCTTATGTCCTCTTCTTCATGTATATCTCTATGAATACGAGGTCAATCACCTGAATTTTCTCTCATTCCCGAAGTAGGAAGAAGAAAAGTTTTCCTCCAAGGAAAGAAACCTAAGATTCATCGATCTTTGTCTAATTCGACTAGTTCCTCATCATCTCCTCTTCCTTACGTATTCAAAATGTTTGACACTAGTAGTGGAATGAGAATTAGTGGTTTTGGAGGTGGCACTAGAATTTCATTTTCTTCACAACCTTCTTCCTCGACTTTGATCAGGAGTATCTATAGCCATGTTGTTCCTATCCAATCTACCACAAATCCGACCAAGGTCATTAAGAAATATGACTTATTTCAATTTGAGGAAGATTCTACTACCATTGTGTGGCATGTTTCTTCTCCCTTGAATATTGTGCCCGCAACCAATCCTTTTCAAAAGTTCAAAGATCATTTTCCTAAGTTCTCGAGAAACAACATTATCTCCACATAAGAGCATTTGATTGCTTTTTCGAATGCCTAACATAACATTGGTTGGAATGACAATGATACTTGTATGTGTTTATTTGTGAATTCTATAGAAGTAAAATCTATGACTGACTTATTTGATTTGCCTCCGAAAATATTCTCCACCTGGGAGGAGTTGGTCTATTGGTTCAATTCCGCTTTTGGACAACCCAAGAAGTCCAGTTGATTGGTTTAAGGAGTAAAATAAAATTACATATAACAAAGGTGAAACCATTAAGTCTTTCAATTTTCACTTCACAAAGTTATATAATCAAATACTTGAACTGATCAAGCCTCAAAATCAAGACACATTCATGCATTACTACAACGGCTAACCCTCTTCTTATCGTCACATATTGGAAGAAAAATCCATAGATAATATCAGATCTTCCCTTCAGACTTGTTTGGAGTACAAAGAGAGGATAAACAAAACTAGTCTTCCTAAGGAGGACTATGCCAAACAAACTAATATGTCTATTGTTTTTCAACTTATGAAAGACATTAATAATCACATGATTTATTTTGAAAGGAAGGGAATCACTTCTACTTCCACCATCGAGGTTTCTACCTAGGCTGCTACTAAAAATTTTATGAACAACAATTTTCAGCCAAAGGCCATATTTCCTAGAGCATGGTGTAAATTTTGCAAAGAACATCACGATGAAAGCATTTGTGAAGTCAAGAAAAATGCAAGGGATCGAATCTTTGGAAAGAAACCAGATACTACCATTGTTGTCTTATATTGGACCTCGTAGGATGATTTTATGGTCATTAATACCATAAATAAATTATATGCCAATAATAGAAAATATGATTCTTCCAAGACTACTTCTACCCCTAGCATATCCACTCAAAATACAGGCTCACAAACTGCTCACCATTCTACCAGTCATCAAGTCACTGCTCCTTATTCAAAATATAACATTTTAAATCAATTGGATCACATAAAAGTTGATGCTACTCTTTTGGATATGGTAATTGTACCAGAACAAAAACAACATATTAGAGATTTCATGGAAGTTAAAACTTCCAACATAGCCAATCTAATAGGAGATTAAAATTAAGAGGAGTCTCATGTAAATACAATAGGTGTAAATAACTTTAGGAGATCTATAAATTACCCCCCTTTCTACATTTCTGTAAATGTTTTAGACATAATAGCCCATTGTTGTCTCATTGATGGTGGCTCAGGCCCAAGTGTCATGTCAAATATCATTATGGAATAGCTAGGCCTCTCTTGTACAAATGAAAATCTGAGAAGCGTGCCTTCCTATAATAATCAACAACAATCCATGATTGGTGAGAAAAAAGATGTAACTTTTGTGCTTTGTGCACATCCAAAGATACATACCACCCTTAAAATTCAAGTTATCAATATGCATGTCAAAAACTACTCAATTATTTTGGGGAGGATTGGTAAGCCCTAAAATGTGGCTACTTGTCTTTAGATGGGTCACACCTATCTATCCCTAAATATGGAAATAAGAACATTGTTCTCAGAGAAGATCGTATCTCACCTTACATTGAGAAAATTCCTCATCTAATGTCAATTATGTTGAGGAGAGCCTGGGTGTTTACTCTATTTTCACAGAAGAAGATAACGTACCACATGAAAAATTTGATTATGATGACGGAATGTGGCATATGAAATTTGATGGTGCATGCTCCAGTGAGGGAAATGGAGCTAGTATTATCCTTTACTCACCTGTAGGAAAAATTTACAACTTCTCCTTCAGGTTAAAATTCGCTTGCACCAACAACGTTGTTGAGTTTGAAGCCCTATTGTTAGGTATCGAAAATACTTATAACCTGGGTTGTGGTCATCTTAATGTATTTGGTGATTCTGAGCCTGTGGTTAATCTTGTTAGAAAAATTTATAATCCCAATAACAAGCGGATGAAAAGGTACACTCAGGCCGTTTGGGCCTTGATTTCAAATATGTTATCTTTCAACATCACTTACATAAAAAGGGAGCTTAATATAGTGGCTGAGAGGTTGACAGATTTTTTTGCTTCTCTTACTTGGTAGTTATTACCACAGTAACCTGATTCCACTTTATGTTTCTATATTGTCCACATATACCTAACAATGTTGAATCATGGCAGGTTTTCCAAAATGATGAGGATATTTGTGCTTTCTTACATAATGAACCTCTTAAGCATAAGGAAGTGATTTCTATTGAAGATGATAAGTTCACGAAGGGATTGAATCCTCTTGAGAGTTCATTTTCAATTATTGATGTTGGTAATAAAGAAAATTATGTAGAAGAGGATTCAAAAAGGAAAGTTTGAGACATTGTCTCTGTGAACATTGGAACCTCAGATGATCCCAAGATTCTTAAAATAGGAGCCCAATGTTCACAAGAAGAAAAATGAAAATTCATGGACGTATTCCATGAATTCAAGGACAGATTTGCTTGGTCATATGAGGACCTTTGTGATTTTGATCCCAATGTCATCCAACACGCTAGTCCTATTGATCCAGAATTGGATCTCGGGACCAAAATGGGTCCAGGAAGGCCTAAAAATCAAAGTTCTCATAATGGCTTCAAAACCAACGTGTGCGCAGGCCTTGTCGATACAAACCCAATGCAACTTGAACGCACTCAAACAGATGTCGTATGCTCCAGATATGGCGATCTGTTCGTTTTACCAAACAGGCAAAAAATGATAATTGTATAGTCTGTATAGTCCGAACAGTGCCACGTGGCAGCTGATTGTACAGGTCGTACGACTGTACAACTGATGTGGCAGGGTATGTGGCACTGACATGGATAGAGATTGCTGACATGGAAGGTATGCATGGACTAATCAGGGAGTGACATGTGTCACCACTGAAAGGGTGACACGTGGCACATACATACTGATGGCGTGGCAAGGTCGACACATGGCAGGTGACTGGGCTGACAACTTGGCAGACAGGTGGACCATTCAGAGATTGATGTGTGGCATCAGTTTGGGTGAATGGGAAGGTGCCATTTGGCCCAGACATGGGATGCCATGTGGAACCCATTCGTTGGCTAAAGTTTTTTTTGGAAAAATATTTTTGGCATCCACTGAGTTCGACTGCGAGACCTACGACCAGGCATATGACTTGGTAGGGTCGAGCTAGCCAGCCCGCCCACACATTGTTTCTTACCCTATAGCGGAACCATTGCTAATTAAGTTTTAAAACAATGTTAATTTTGGTAGAGTAAGGTTTAGGGCCTAGCCCAAACCCCGATACAATACCATATGACCATGTAATATTCCCTTGGATATATTATCATAGTTTGGCACGCAGTTATGGTGGAACTAGCCCCCAGTTCCGAGATTTATCAATAGTCTCTCCCATATGACTCGTGGTTCAGAAATTTTAGGGTGGACAGTTGAGGGGTTAGCCCCAATCAGTCGGGCTAGCCCGCTGACAAGGGGATTAACCTTCAGGGGTCTAACCATTGCGAGTGTGTGGAGGTCGTTAGCCACAACCATATGGTCAGTATGCCATGTAACCAAGTGCCAAACAGTTAAGGGGGTAGCACGCCCAACATAGCCAAGGCCACATGGAGACCCTCCATATGATCATGGGCCAGCGAATAATGGGGTTGGGTCTAATATATTTGCAAAGTGGGCTTTATATATTATAATAGTAATTTTTATTGATTTTCTCAACAGATTTGTGGCATTTTGGTCTTTTTTGGGTGATATTGGGCCCTTTTTGAGGCCAGATATTGGGGGGAAGTTGGGAGATGGTTACCAACTTCAGGCCTATAAAAACCATAGATTATTGAATCCATGGGTGAGGTTCAGAACAGGTTTATGCTGAAAAATTGCCAAGCCAAAGCCATTTTTATGCAGGGAAGTTGTTGAGGAGAGCACCTTTGCGGGCCATTTCTGGGAGCTCCGTTCATCCGATTTTAGTGCCATCATTTTTGTTGGGTTCCAGAGATCTAGTAGAAAAATACCAGATCATTTTGCTATCCTTTTCACACTACTGTGATGTACTTTTAAATATTTGAACAAAAATAAGAAAAGCCTCACCCATTGAGACAAAGGCCCGAAGACATAGGCGAGATTGTCGAACTCCGTTATCACATCGGTGTTTATGGTTTGTTGATCCTCATGCTTTATTTCAGATATGTATATGTTTATATGGATGTTATGTTTCTTCTATAATTCTTCCTCTTTCATTTATTTTCCTAAATGGTTAATTAACACATGCTTAAAAATCAACCATTGTCATTTAAAATATCCATTCGAATCAAGTGGTATCAGAGCTAGTTGATGTTTGGATTTGAGTTTGCATGTTAACAAGGGAAAAGATACATCGTGGTGAATGTGAGCTTGTTGAAGAGAATCCATTGATTGGGTTGAGAAATAGAACCTCTCAAAGCGATAATATGGCATCGGAAGAGGTACTTTCGTAGGATGAGAAAGAGTTTTGAAAAAATTTCTTCGCCATGTCAGAGACGATGAAGGTTTTGTATGAGGATTACTTGGAACAGAAGAGACCGAATCTGGATGAATCTTCAAAGGGAAAAAGTGAAGAAGGAGAGGATCCTCCTCAAATTCCTCCTTCACCTCCATGTTCACCTCCTTCTTCTCCTTCTTCTTCAAGTTCAAGTTCTAAATCCAATGCAAAGAAACATGTCCATAAACATAAGAATGAAATGCCTTTATTAAAACTTGATGTGAAATTTGAATTACCTATGTATGATGGTGAAGTCAATGCAGAGAGGCTTGATAATTGGTTCAGACAAATGGAGGTTTATTGCAGCGTACAAAAAATCAAGGATGAGGCAACTCAGATCAAGTTGGCATCACTTAGAATTGTAGGCACATCACTCATCTGGTGGCAAATCAAGTTGCAAAATGGCATGCAACAAGTGGGTAATGTATTTCCATCATTGAAAAGTTTTATTTCTGCACTTAGAAAGAAATTATGTCCTTTGGGTTATAAAGAGAAATCTTTAATTGAATGGCAAGCTCTTAAACTAAGAAAAGGACAAACAATGCAAGAAAACACAGATGGATTTCATAAAATGGCATTGATGTTAGATATTCTTTTACATACCCAAGAAACTCTTATGAAGTATATGGGAGGTTTACCTGCACATATTCATAAATTTTCATTCATGTTTGGACTTACTAATCTTGATGAGGTTTTTGTTCAAGTGACATACATTGAATCAGGGAAAATAAGGGTTGGTGTATCAGGAGAATCATCTTCAAGGAAAGAGGAAAAAAAGAAGTGGAATGGAAAAAAGCCAAATTCAGTGGCAAGAAAGGAAGAGAGGCCCTCTTGCAAGCATTTCAAGAAAGAGGGGCATGATGAGAACCGTTGTTGGCAATTGCATCTTGAGAAGATACCGAAGTGGTTCAAAGAAAAGAAAGGGAGGAAAATAGTTGCAACAACAACACGACAAACAAACTTGGGATCAGATTCAGGTGATGAATCTAAAGTCTCATTGGTTGGTATGATAGGTAAAATTGGTGAAGGATTTGATTGTAGAAGTAAATTGTTTCACATAATGGTCATCATGAGGCACAATAAGGTTGACACATTTATAGATAGTGGATCTCAATCTAACTTAATTTCAGAGGAATTGGTTAAGCAATTGGGATTAAAAACACAAATGCATCATAAGCCTTACACACTTAAATGTATAAGCAACAATCATCAATTGCACATAACAAAGCAGTGCACATTAAAATTTGCAATTTCATCTAAGTTTGTGGATGAGGTAACATGTGATGTGATTCCACTAAGTGAATGTGGAATGTTCTTAGGCAGTACTTACTTGTATGATCGTAAGGCAAACTTCTACAAGGAAAATGATCAATTTCATTTAATCAAAGCAGGTCAAGAATATGTGGTTCATGATTATCATTTAAAGGAAAATAAATCTCTTCAAACTATGGAACAATTAAGAAAGGTGGGTCATGCAAGAAACACACCTATAATTGTTTCAAATCAAGTAATCTATCTTAAGCAAGAACAAGAGATGATTGTAGAATGGAAAACCAATCACACTTTGCTTCAAGATAAGATAATGTCGTGCAAATATTACAAACATATCATCTCATTTGCAGTCATATTTTTTATGCTATCATTAGTAATGTTGTCAACATGGATGATAGTGGCTTCAGTAAGATGTGACAGGGTACAAATGGATAACAATATGATGTCAGTTATCATGATTTTTTTACAATTGATCTTGATGAGACAGGTGCACAGGACAGAGTTCAAAGACAGAGAAAAATTCAGGTGGCCTTTCCCTCACGTGGTGACTCATTAGTGACCTTTTGGGGACCAAAATGTCTTCAATGGGGAGGTGTGATCCAGAATTAGATCTCAGGACCAAAATGGGTCCAGGAAGCCCTAAAAATAAAAGTTCTCAGAATGGATTCAAAATGGACATGTGCATAGGCCTCGTTGATATGAACCCAACACAACTTGAACGGGATCAAACGTACGTAGTATTCTCTAGATATGGATATCTTTTCATTTTGCCAAACAAGCAAAAAAATGATGACTGTACAGTCCATATAGTTCCACGTGGCAGCTGATTGTACAGGTCGTACGATTGTACACCTGATGTGGCAGGGTACGTGGCACTGACATAGACAGAGATTTTTGACATGGAAGGTATACGTGGACTAATCTGAGAGTGACATGTGACACATTGGTACTGATGATGTGGCAAGGCCGACACATGGCAGGTGACTGGGCTAACAACTCGGTAGACAGGTGGACCATTCAACGATTGATGTGTGGCATTAGTTTGGATGAATGGGAAGGTGCCACGTGGTACCCATTCATTGGATCAAGTTTTGTTTGGAAAAATTGTTTTGGCATCCACTGAGTTTGACCGCGATACCTACGACTAGGCATATGATTTGGCAAGGTTGGGCTAGCCATCCCTCCCACACATTGTTTCTTACCCTATAGCGACACCACTGTTATTTAAGTTTAAAAACAATGCTAGTTTTGGTGGAGTAAGGGTTGGGGCCTAGCCTCAGCCCTGATACAATACCATATGACCATGTAATATGCCCTGAGATCTATTATCATAGTTTGGCACGTGGTTATGGTGGAACTAGCCCCCGATTTCGGGCTTTATCAATCATATCTCCCATATGACTCGGGGTTCAAAAATTTTAGCGCAGACATTTGAGGGGTTAGCCCCGATCGTTCGGCCTAGCCCGCCAACCAGAGGATTAAACGTCGGGGTTCTAACCATTGTGAGCACGTGGAGGTCATTAGCCATAGCCATATGGTCGATATGCCATGTAACCAGGTGCCAAACAGTTAAGGGGCCAACGTGCCTAGCATAGCCAGGGCCACATGGAGACCCTCCATATGACCAGAGGCCAATGAATAATGGGGTTGCACCCAATATATTTTCAAAGTGGGTTTTATACATTATGATAGTTATTTTTATTGATTTTCTCAGCAGATTTGTGGGATTTTGGTCTTTTTTGGGTGATATTGGGCCCCTTTTGAGGCCAGATCTTGGGGGGAAGTTGGGAGATGGTTACCAACTTCATTCCTATAAAAACCATAGGTTCTTGAAGCCATGGGAGAGGTTTAGAATAGTTTTATGTTGAAGAATTGCAAAGCCAAAGCCATTTTTATGCAAGGAAGTAGTTGAGGAGAGAACCTTTGCGGGCCATTTCTGGGAGCTCTGTTCATACGATTTTAGTGTCGTTAGTTTTGTTGGGTTCCAAAGATCTGGTAGAAAAAGAATAGATCACTTTGTAATCCTTTTGGCACTACTGGCGTAATTTTAAATATTTGAACAGAAATAAGAAAAGCCTCACCCACTAAGACAAAGGCCCAGAGATGTAGGCGAGATTGCTGAAATATGTTATCACATTGGTGTTTATGGTTTTTTGATACTCTTGATTTATTTCAGATCTATATATGTTTATATTGATGTTATGTTTCTTCCATAATTCTTCCTCTTTCATTCATTTTCCTAAATGGTTAATTAACACATGCTTAAAACTCAACCATTGTCGTTTAAAAGATCCATTCGGATCACCTATCAAGGAAGGGGTGAAAATAGTAAAGCAGAGACAAAGTCCTGTAAACCCTACCCTTGAAGCTACTATCAGAAAGGAAGTTGAAAAATTACTAAAAGCTCAAATCATCTTTCAAGTAGAGTATTCTGAATGGGTCTCAAATATGGTTCCTGTACGAAAGAAAACTGGTGAGATCAGGTTATGTGTTGAATTTTGTACTTTAAATAGAGTTAGTGTTAAAGATAACTTTCCACTTCCTAAAATGGAGATGATCCTGCAACAGGTAGCCGAGTCTCAAACAATTTCCCTACTTCATGGTTTTTCTAGGTATAATCAAATTAGAGTCAAAAGGGATGATAAATACAAAACCACATTCACCACCAAATGGGGCACCTTTTCCTATGAATGCATTCCTTTTGTATTTTATAACGCAGGTGTCTCATTCCAGAGAGCTATGCAGATAGCTTTCGACAATTTGATCAATAATATAATTCAGGTTTATCTTGATGACTTAATTGTTTATTCTAAAAATAGGTTAGATCGTTTTGGTCATCTTAGCAAAGTCTTTCTGCGTTGCAGAAAAATTGAATGTCATTGAATCCTTCTAAGTCTATTTTCAGAGTTGCTCAAGGAAAAATCCTTGGTCATATTGTTTCTGACTCTGGTATTAGTATTGACCCTGAGAGAGTTGTCGTGATCATGAACCTCCTCTCTACCTCTAAGCAAAGTGTTCAAGATTTCATGGGAACCATTAACTTTGTTAGGAGGTTTGTTCTTGACTTTTCTATGGTGGTTAAGCCCATTCATAACTTTCTGAAGCAGGATAGAACCTTTTCTTGGAATGATGAGGTAGAAAAGGATTTTATAGGAATCAAGAAAGAAATCAACTCTGCACCAGTTTTAGCCAAGCCTGATTTCAATAAATACTTCATCATCTATACCAATGCCATAGAAGAGGCAATGCATGCCATCCTTCTACAAACTGATGACCAAAATCAGGAAAATCCTATATCCTATATGAGTCAAATTTTATCAGATGATGAGGTGAAGTATACTCTAATTGAAAAACACACTTTCTCCTTGGTAAAAGCTATAGGAAAGTTCAGGAATTTCATTTTGGGCAAGAAAACAAAGGTAAGAGTCCCTTTGCGTGCAGACAATTTTTTTCTTACACAAACTCATCTTTCAGGAAAACTTACTCATTGGCTTGCCAATATTCAGGAACATGATTTAACGATCACCACAACCAAAACTATTAAGGGATGTGATCTACATCTTCACTTGGCTCAACACCCTGAACCAGGTGATTCTCTTGAGGAAGACAAGAATGATTTTTCAACACTATTTTACTTGGAAACTCTTGACATTAATTTGGTTGATCATCCTTGGTACAAGGAAATCATCTATTATCTTTTGCATCAAAATTTCCCAGGCCATTCAGATTCGCATCAACATAGAAGGATGTGCTTTATATCCCCAAGGTACCTCATCCTAGGAAACATATTTTTTTGTAGATCTTCTTATGGGCTACTACTAAGATGCGTTGATGATAACATAGCCCGAAAAGTTTTAAATGAACTTCATGGATCGACAGATTCTAACCTCCATATTGGTGGTCATTTCACAAAAAAGGCTATTGTTTTCAAGATCATTAGGGTTGGTTATTTTTTACCCTTGATGTTTCAAGATTCTTTCAAGTTCGTTTGGGCTTGTGAAAAATGTCAAAAGTTTTCTAGCAGGGAACAATTTTCAACTATTCCTTTACAACCAGTTTTACCTGATTTCCCACTGACCAGATGGGGATTAGAATTCGTCGGCCCTATCAACCCTCCATATTTTGTAGGACATGTATATATTTTGACGAAAATAGATTACCTTACCAAGTGGACTGAAGTTATCCCTCTTAAAAACACATATGATGAGCAGGTGATCAACTTCTTAAACTCTAATATCTTCTCACACTTTAGCATCCCGCTCAAAATAATCTCAGATAATGGATCAACATTTATATCTACAAAGTTTGCTCAGTTTCTGAGTGAATTTGGAGTCAAGAACTTCACCTCATCCACCAATTACCCTCAGTGAAATGGGCAAGCCGAGTCAACCAACAAAAACCTGGTCAAGATCCTGAAAAATATTATTGATGACAAGCCTCGTCAATGGAATACTCTTCTCACATACGCCTTGTGGGTTGATCGTACAACCACCAAAAACAACACTAGCCATACCCATTTCTCACTCTTATATGGTAAATAAGTTATAATTCATGTTGAAATTCAACTTACTTCCCTTCATTTAGCAATGCAGGCTGAGGAGTTAAACTCCACTAATATTTCCCAGCGGATGAATGCTTTGTTGGCTTTAGAAGAACAAAGAAACCATGCATTGGAAAATATGAAGAAAAGACAGTAGACAATCAAGAAGTACTTCAATAAGTGTGTCAAATATGTCATGTTTAAGTTCAATGACAAAGTCTCTCTTTGGGACTCCACACATGGATATAAAGGAAAGCATTCTAAATTCCAAAAGATCTGGCTAGGTCCATACAATATCGCTCTAGTAGTTGGAAACAATAATTACATGTTAAAAGAATTTGAAGAGTGGTTATTCTCTTTCATGACTAATGGCTCACGTTTGAAACATTATGTTGAGACTAGCTAACTATTACATTTTCTGAATCAATGTTTCATGTAAATATCAGTTTAATTTGTACAATTGTTTTATTTTTCTACATTTTATTTTCTTCGGTATTGTTGCTTCACTATCCAGTTTTTCTTGAGGTTTGATTTCAACTTTATTTTTAATTTGACTGTAGCTTTATTGCTCTACCCTCGATTTTGTTGAATTTTTGTTTTAGCCTGATTTGAATAAGTCATGTACAACCATAGTTTTTCCTTGTTTTGCAGAAGTATGCTTAAGTACTGATAAGTAGCTAGTACAAAAAGAAAGACAACCACTTGTGGTATGCAACCTTGTATTGTGTTGCATCTATGACCAATTTTCTTAAACTTGAGGGCCAAATCTTTCCCCTCTTTCATATTTTCCCTTTCTACCTTCCACCACCCCAATTTGAAAGAGCATACCAGAGCAAAAAAGAAAAATTTTGAGTAATAACAAAAAACAATTGTCTGCGAAACCAAAAATTTGAGTTCAAGCCAATGTTGCATTGCCTTCCCTGTGGAGTCGCCAGTGTTGACTCTCAAAATCGTCAAAGGGTCGCCTACCTGCAAATAATTGCAAGGCATACACAAATTTTGTTTTAATTATACATACATATATACTAAATAAACTATAAGTGGGGACCCCCTATAGTGTGTTAGGATATTTAGACAGTTAGGAGTTAGTTAAGATCTACTTGGTCTAATGTGTCATTAGGTAAAAGTGTGTTTCTTTAGTATGCATTAGTATGCATTTGTAGTTAGGAAATCTGGCGGTCACAATATGTTCCTGACATAGAGTGATCTGACGGTTCATATTATCCTCGATCGTAATGGCCATTGATCCATGGCTTAATACTCGATTGGTCCATGATCTCTATTTAAATAGCATGCAAGGTAATTTGTTGATGATCAATTGTGAGAAACTCTCTTGTAAAAATCTCTCTGTAATCTTTTTTTTTTGCACTAATAAACTGCTCCAAGTGGTTGTGTTGGTTGGGGTCGTTGATGTTTCCCCGTAGGGATTTTACCACATCAAAACATCGGTGTGTTGATCTTTGATCTGGTTGTTTGAGTGGTTACTGAAGGTTTTCATCCTCTGTTGGAATACCTATGTTTTCAAACATGGTATCAAAGCCTGCTTGAAGACCCGCTCCTATTGTAGATCGAGATCGTCAAGCCGAGCTTCCTCATCTCCATTTTATTCCATTTCCATACATTTATGGGCTAAGAGTATTGTTCCATTACGTCTGGACCACTTGTTTTAGTTAGGAACATATTTCGTTTCACTCGAAAAGGTTTATGTTTGCCCAAGATACAGTCATTTTAGCTAGATCCAGAGGTATAAAGCTTGAATACTCCCTTTCAAAAATTTTGCAGAGTATTATTTCGGTTTTATTTCAGTTTTATATTGTTTGTTTCATTTTTTTTCTTGTGTGAAAATGGTTTTGTATGTGCACGCTCAACAACAACAACAACAATCCTCCTGCTAAACAATACAATATGTTTTGCTAGCCCACTTGGTTATAAGTTGTCTTATTAAGTAAGAGGTCTTGAGTTCAAGTCTATCTTTTTGTTACTTTTTTTGAAAAAGTTCATGCTCCATTGTAAAGTGTATTTCACTTAAAGTATAAAAGTGAATCACTATAGGTAGTTTTAATATTTTATTTTACAGTTATTTATTTGCATGCAGCTTTCTTTTATAAAGTAACTTCATTGTAAAAGTGATCCCACTTCTTTTTATAAAAGTGGGTCACTTCATAAAGAAACTTACACCGCCACATGGTCCTTTGGTTACCGTTTATGCCTTTTTTTTAAATGACATAACTTTCACATCCGAAGTCCGTATCATTTTTTTAAAATCCGCATAATTTTTCGAGATATTTCCATCTAGATCATCAGTTTCAGTTTCTAAATTTATATTATGTACATATTTAATATGGCTTCTTCCAGTTATATTTTTCTTACCAACACCAACTACTTCCAATGGAAATCTCATATGGAGGATTTATTAATAAGTAAAGGCTTCTACCGGATTACCTTGGGAAAGGAAAAATAACTCATTGATACTGATAAAAAAGTAAAATGGGCTAATAGGAGTGACAAAGCATGTGGACTGATCGGAATGTCCATCTCTCTTGATTTAAGGTTCCACCTTAATGAAATTGATGACCCCGATGAATTTTGGGAAAAACTTGAATGTGTGTTTGGTAAACACAATATTATTCGATCACTTCAGTTAGAAAATCAAATACTGACTTTAAGTCCAAATGATTTTTCTTTCATTGAAGACTATCTATCTAAGTTTAAAACACTCAGAATTTTATGTGAAGAATGTGAGATAAAGATGGAGGAAGAGAGTTGCATCCATATTATTCTTTCTAAGATAGGTAGTTCATATTCTTTGTTTGTATCTAACTTTTATGCCATGAAAAAGGTTCTAGGGAAATCTTACCAAAAACCCACTCTTGAGTCCTTTTGTGATGATTTGATTAGAGAGCAAGATAATCTTGTACAACTTGGAGTGATCAACACTACAGGTACCTCCAACAAAGCCTTAGTCTCCCAATAGAAAGATAAACCTAATAATCCCAAGAAGCAACATCCTAGCCACAACAACAAACAACATAAGGGTCCCAAACCAACTCAGACAACTTCAACTCCTAATGGTGACAAAGGAGCAAAATCTAAAAATAAGAAGACTAACAGACATTGCAAATTTTGTGATAAAGATAATCACGATGAGTCCAAATGTTTCAAGAAGATGGCATCTTTAGAAACAATGATGAATAAGCACAACATCAATATTTATTCTACTTCTTCCTCTTCTCATGGACATGCACTTTCTGCTTCTGGTTTCTCCTTCAATGCAACTTCTACTTCTTCTTCTGATGAGTGGCTTATTGATTCTGGAGCATCTTATCATATGGCTAAGGATAACGACATATTGTATGCTCTAAATGAATGAAATACCAAGAAAATATACATTGGTGATGATATATCTCTTAGTGTTGTAGGATATGGAACAATTCAAGTAGATAATAGTAATTTAAATGATGTATTATGTGTTCCCAATCTTTCTTGTAATCTTCTATCAATATATCAAATCACTCATTCAGGTGAAGGTAAAACCGTAGAGTTTTCACCTCACCAAGTTGTAATCAAGGATCTAAAATACCCTAAGCATGTTCTTGAAACTAGAATTGTTGATGATATTACCAGGTTGTACAAATTTGACAACTTTGGCTCATCATCTTTTCTATTAGTTTTTGTTTCTCATAGCGATGACTTGAACAAACTTTGGCATGAGAGGTTTGGTCATCTAAACTATCTATCATTGCAACAACTATGTAATCAAAAGATGGTGATTGGTATTCTTCTTGTTTCATGCAGAGATGGTGTTTGTGTCAGTTGTGTTCTCAGAAAACATCATCGGGACAGTTTTGACAAACGTGTCTCTTGGCATGCCTCGGGCCCTTTACATCTTGTTCACAGTGACTTGTGTGGTCCACTTTCTTCTCCTTCTTTTTCCGAGTGCAAGTATTTCTTAAATTTCATTGATGACTTTTCAAAACGTACTTGGGTTTACTTCTTAAAGATTAAGAGCTATTGTTTTGAGAATTTTTTGGCCTACAAGGCCCCTGTAGAAAAGCAATGTGAACATCAAATTCAAAGGTTAAGAACAAATAATGGAGGCGAATATGTGAACAATAATTTTACAAGTTACTGCACTACACAAGGCATCCAAATGAAATGCATTGTTCCATATACACCACACAAAAAAATGGTGTTGCTGAGAGAAAGAACCACACGTTAAAAGAAATGGCTAATTGTATGATCCAATCTAAGGGATTAATTATAAAGTATTTGGCAGAAGCCATCAACTGTGAAAATTACATAATAAATCAATGTTGGCCCACGACCAAGTTTTGGAGAACCTTGGTCGTGTTTGACCACTTTCTAGGACTTCGACAGGATGGTCAAAGACGAAGCGCCAGGTGAAGCAGAGATCGTGGGATTTCGCCCCTTTTTTGCGGGCTTTTTGGATTTAGGGTTTATGTAACGGGTATGGGATCCCAGCCCATGGGTTTTTACCCATGTTTAGGCATTTTTGTAATGTATAAATAGATATCTAGGTGACATAAGAAGTACACTAGATCTAGTAGATATAAGGTGATATGCTAAGTGCAAGTGATTGTAAGAGGCTTTGTGCATATTGTATGTTGAGACTTGCAGAGCTAAGTGCAAGTTCATATGTAGGTCTTCGTGCACAGACTGTGTAAGGCTCTATGCCTAGATCTACTCGGGGAAGGAGGATCTGGCGAGGTGTGCGCAGATATCCTATCCTATGCGGAGTTGGTCTTGAGGCTTTGTGCATGTTAGAATATTGAAAGAAGATAATAAAGAATACGAAGAGTTGGTGGATGTAGCCCCACGCTGGGGGTGAACCACGTATATTCTGTGTTGTGATTTCTTTGTGCTATGTTGTTCATGTGTTTATGTATTTATATGCTTGGTGTTGTAATCTGTATGTATGTAGATGCATATGATGTAGTATCTTAGTGCTTAGTGATATGAATGAATGTTAGATATGATATATTTCTATGCACTAAGTGCTTAGATGGGTTAGATCTTGTTGAATATTGTGTTGTTCTGTAATTAGGGTTTTACCTGCGATGTGAATGAGGGTTAAAGACTAATGAATGTTAACTGCTAAGTGCTTGGTTAAGTATTGTGATCATAGATCTATGTCCCAACTCAGTTGTAGACACTTGAGTCATGCAACCCCCCTACCTCTACCTCAGGTGAGACTTCATCTTCTTCGCAGGTGTTTCCAAAAGGGATAGTAGTTAGAGTTTTGTTGGTGTGTTCTTGAAGCGTTTAACCTCGGGTCTTCCCCTATGCCAACAAATGGTTCTGTTGTCAGGACACAAAACTGTGATTGTTGGGAACTGAAGAAAAGAGAAAGCTCTGTGTGTAGATCTGTTTCCCTAGTGCACAATACTCTACCTGACTTGTGAAGCTCTGTGCTAAGAAGAAAAGTCTGATCTAAAGAAAAGAGATAAGATCTTAAAAGCTTTATGCTCTGACAAAGGTAAGATAAGGGGAAATTTTTATTTCGAAAGAATGGATCTAGGTACGTTTGATAGATTTTGTCCTAGTCTAAAAACTAGGGCACAACTAGAAGAAAGAAGATATGATATGAATAAATCTGATAGAAATAATGAAAGATATGTTATTCCTATGCATAGAAAGAATTTTTGGACTGACAAGTGGATGCAGGATCCTAGAAAGAATGTTTTACAGATCCATCACTGTGATCCCAGTGCGCAGTATAGGAAAGGCTAGGGATCATTCAAGAGAAAGAGAGGATCGACTATTTGTTATAGTTATAGAAGACCAGGACATATTGCTAAGGAATTCCCTGGTAAAGGTCCTATTTTCCTTTGTTGTAAAGCTAATGGACATGAAGTTTTGGATTTCCCTAGAATGATTGCTAAAGTTGAAAAGATGAACATGAGACAAGAAAACCCTGAGGAAGGCCAAGAGACTAAGAATATGCTAAAAAACCAGAAAGAATCAGAGGCTATATTATTACAGATGAAAGAAACACTGAATGATCACAGAGACACCAGTTTATCAAAGATATTAAAACAAAAAGAGTGCATAGAAACAAGAATAGGAGACTTAGACATAGACTGTGTATTGGATGCAGAAACACAAGTGAACATTATGACAGAAAGTACTTGGGAAATATTATGAAAGCTTCCTATGGTTACTTCATTGGGAGGAATAGGATTATTTAAAGGAAATATTATAACCCTATGTGGAAGACTTGCCAATGTACCTATGATCGCTCATGGAGCATCCACATAAGAAGAATTCAAGATCATTAATTTTGTTGAGAACAGTGCCCCCTTTGCACTTTTTCTAGGAAGGACTTGGATTGAGAAAGATCAGATCCGAAGGAAAGAAGAAGAGGAAGTTATAGAATAGAAAAATCAAGAATTAAGGGATTTCATGGCTAGAAGAATAGCACGCTTAATAGAAGAACAAGAGGACAAGTCGAAGAAACTGAGGGCCAGAGACTTAGTTGTCGAAGTGGAAAGAACGCAAGAAGGATTAAAGAACATATCCATGCAGGAGAGTAGAGCACCTAATCTAGACACCTATGGCGATGTGGAGAAGGGGAAGAGGGGATATAAGGTAGCCTTCATCCAGAATGGTGTAGTGCACCTATCTTTCCAGTTGATCATTGGTAATCTCATCATGAAGAATAGGCCAACGCAGCTCACAGGGTTTGTCATCGACCTCGCAGGAAAATGCATTGAAGGAATGCAAAGGAACTAGGTGAGCTACCTCGTCAACTAGTTAGAGAAATACTATCACAAAGCTCAGGATCGGGGCTATGAGTTTCATTTTAGTTGGCTACTAATTTTCATTGCCTTCATTTCTTGGGAGATGCCGGAAGGAACGACCTTCCCTGAAATCGAACTGTCTGAACCACTAGCTACGAAGTTCACTATGCTATGTTACTCAAGCGACATTAGGAATCAATGGCAGTTGAATGTAGTGTTCCACACCTATTATCTATAGCTAAAGAGGTACATTGAATCCTTCCCTCGCATGACATTGAACACACTTCATAGTTTTATACCAATCACGAAGTTCTGGGCAGACAAGCACTTCATCTATATCACTGCACATGGAGACAAACACAAAGAAGAGCTCCAATCATATTGCAAAATCACTGAGGAAGATATGGAGGAAATAACATAGGAATGGCCTGCAAAATTCCTCATACCAGTCGAACAGACAGAACTGTCTGACCTCGACCTCATCGGAAGTCTAGTAGTCACTCGCGAAGAATATGATGCACCCAAAAACAACAACAAGAAAAAGAAAGAAGAGGTATAGGAACTGAAAAACGCATCAGAGGAGACTACATCAGATTCACCTGAAGGGGGAGGAGGTGACAAAGTAGACAAAGAAGATGATGAAGGGGAAGAAGACAAGTAGAATAAGTTTGAAGTAACACCACCTAAAGATCCCCTAACAGAGACAGAAACATCCAAGAAAAGAAAGGGTTCCCCAATGAAACCTTCATCGTGGAAGAAGTCAAAAGACAATAAACCTCATTTCCACATTGTGCTCACAGTGGATGACATTAACCTTATCATTGTTGTTGTATCAGATACCTCGTAGGACATCTTGCAGCGAAGCGAAGCCAAACAGGAGACAATGTTTGACAGGATTGAGGTGGAACTCAAAGGGGTACAACAGGTTCTTTATTCAAGCCACACAGTGTCTATTGCGCCGGTGTCAGTAGGGGACATAGAAGTAGGAGATGAGACTACCCAGCTACGTAGATTAACAGATTTGATAGAGGCTCTCCTTCATCGGATCTAGGAGTAAAAGGAACAGGCTACAGAGGCATTAAATCAAGCAAAGGAGGAAGCCCTAGAGTAACGTTGGGTGGCGCAGTGTTGACATGCGAAAATGACCGTCCGTCAGTTGGAAGAACGAGTCCAGTTCAGGGTTGTCCAAATAACCCAAGACGTTTGGTGTAACTCGTTCTGACGGGTTTAATGGCTCCATTAGCCAATCTAAAAGTCCTAAAGAAACAAATAAAAAGAATGAAATAGCTAACTAATTACTAATTACTATATATATATATATATATATATATATATATATATATATATATATATATATATATATATATACATACATACGTGTGACGTAACTATTGTAGATATATTTAAATAGCATATTTACTTATCTTATTTATGTACATGATATACACACTGCAAGTTTTAATCGAAACTTACAAAACTCAATTGTGAAAAAATCATTGCTTTGAAAGAGCAAATAAAGAAATCACATAAGATATTTTTTCATTTTTTTCTTATCAATCTAAACTAATAAAAAAAAATACTATGAAATAGAAATATGTGGATAGTCAAAAGGAAGACCATATATTCTCATTTTAGTGATGAATAAACGACAGAAAAACATAAATGAGATAACTTGTTAGTGAGTTAACGATATGCATCCAAACATCTGTACGATTAGAGAACATTCAACCACCTTGTCCAAGAGGGAAACCTGCAATGAACCTTAAAACTATTCTGAATAAATGCAGAACAATGTGTTGGCAATTGAGTTTTAATAACAAAATGAATGATTCAAATAGTTTTTGTGATCTTATGATTGCAAGCAATTACATTGAGATAAATCTAATTGTAACAACATTGCATTTAATCATTCAACTAAAAATTAAAGAGAAATCATGTCATTTGAGATGAATAAATGATCACTTTGTTTAATATCTGGAGCATCAAATATGGACGATATTTTAAAATAATTATCCCAAAAACATAACACATTGGGAAGTCTAAAGCTATCAAAAAATATTAGTTTAACATGATAAACAAACTATAAATGAAGCCACCATTTACAGGAAGCTAAAGATGAAATGCAAATTTTTGTTCCATTCAAGTTTGTGAATTGATTGTCCACCTTCAGCCCCAGGCTAAGATGTGTTCTATTACAAAATACTGTGTATTTAAAGAGTTCAAGCAAACTAAGGATCCTATCTTCTAATATAGTATCAAATCCCAAGATGATTTACTAGTTACAAAAATAGAGGGTGATAAAACCACTCAATATCAAACTGTATCTCCCAAAATTATAAAAGGTTTGTTTCTGTTTTACAAAATGAGCCAAAAGAAATGGCTAATTAACTAAGCCCGGAAATAATCCATCTTTTTAGATCACCACAAGATACATGATATCTTGAAAGAAAATGAAATGAAGAAATTAGGCATTTATTCAACTAACATTTTCCAAAAAGTTTCATGAGAATTGACTTGCTACAGAATCTGTTAATTTTGTAGCTAGTCTTGTTTTAAACAATAGAAATCTAATTCAATCCACATTAGTAAAAAAAATCAATAAAATCACAACTAAGATAAAAACAAATCTTTACCTTTCAACTGAATACTAAATTCGACTCATAAAACCTCAAAGTTGATCACTGCTTTGACACACTCAGCTTTTTTTATTATGGCATTTCCAGTTATTTTCAAGTGTTTTCCTTGCCTTTGTGCACTTATCTTGAGTTCATGTTTTTCACTTGTTAATGAGTCAATCTGAGCTACGAGGGTCTTGATCTTCACTTGAAGGAAGAGGACATCTATGTAATATTTTCCTATCCAATGTAAACACTCTTCACACCATGGATCTGGAATAGTTGGTTGAGGAAACACATGATTGTGCATCAAAACACTACCACTGTACACTGTGGGTTTTTGAATGAATTTGATCCATGGAAAACCTTTGTTATGTTTCAAGCATGGTGGAAAATTATCTACAAAATCGTAAGTCTAACTGAGATCCAGTTTATGGTAATTTGTGTCTCCCCCTGCCAAGAACTTTTCGATCTTGGAATCGGAGCTCTCATGGACCTCGATCGCTTTGATCAAGTTCACATGAGCTTTTGTTTTATTCTGTAATATCCCAGCTCTTTTTTTATTAAACCCTATGTCTAAATTGTTCTTTGACAGTTTGTAATCGAAACACCCTTTTACAGCTGAAAATTCACCATCAAATAGCAATATTTATATGACAAAGAGTAGGTAGCTACATAAATTATTATTTGTCTCTTTAAAAGGTGAAAATATTGTGGGGCTGCCAACAATGGTGACTTACTGGGAGAAGCAATTATCTCTGCATCACCGATGAGTTCATGTTAGGACTGAATAAAATGATTACAGATTATAAAACAGCTGAAGGACATCAAGCATCACATCAATCATTACACAGTCCAGCTTCAGATATCTTCTTGTTTTATCGAAATCTGGTGAAAAATTTTAAAAATGATAGCAACGATGTTCAAGTCAATGGATCTGATACTGTTGATAGGGCCACTGCTGCCAGCAGGCATCCATATCCTCAACAGGGATGTCAATTAACCCACTCTGACGCCTCTACCATGTCCAAGAAATTTCAATTCAAAATGAAGGATGCTTATGACCAATATCAAAATTTATACCTGAGAATTTTCTTTAACCTGACATTTCTTCGCTGCCAGCGGGTCTAATCAGTACCCCGGCAAATTTTTCTTGGAATCATGCATGCATTTACCCACTTCCATCAGAACTGTTCAGTATCCCGACGGGTTTACAAACACTTCCCGCAACTCTTGAGAAATTGTTTACAATTTGATATAATTTTAAAAATATTCAGAAGAGCGGGGTGATGCTGAAAATTCCAGTCTTTAGAACACTTGTTATTTTTTAGTTGTTCCCTTCATTATGATCTAAAGTTAGTTTCTAGATGAAACCAATTTTTCAAGGAAAGAAAGGCATACTTGAGTCACTTTCTTTAAAAGCTAGGACAACGTAAAAATCTTAAAGATGATCATGCATGCTCATGATTATAAAGTGAGACCAGGAAATCTGTTACAAACAGAAAATTTCTTTCGCTAATCTATGTTTCAGCAATTCATACCATCGATGCTCTTGAGAGGACCATAACAGTTGCTTCATAATGATGTATTCTAGCTCCATTCCATGAACTAGAAGGTGACACAGACATAAATTTAACCAAAAAGCAGCGAAAACGAACAAAGAAATAAAAATAAATCAAAATAGAAAAATATGTACAAAAGGTGGATCTAGGACTTGTCATGAAAAATACCTTTTGAGATCTTGGCCATTCACAGGGAAGGTGTCTGGTTGTCCCTCTAAATTATGTAGGCGAAAAGAGTTGGGACCTAGTTTTTCAGCGACTAAGAAGGGTCCCAACCACAGGTTATGGAACTTGGTATATTCCCCCTTTCCCTAATGGGGTTTATCCCATTTGAGAACCAGATCTCCAACCTCGAAGTTCCTATCCGAGGCAGAATTTGAATCGAACCAGCTTTTAACAATATGCTAATGCTGATCCAGTCTTTCTTTTTCTTGTGCTCTTACTTCCTCTAATTTCAGCAAAGCATTAATCCGACTTTCAAGAGGAGGAAAATCCTCTTCCTGAACTTTTTGTGAAAATTGCAGAGAGGGAAGCAGAACATGAGGAGGGAGAATTTCTTCTCTTCCGTAGATGAGAAATAAAGGAAAATTAACAACAGCAGTTTTTGGAGTCACCCTATCATCCCAGAGTTCATTAAAAAGCACGTTGTGCCAGTTTTTGTGGTTTTCGGAAACTGTCATCTTGATGATTTTGATCAGGTTTTTGTTTTTTGATTCTGCTAAGCCATTTCCTTGGGGGTAATAGCGGGCAGGATATTTTAGTTTTATCCCTTTTTATAAAGAAAAAGCACTCATATAGAGGGATCAAAAGTAGGGAGCATTATCGAAGACCAAACACTCAGGAATATTGAATCGAGTAATGATGTTTGCATTAAGGAAAGATATTACCTGACTAGTGTTTACCACTTTTAGTGGTGCCGCCTCGGACCATCTGGTAAAATAATTCGTTGTTGTAATGATGTATTTATGCTGCTGCGAGGAAGTGGGGTTAATCAACCCTATAATGTCAAGACCCCACTACTGAAAAGGAGAATCTACCAAAACAGGTTGCAAAGGGAATGTTGCCTTCCGTACTCGTCCATAAGCCTTTTGGTACATTATGAATTTATGACATAATGTTGGTCATATTTGAATAATGTGGGCCAATAGTACCCAACTCTTAATAATTTGTGAGCAGTAGCGTCTCCACCGAAGTGCCCACCAACTTATCCTGCATGCAGTTCAGATAACACTTTATCTGCTTCATCTCTTTCCAAACAATGCATGAGGATGTTATCAAAAATTTTATGGAATAATACGCCATTTACCAGCTGGAAAGGTGCAAATTTTAGTCTTAATGCTCTTCTTTTTTTTGGATTGAGATGGAAAGGAGAAGAATCATGTGTTATATAAAACTTAATGTCATCAAACCAAGAATTAGCAACAACTTGTGTACATCAGATTTGATTTTGACTGTGTTGAATTACAGTTAAGACATTAATTTGATTGTGTTTCTCTTCAACTGAATCAACCACTAGTTTGCATAGACCTTGACCTCTGAAAATTTGTGCAGGGGTAATTTCAAGGTCATACTCTTGTAACGATGTCATCCAGTTTTCCTTCTTTTCACCCAATTCCTTTTGTACTAACAAGTTTCTGACAGCAAGATAAGGCACAATGACTTTAGTTCTGGATTTCAGTAGATACGATTGAAAATGTTTTACTTCTTTAAAAATTGTATAAGCATTTTGATCTATAGTTGGGTAATTAAGCTCTGCTCCTTTGAAGGTTGAGCTCATAAAGGCAATGGGGATTTCATTGCTTTCAGTGTTCTTTTGGGTCAACACAATGGCATAATATCGATCATAGGCGAACATATAAAGAGTGAAATCTTGTGAAAATTCAGGACTCGTTAAGGAAGGAGCCTCCACTATGGTTTTTTTTATGGAATCAAAAGCTTGATTTTCTTGTGGTCCCCAATGATACTGAATATCATTTTTAATTGATTTTTGCAATGGCCTTACCATTTCTGAAAAACTCTGGAAAAACCTTCTGAAAAAATTGATCTGGCCTAAAAAAGATTGCATAGATTTTTTGGAGGAGGGGGGAGGAAGTTTGGAAATGGCTTGAGTTCTTTCAGAATCGATGATCATCCCATCACTGGATACTATGAATACAAGAAGTTTTCCTTGTTCCACTGCAAAGATAGACTTCTTAGGGTTGAGAGATATGTCGTACTTGCGAAATCGTTGTAGGACAGACCTAAGGTGAGACAAGTGATCTCTCTTTTTTTTTGGAGAAAACAATAACGTCATCCAGATATACCACTACGGATTGATTGATGAAACCACAAAAAACAATATTCATTGCTCTATGAAAAGTGGTCCCTTCATTTATAAGCCCGAAAGGCATTTTCCTATAGGTGTAAGTACCCCATGGGGTACGAAAAGTGGTTTTTAACTGGTCTAGGGGAGACATGAGGACCTGGTTGTATCCTAAAAAACCGTCTAGCAGTGAAAGTCTTTCAGAACCAGATACTTGCTAAAGAATTTTTTCCATTGGAGGAATAGGATAATTGTCTTTGTCAGACGCTCGGTTCAAGGTCCGAAAATCGGCACAGAGTCGAATTTCACCACTTTTCTTCCTTACAGGGACAAGATTAGACACTCATTGTGTGTATCTTACTGGGAATATTATCTTTGCATTCAATAGTTTGTTTAGTTTTTTCTTGACTATCGGTTCCAGCTTAGGGTGCATCTTTCTCAACTTCTGCTGAAAAGGTTGAGTCTGGGGTTTCATGGGGATGATGTGTTGTATTATGTTAGGGTCAAAAGTTTTTAAATCATCGTATGTCCAAGCAAATACATCCTTGAATTCTCTAAACATTTTTATAAAAGTGGACCGCTCTTGCTTGGAACATCCCATTCCCATATTAATATATTGTGGATTATCTTTAGTCCCTAGATTTACCTTTTCGTGAGTTAAGGAAGAACTGTTTGTTTTACAATTTATTGATTTTTTTAATTTATCATGCAAATCATAAAACTTTTCTAATCTTACCACGGATTTAGGGATAGAATTTACCAAATCCGATGTTGATTTGGGAGACCTCGAGTCTGATATTACCGAAAAGTTGCAGAGATCTTCATCGTGAGTGCCTTGATCAATAACCACACCTTGGAAGGTGTCCTCCATGTGCAAAAAACATATGATGTGTTGATCATCATCAAACACTCTCCAGTTAGTGATGTTGTCTGGGACTAATGGCATGAACAATAACTCGATTGAAAATGCATTTGGAGAAAGAATTTATGCGGGCAAAAGTTTGGAAGCAACGTTAGCTAATAAATCAGGCTCATAATTGTTTAAACTCGAAATGGAATTGATGTTAAATGTGAAAAAATTGTGCATTATATTCCATACCTCGGCTTGATAACTTTTCAAGTGTGGTGATAGGAAATGTATGGAGTTTTTTACCTATCTGACCACAATTTATGAATCACTGAATACCATTAAGTTTTGTATGTTCATATCTACCTCTTTCTTGAGTCCTTGCAAAAGTGCCTCATATTCAGCGGTGTTATTTGTAATTCAAACTCTAATCGACAGATGATCAAAGTTTTATTACCTACCAGGTCGATGAGTACACATCCTACACCAGCTCCTTCTCTAGATTTGGATCCATCGAAGTAGAGAGACCATATGTGATCTTCGTCGATAGTGTTTGGCACATTTGGTAAATCTGATGATTGTGTGCATGTCATGAGCTCTGAATGTTGTTCTGGATCAGTGATGGCGGAGGTTTCAGCCATGAAGTTACTGAAGAAGGTGTTCATTCTCTACATTTTGAGTGAATTAGTGGAAGCAGTAAATGGTTCATTAGCTTCATTCAAATCCATCACGGTGTGCTTGAGGTAATGCTCACGATTAATCCTAATTCTATTTGACTTTCCATTCTCTGGTATCCACAAATGAGACCAATTTATTGCAAAGTATCCATGCAGCTGTTCAGACCAATCTTTGCTTAAGAATAAACCATAAACTTCAGCGATGTCAACAACAATGATATCAATAATTTGGTGAACCTTAGGATTAGAGGATAGCCTAACGAGTACATTCTTTAGTTCACCAAGTACCTTAACATTCATCCAATCAAGCTGAATGATTTTAAGACTAGAAGGTTGAACTTCAGCATTGATTTTTTGGAAAACAAACAAAGGCATCACATTTGATGATGCGCCAGAATCTACCATGCAATTATGTACATTTCTATTGAAAATTTCAAAAGTTATTAAAAAAGGTGGGACATTTTTGCTAGTATTAACAACAAAATTCTGTTGATTTTTAGTCATTGTCCCTGAATTTACTTTATCTACATTTGATAAAGTTTTTTCAATGAGGTCCCTTTTATCTGAGGGTTCAAATGTTGTTTTAGTGGGGAAATTTTGAGCTATTTTAGGACTGATTTCTGCAATTTTCTTGCTATTCAAATTGTTGTTTTTACTGTTTTCTGCAATGTTCTGAAGCATTTTCTGCTGAAGAAAATGAAACTTTAAAAGTTCGTAAACAAAAATATTAGCTCTAAGTTTCTTTAGGTATTCGATCAAATCATATTCTAAACTTGGGGCTGCTAAATTTTGTTTTGTTTCGGTTTGTTTAAATTGTTTCGGAGGCACATTAGTACTTATTTCGAAAGAGGGTTTACTCTAAGTTTTGCTTCTGGTGTTGTAAGGATGGACAATTTCAAAATTGGCTTGAAAAATATTGTCGGAAAAATGCTCGAAGACATTGGGAGATGATTCCTTTTCTTCGACTGTTTCTTCTTCAACCACATCTTCAGAATTCTCAAGGGGGACTAAGTTATCATGTGCTTCAAGGATAGTCTGTATAGCATATTGTAAGATTTCAAAGTTAAGACCCTCAGGGGTTGGGTTTGGTCGGTTTGAGGGAAAATGTTTTCTAAAAGGAGGTTTGTAGCTTCCTTTGCTTGAAGATGCTTCTTCAGCTGATATCCTCAAGTCTACGACTTGATTTGATAATTTCTAGATGACCTTTTGTAAACATTCCAAATCTGATGTTTCTGATTGAGTTTTGGTTTGGGGAGGTCTAGGAAGAATTTCTATTTTCTTCTTAGAAGATGGGGTGATTTATGTCTCATTACTAAGATTATCTTTCAAGCTCAAAATATCTTTTTCGATCTATCTCACCTCCTCGAATTCTTCCAATAACGTTGACTTCTTAGACATTTTAACCCAAATTGCTACATTATGGTGTAGGGATTTGGTGTAATATGCCACAATGAGGTTTTCTGCGGGCATTGAATTAGTGGGGATTCGATTTTTTAACATGAGGAACCTTTGGTTAAAATATTTTACTTTCTCCTTAGGGTTCATCTTTAAGCTAGAGAGTTCCATGACTAACACTTCAGGAGATTTATTATCTCCGAACTTCTCTAGGAAACAGGACTCGAATTTGTCCCAAGATACAATGGTGTGAGGTTGTTGGGTGAAATACCATGTAGAGGCATTGCCCTCAAACATGTAAGGAAAAAGTATACATACTACATCTTCATGTTCTACACTTCGGAGTCTAATGGCTAGCATGAAATTTTTTTATATGATCTTCGGCGATTTTCTTAAAGTCAGGATCGAACTTAGGTAACCATTTCTCTAGATGTTTTGGTAAAGGGTGTTGGGGTCCATGTACGGCCACAGCGTCTTGGTCAAGCCAAGGTCTGGCGGGATTGTTTTGATTTTCCATGGGTGTAGGTGGTGTCAAAGGCTGAGATGGTTCAAATGAAGCACTTCCTTCATCAGAGGACTCTCCTTCCAAAGAAGAAGGAGATGAATGAGGTGGTGAAGGTGGGATACCAGATCCTCCAGCTCCAAGAGTAGGGGTATGGTCAGGATCTGTTGGATTTAAAAGCAGATGAGTGCCTTCAAGTTGCTCTCTAATATCAGAGAAATCTAGAGATTGATTTAGTGGCCAACCAGGTTTTCTGATATGGGCCAAAGCACTGTGTGTCCTTAAAAGTGACTGACGAACAATTTCTTGTACATCGGACCCTTGAGGGTTTGGTGTTACTGGCTCAACGGGAATCTGGGGATCTTCATTTGAGGTAGTTGTTGTTTGAGAGGTAAAGTTATTGTCAGAATGACTCCGTGTTACTATAGGGGAGCGAGTGTGTGGGGGAGGAGTCTTATGAATAAATGCAGAACAATGTGTTGGCAGTTGAGTTTTAATAACAGAATGAATGATACAAATAGTTGTTGTGATCTTATGATTGCAAGCAATTACATTGAGATAAATCCAATTGTAACAACGTTGCATTTAATCATTCAACTAAAAATTAAAGAGAAATCTTGTCATTTAAGCTAAATAAATGATCACTTTGTTTAATATCTGGAGCATCAAATATGGATGATATTTTAAAATAATTATTCCAAAAACATAACATATTGTTGGACAACTGAGAGGGGGGGGTGAATCAGTTGTTACCGTGCTTAAACAATTATGCTTCTTCTAAACTCTTTGCCGAAACACTTGAATGATGATCACAATAATGCAGGGAAATAAACAATGGCACATTCAGCATCAGTCGCATATATGAGAAACACAGAGACAGATATTTCCTGAGGAAACCCATACAGGGTAAAAACCTCTTTTTCTTTATATGATAAGTAATAGTTACATTCTTTACATTATCATACATATGAGCACCAAGTCATAATGAGGCTACAACCTCTGTTTTTCAAGCTGCAACTTGCTGAGAGCACCAACTCTCTGTTTTCTCTAGCACCCACTAAAAGGAAGCACCAACTCCCTGGTTTCTCTAGCACCAACTAGAAGGAAGCACCAACTCCCTGGTTTCTCTAGCACCAACTCCCTGAGTGTTTCCAGCACCAACTGGATGGAAGCACCAACTTCCAATCATACAGGCACCAACCTGTATAACAGAGAACAAGAGTTCTCCCTTGCACCGCCCTGCCAGCCTGGTTTCTCTGGCTGCAACCAGATGGAAGCTACAACTCCCTGTGTTCAAGCAACCACTTGAACCTCTGAGGACAATAGTCCTCCCGAGCACCTCCCAACCTCCCTAAAATATAAATCTTTGTTACTACAACTCATTACAGCGAAATAAAGTTATTCAATGGCTTACCAGCCTTATCGTTGTTCTGTTACACTACTCTGCCCTGTCTACATCAGTGTCTTCTGCACACCCCTTGCACTTTATGTTCTTCTCCATTTTATGCTCTCTGCTCCATATCCTTTCAATGCAACATTCCTCTACTGTTCATTTTCTTCTCCTGCGCTTTGCCTCCTTGCGCACCCCTGAATTCTCCTACACAGCGACAATAACAACTCCAACAGCAATGGCAACAGCAACCCTTCTCTTCTTTGTACCGTGTATATATATCTTATGTGCATCTTGTGCATGCAATATTCGCCATTCTTCTGCATGCTCACACCATGTCGATATCCTCCACCTCTCGAGTGCTCTGCCCAATCATCATGGTAACTCTTCAGCTTCTCTGGCAGTTTACCCATGCGTTCAGCATCACTGGGTGTTATGCTGAGATTCCTCAGCCTCTCTGGCAGTTGAGACTCTTCATCTTCTTTGTGACAGTCGAGCTCACCTTCTCTGTTTTAGTTACAGACTCAATCCCATCTAGTTTTCAATCGCCTCCATGAGTCGTCTTCATTCCACTGGCAGATTCCATGTGACTCTTCTGCTCCTCTGGAAATCACACCAAAGTCTCTTTGCATCCTCTGATAGAAACCATCAATGGTTACTAGCAGTTTCACTGTTTCGTGAAACAGTAGCCCTCCGATCTTTTTCAAATTCACCTCCATCGTTGGATTAACTCTGATGGGTTCTTTCATTATTTACCCATTTCGCACTTTCGCAATTCGGAGATTCTGCGATGAGATATCTTGAGTCTCCATGTCACGAGCTCCGAAAAGGAGTTTGGCTGCTCTAGCTCCCTCCTCTACATGACCACAGGTTGCGCTAAAAGGCACTGTGAACTTCTGATCTTCATCGACCCTGATCGACAGTCTGCAATCTCGATGAATCAACGGTCCAGATCTCATCATGAATTCGCATCTCGCTATTCCTTAGATGGAGATTCTCATCACTCCATGTCGCGATAGGTGAGACTCGGAGATGGAGCTCAGCTCAACGGTCCAGGATTTTGATGTATTGACAGTCTAGATCTCATCGTGAATTCGCATCTCGCTGTTCCTTAGATGGAGATTCTTGTCACTCCATGTCGCGATAGGCGAGACTCAGAGATGGAGCTCAGATCAACGGTCCAAGATTTTGATGTATTGACGGTCTATATCTCATCATGAATTTCGCCACTTCGTCGTGTGAGTTCTCGACACCTTCAAGTCTTGATCTACAAAACTCCGATAAGGAGTTAAATCAACGGTCTAGATTCATTCTTGATTCAATGGTTGTGATTGAATCGCGATATCGCATATCGCGAAATCGGGGTTCCTGATGTCAATAATCTTTGTCATGTCCAACTCTCGATCCTCGATGCCTCTCCATTGACTGGAATCAACGGTCTAGATCAAAGCTTGATCTGATGGCTCAGATTGCATCGTGATTTCACATATCGTGAAATCGGGATTCTTGATGTCAAAATTCTTTGGCATATCCAACTCTTGATCCTCGAAACTCCGACATGGATAGGGATCAATGGTCCAGATTCAACCTCGATCTGACGGCTCAAATTAAGTCACGATTTCGCATATCGTGATTACGCCCGCTTCTCCTTGTTCTTTAAGGATCGTGCAGGTTCTCCTCGATCCAACGGTGGTTGGGTCCTGCGCTTGGATCTAACATCTGAGATCTTTCCTCCTTTTCAGTGCGCTCTTCTTGTCTTCATTCAGATCAGACAGCCCTCGTTCTTTCGGGAATTTTGAATGGATCCAACGATCAGAAATGCTTCTCAGGATTTATGGGCCTTCAATCATTTGATCAACCTAAACTTATCTTCCTGAATATCACTGCGCTGCTGATCATCGCTACTGTACTCAAGCCGTCATCACTGTTGTACTTGCCATCAATGACAAGCATACGTTGCCTGTAAAACATGCCAACAATCCTCTGTACATTCTTCCTGTACCCATGCCATCTTCATTACTATACTTTCCATCAATGATAAGCATATGCTACCTATTAAACATTTTCCAACACATATTGCGAAGTCTAAAGCTATCAAAAACTATTAGTTTAACAGGATAAACAAACTATAAATGAAAACACCATTTACAAGAACCTAAAGCTGAAATGAAAATTTATGTTCCATTCAAGTTTGTGAATTGATCGTCCACCTTAAACCCCAGGATAAGATGTGTTCTATTACAAAATATTGTGTATTTAAAGAGTTCAGTCAAACTAGGCATCCTATCTTCTAAGATAGGATCAAATCCCAAGTTGATTTATTAGTTACAAAAATAGAGGGTGATAAAACCACTCAATATCAAACTATATCTCCCAAAATTATAAAAGGTTTATTTCTGTTTTACAAAATGAGCCAAAAGAAATGGCTAATTAACTAAGCCCAGAAATACTCCATCTTTTGAGATCACCACAAGATACATGATATCCTGAAAGAAAACGAAATGAAGAAATTAGGCATTTATTCAACTAACATTTTCCAAACCTATTCATGAGAATTGGCTGGCTACAGAATCTGTTGATTCTGTAGCTAGTCTTATTTTAAACAACATAAATCTAATTCAATCCACATTAATCAAAAAAAAAAAAAAAAAATCACAACTAAGATAAAAAAAAATCTTTACCTTTCAACTGAATACTAAATTTGACTCATAAAACCTCAGAGTTGATCACTGCTTTGACACACTCAACATTTTTTATTATGACATTTCCAGTTCTTTTTAAGCGTTTTCCTTGCCTTTGTGCACTAATCTTGAATTCATGTTTTTCACTTGTTAATGATTCAATCTGAGCTGCGAGGATCTTAATATTCGCTTGAAGGAAGGGGACATCTATGTAATATTTGTCTATCTAATGTAAACACACTTCACACCATGGATCTGGAACAGTTGATTGAGGAAACACATCACTGTGCATCAAAACACTACCACTGTCCACTGTGGGTTTTTCACTGAGTTTGATCCCTGGAAAACCTTCGTTATGTTTTAGGCATGGTGGCAGATTATATACAAAATCGTAAGTCTGACTGAGATCCGGTTTATGGTAATTTGGGCCTTCCCCTGCCAAGAACTTTTCGATCTTGGAATCGGAGATCTCATGGACCTCGATCACTTTGATCGAGCTCACATGAGATTTTGTTTTATTCTGTAAACTCCTCGAGATTAATCTCCTAGCTCTTTTGTTATTAAACCCTATGTCTGAATTGTTCTTTGACAGTTTGTGCGAGTGCCTATTTACGGTATTTGTAATGGTGTTAGGGAAAACATATTGCTCACACTTAGGAGATTTAGTGACTCTAGGGTCCGCATATTATTGCTTGAACATAGGCTCATCGAGTGCAGCCTTATCACAAGGTTCTTTGCATAAGAAAATTGGTCTGTCACTGGAAGGAACAAGAGGATTTTCCAGCATAGGCTTATCAACCACAGACATCTCTACAAGATTTGATGTAATGAAGTCGTTGCGAGTTAGGAAAGTATCCCAATCATCGCCATGTAGTTTCAAATGATGGACTAACAACAACCTAATTAACCCATGGTGGAATAAACTGGAATTCAAACTCTTCCTTTTATATCTCTTAGCCATTTTAAATAAACTCCTCCATAAATAAAATGGCATGTTTAACTGAAAACCGATGAAGTGCATTAACAGTCTTACGTGGTGAAGGAAAACAAGTCTGTAGCATCCTTCACAAGTAACAAATTTCCTTAACACAGCCAGTAATCCATGCCATCTATCTTTCAACAGAGAAATTGGCATACCTTTGTCACAACACTGGATCTTCTGAGAGGTAATGAAAAGACTCCATGGCATCTCCTCCAACTTGGAATTCTTAAACCATTTTTCCCAGTAAGGGGAAGGCCTGTTGCCTCGTTCAAAAATTCCTCGGTGATTTCTAATTGAACATCACCCACTTTGGCTCGTCATCCATAGAAAGAGAGGGAGAACTCCTGGGCTGCTTGCAAGTTGTAACCCTAGAATTTTTTGAGAAACTCAACCCAACCCTAACTCTTAAGGTGTTCACTCGCATCATCATGCAGAAGCAAGGTTTGGGAGCCATTTGGTTTGACACGGATGATAGGGGCCTTAAGGGTTCGGACAAGTAGTCACGAAGGCACACATAGTTCACTGTGAGTATGAAGGGTTTCAAAAATAGAGGAAACTAGAGCAAAAACCAAAGGAATAAAACTCATCAATACCCTATCACGACCAAAATGAGAGCATAAGGGGTTTCAAAACACGAAAATCGGGCGTTTTGTGTAATGAATTCTAGGAGTACAGAATGAAACCCGAGACTTTAACTTGGAATGATGGACCTGTTGATTCAAACTGCCACCTCAAACAGAGTACAGAATAGGATCGCGTGTGTTTGAATCTCATCATTGTGTAAAGGGTGGTGTTGTTTTTCTAAGGTTAGGAGAAGAGGTGCTTTATGAACCAAAGCATAACGACCATTTGAAATAAAAAATGATTTACCAAAAATTATAATTGAAACAAACCCATAGTCTATTGCCAATCGATTCTTGGTGTATCATTTAAGTACTCAAGATATATCTCATAACCCATGAGAAACTTAAAACAATTGTTTTATTGATATAAGATAAGCTTCAAAGAAAAACAACATTTCTTAAAAGATTTGTAAGAACATTTACCCTTCTAGAGAAATAAGCCTTAGATACAATTACAATACAATTATAAGTTTCAATGCTTCATTCATGCTTTCAGTCATGAACGAAGCATGAAAACAAAAAATAGAAACAATTGAAACACCCTTTTACAGCTGAAAATTCACCTTCAAATAGCAATATTTATATGACAAAGCGTAGGAAGCTACATAAATTATTATTTGTCGCTTTAAAAGGTGAAAATGTTGTGGGGATGCCAACAATGGCGACTTACTGGGAGAAGCAGTTATCTCTACATCACCGACGAGTTCATGTTAGGACTGACTAAAATGATTACATATTATAAAACAGCTGAAGGACATCAAGCATCCCAACAATCATTACACAGTCCAGCTTAAGATATCTTCCTATTTAAACGAAATCCGGTGACAAACTTTAAAAATGAGAGCAACGATGTTCAAGTCAATGGCTCTGATACTATTGACAGGGCCACTGCTACCAGCAGGCATCCATAGCCTCGACAGGGATGTCAATTAACCCACTCTGACGCCTCTACCCTGTCCAAGAAATTTCAATTCAAAATGAAGGATGCTTATGACCAATATCAAAATTTATACCTGAGAAATTTCTTTAACCTAACATTGCTTCGCTGCCAGTAGGCATGTTCAGTACCCCGACGAATTTGTCTTGGCATCATGCATGAATTTACCCACTTCCAGCATACCTTTTCAGTATCCCGATGAGTTTACAAACACTTCCCACAACTCTTGAGAAATTGTTTACAATTTGATATAATTTTAGAAATATTCTGAAGAGCGGGGTGATGCTAAAAATTCCAGTCTTTAGAACACTTATTATTTTTTAGTTGTTCCCTTCATTATGATCTAAAGTTAGTTTCTAGATGAAACCAATTTTTCAAGGAAAGAAAGGCATACTTGAGTCACTTTCTTTAAAAGCTGGGACAATGTAAAAATCTTAAAGATGATCGTGCATGCTCATGATTATAAAGTGAGACTAGGAAATCTATTACAAACAGAAGATTTCTTTAGCTAGTCTGTGTTTCAGCAATTCACAGCATCGATTCTCTTGAGAGGACCTTAACAATTGCTTCGTAATGATGCATTCTAGCTCCCTTCCACAAACTAGAAGGTGACACAGACATAAATTTAACCAAAAAGCAACAAAAACAAACAAAAAAATAAAAATAAATCAAAATAGAAAAATATGTACAAAAGGTGGATCTAGGACTTGTCATGAAAAATACCTTTTGAGAGCTTGGCCATTCACCAGGAAGGTGTCTGGCTATCCCTCTAAATTCTGTAGGTGAAAATATTTGGGACCTAGTTTTTCAGCGACTAAGAAGGGTCCCAACCACAGGTTCTAGAACTTGGTATGTTCCCCCTTTCCCTCATGGGGTTTATCCCATTTGAGAACCAAATATCCTACCTCGAAGTTCCTATCTGAGGCAGAATTTGAATCGAACCAGCTTTTAATGATATGTTGATGTTGATCCAGTCTTTCTTTTTCTTGTGCTCTTACTTCCCCTAATTTCATCAAAGCATTAATCCGACTTTCAAGAGGAGGACAATCCTCTTCCTGAACTTTCTGTGATAATTGTAGAGAGGGAAGCAGAACATGAGGAGGGAGAATTGCTTCTCTTCCGTAGATGAGAAAGAAATGATCATTACCAACAGCAATTTTTGGAGTCACCCTATCAACCCAGTGTGCATTAAAAATCACGTTGTGCCAGTTTTGTGGTTTTCAGAAACTGTCCTCTTGATGATTTTGATCAGGTTTTTGTTTGTTGATTCTGCTAAGCCATTTCCTTGGGGGTAATACCTCGTAGAATATTTCAGTTTTATCCCCTTTTCTAAAGCAAAAGCACTCATATCAAGGGACGAATAGTAGAAAGCATTATCAAAGGCCAAACACTCAGGAATACTGAATCGAGTAATGATGTTTGCATTAAGGAAAGATATTACCTGACTAGTGTTTACCACTTTTAGTGGTGCAGCCTCGGAGCATCTGGTAAAATAATCCGTTGATGTAATGATGAATTTATGCTGCTGCGAGGAAGTGGGGTTAATCGACCCTATAATGTCAAGACCCCACTACTGAAAAGGAGAATCTACCAAAACAGGTTGCAAAGGGAATGTTGCCTTCTATACTCATCCATAAGCATTTTGGAAGATTATGCATTTACGACATAATGCATGGGCATATTTGAACAACATGGGCCAATAGTACCCAACTCTTAATACTTTGTGAGAAGTAGTGTCCCCACCGAAGTGCCCACCAACTTCTCCTGCATGCAGTTCAGATAACACTTTATCTGCTTCATCTCTTTCCAAACAATGCATGAGGATGTTATCAAAAATTTTATGGAATAATACGCCATTTATCAGCTGGAAAGGTGCAGATTTTAGTCTTAATGCTCTTCTCTTTTTTGGATCAAGATGGCGAGGAGCAGAACCGTGTGTTATATAAAACTTAATGTCATCAAAACAAGAATTAGCAACAACTTGTGTACAGGAGATTTTATTTTGACTGTGCTGATTTACAGTTAAGACATTAATTTGACTCTGTTGCTCTTCAACTGAACCAACCACTAGTTTGCATAGACCTTGACCTCTGACAATTTGCGCAGGGGTAATTTCGAGGTCATACTCTTGTAATGATGTCATCCAGTTTGCATGTTTTTCACCCAATTCCTTTTGTACTAACAAGTTTCTGACAACAGGATAAGGCACAATGACTTTAGTTATGGATTTCAGTAGATACGATCGAAAATGTTTTACTTCTTTAAAAACTGTATAAGCCTGTTGATCTACAACCAGGTAATTAAGATATGCTCCTTTGAAGTCTAAGCTCATAAAGGCAATGGGGATTTCATTACTTTCAGTGTTCTTTTGGGTCAACACAGTGGCATAAGATCGATCAGAGGTGAACGTATAGAGAGTGAAATCTTGTGAAAAATCAGGACTCATTAAGTAAGGAGCCTCCACTATGGATTTTTTGATGGAATCAAAAGCTTGATTTTCCTGTGGTCCCCAATGATATTGAATATATTTTTTAATTGAGTTTTGCAATGGCCTTACCATTTCTAAAAAACTCGAGACAAACCTTCTGACAAAATTGATCTGGCCTAAAATAGATTGCATAGATTTTTTGGAGGAGGAGGGAGGAAGTTTGGAAATGGCTTGAGTTCTTTCGAGATCGATGATCATCCCATCACTAGATACTATGAATCCGAGAATTTTTCCATGTTACACTGAAAATATAGACTTCTTAGGGTTGAGAGATATGTCTACTTGCAGCATTGTTGTAGGATAGACCTAAGGTGAGACAAGTGATCTTTCTTGTTTTTGGAGAAAACAGTAACGTCATCAAGATAGACCACTACAAATTGATTGACGAGACCACGAAAAGAAATATCCATTGCTCTCTGAAAAGTGGTCATGGCATTTATAATCCCGAAAGGCATTTTCCTGTAGGTGTAAGTACCCCATCGGGTATGAAAAGTGGTTTTTAACTGGTTTGGGGGAGACATGAGGACCTGGTTGTATCCTGAAAAATCATCTAGCAGTGATAGTCTTTCGGAACCAGATACTTGCTGAAGAATTTGTTCCATTGGAGGAATGGGATAATTGTCTTTGCAAACGTTCGGTTCAAGTTCTGAAAATCGGCACAGAGTCAAATTTCACCACTTTTCTTCCTTGCAGGGACAAGATTAGACACCCATTGTGTGTGTCTTACTGGGAAGATTATCTTTCCATTCAATAGTTGTTTAGTTCTTTCTTGACTCTTAGTTCCATATTAGGGTGCATCTTTCTCAGCTTCTGCTGAAAAGGTTGAGTCTAGGGTTTCATGGGAATGATGTGTTGTATTATGTTAGGGTCAAAAGTTTTTAAATCATCGTATGTCCAAGCAAAGACATCCTTGAATTCTCTAAACAGTTTTATAAAAGCGGACCGCTCTTGCTTGGAACATCCCATTTTTAGATTAATATATTGTGGATTATCTTTAGTCCCTAGATTTACCTTTTCATGAGTCAAGGAAGAACTGTTTGTTTTACAATTTACTGATTTTCTGAATTTATCATGCAAATCATAAAAAATTTCTAATCTTACCATGGATTTAGGGACAGAATTTACTAAATCCGATGTTGATTCAGGAGACCTCGGGTTTGATATTACTAAAAATTTGTGGAGATCTTCATCGTGGGTGCCTTCATCAATAACTGTACCTTGGAAGGTGTCCTCCATGTGCAAAAAACTGATGATGTGTTGATCATCATCAAACACTCTCCACAATTAGTGATGTTGTCTGGGACTAATGGTATGAACAATAACTCGATTGAAAATGCATTTGGAGAAAGACTTTCTGCAGGCAAAAGTTTGGAAGCGACGTTAGCTAATAAATCAGCCTCATAATTGTTTAATCTAATAATGAAATTGATGTTAAATGCGAAAAAATTGTGCATTATATTCCATACCTCGGCTTGATAACTTTTCAGGTGTGGTGATAAGCAATGTATGGAGTTTCTTACCTGTTTGACCACAATTTCTGAATCACCGAATACCATTAAGTTATGTACGTTCATATCTACCGCTTTCTTGAGTCCTTGCAAAAGTGCCTCGTATTCGGTGGTGTTATTTGTACATTCAAACTCTAATCGACAAGCGATCAAAGTTTTATTACCTGTCAGGTCAATGAGTACACATCCTGCACCAGCTCCTTCTCTAGATTTGGATCCATCGAAGTAGAGAGACCATATGTGAGCTTCATCGGCAGTGTTTGGCACATTTGGTAAAGTTGTTGATTGTGTGCATGTCATGAGCTCCAACTGTTGTTCTAGATTAGTGATGGTTGAGGTTTCAACCATTAAGTTACCAAATAAGGTGTTCATTCCCTGCATTTTGAGTGAATTAGTGGAAGCAGTAAATTGTTCATTAGCTTCATTCAAATCTGTCACAGTGTGCTTGAGGTATGCTCATGATTAATCCTAATTCTGTTTGGCTTTCCATTCTCTAGTAGCCACAAATGAGACCAATCTGTTGAAAATTATCCATGTAGTTGTTTAGACCAATCCCTGCTTAAGAATAAACCATAAACTTCAGGGATGCCAATAACAATGATATCAATAATTTGATGAACCTTAGGATTAGAGGATAGCCTAACGAGTACATTCTTTAGTTCACCAATTACCTTAACATTCGTCCAATCGAGCCGAATGATTTTAAGACTAGAAGGTTGAACTTCAACATTGATTTTTTGAAAAACAGACAAAGGCATCACATTTGATGATGCGCCAGAATCTACCATGCAATTATGTACATTTCTATTGAAAATTTCAAAAGTTAATAAAAATGGTGGGACATTTTTGCCAGTATTAACAACAGAATTCTGTTGATTTTTAGTCGTTGTCCCTGAAATTATTTTATCTATATTTGATAAAAAAAATTCAGTGAGGTCCCTTTTATCTGAGGGTTCACGTGTTGTTTTAGTGGGGACCTTTTGAGCTGTTTTAGGACTGATTTCTGCAATTTTCTTGTTATTCAGATTGTTTTTTTTACTGTTTTCTGCAATGTTCTGAAACATTTTTTGCAAAAGAAAAGGAAACTTTAAAAGTTCGTAAACAGAAATATTAGCTCTAAGTTTCTTTAGGTCTTTGATCAAATCATATTCTAAACTTGGGGCTACTAAATTCTGTTTTGTTTCAGTTTGTTTAAAAAAAATTGGAGGCACATTAGTACTTGTTTCGGAAGAGGTTTTACTCTGAGTTTTTCTTTTGGTGTTGTAAGGATGGATAGTTTCAAAATTGGCTTGAAAAATACTGTCAGAAAAATGCTCGAAGACATTGGGAGATGATTCCTCTTCTTCGATTGTTTCTTCTTCAACCACATCTTCAGAATTCTCAGGAGGGACTAAGTTATCATGTGCTTCAAGGATAGTTTATATAGCGTATTGTAAGCTTTCAAAGTTAAGACCCTCAGAGGTTGGGTTTGGTCGGTTTGAGGGAAAAGGTTTTCTAAAAGGAGGTTTGTAGCTTCCTTTGCTTAAAGATGCTTCTTCAGTTGATCTCCTCAAGTCTATGACTTGATTTGATAATTTCTAGACGACCTTTTGTAAAATGTCCAAATATGAGGTTTCTGATTGAGTTTTGGTTTGGGGAGGTCTAGGAAGAATTTATATTTTCTTCTTAGAAGATGGGGTGATTTATGCCTCATTACTAAGATTATCTTTCAAGCTCAAAATATACTTTTCGATCTGGCTCGCCTCCTCAAATGCTTCCAGTAACATTGACTTCTTAGACATTTTAACCCAAATTGCTACATTATGGTGTAGAGCTTTGGTGTAATATGCCACAATGAGTTTTTCCACGGGCATTGAATCAGTGGGGATTCAATTTTTTAATGTGAGGAACCTTTGGTTAAAATCTTTTACTTTCTCCTTAGGGTTCATCTTTAAGCTGGAGAGTTCCATGACTAAGACTTCAGGAGATTTATCATCTCCGAACTTCTCTAGGAAACAGGACTCGAATTTGTCCCAAGATACAATGGTGTGAGGTTGTTGGGAGAAATACCGTGTAGAGGCATTGCCCTCAAATGTGTAAGGAAAAAGTCTACATACTACATCTTCATGTTCTACACTTCGGAGTCTAATGGCTAGCATGAACCTTTTTTATGTGATATTCAACGATTTTCTTAGAATCAGGATTGAACTTAGGTAACCATTTCTTTGGATGTTTTGGTAAAGGGTGTTGGGGTCCAGGTACGGCCACAGCGTCTTGGTCGAGCCAAGGTCTGGCGGTATTGTTTTGATTTTCCATGGGTGTAGGTGGTGTCAAAGGCTAATATGGTTCAGATGAAGCACTTCCTTCATCAGAGGGCTCTCCTTCTAAAGAGGAAGGAGATGAATGAGGTGGTAAAGGTGGGATACCAGATCCTCCGGCTGCAAGAATAGGGGTATGGTCAGGATCTATGGGATTTAAAAGCAAACGAGTTCCTTCAAGTTGCTCTCTGATATCAGAGAAATCTAGAGGTTGATTTAGTGGCCGACCATGTTGTCTAATACGGGCCAAAGCACTGTGTGTCCTTAAAAGCGACTGAAGAACAATTTCTTGTATGTCGAACCCTTGAGGGTTTGGTGTTACTAGCTCAACGGGAATCGAGGGATCTTCGTTTGAGGTAGTTGTTGTTTGAGAGGTAACGTTGTTGTCAGAATGACTCTGTGTTACTATAGGGGAGCGAGTGTGTGGGGGAGGAGTCTTGTGACTTCCACGTGCCATCAATTGTATTCAAGCCCTCCTTCTAGCTCCATTTGTTGATGGCTGAAAATGATCATCCCTCAGTTGGAAGAACAAGTCCGATTCGGGGTTGTCTAAATAACCCAATCCGTTTGATGTAACTTGTCCTAATGGGTTTAATGGATCTGTTAGCCAATCTAAAAGTCCTAAAGAAACAAATAAAAAGAATGAAATAACTAACTAATTACTAATTACTATATGTGTGTGTGTGTGTGTGTGTCTGTGTGTAACGTAACTATTATAGATATATTTAAATAGTAGATTTACTTATCTTATTTATGTACATGATATACACACTGCAATTTTTAATCTAAACTTACAAAACTCAGTTGTGAAAAAATGACTGCTTTGAAAGAGCAGATAAAGAAAGCACATAAGATATTTTTTCTTTTTTTTGTTTTTTTATCAATCTAAACTAATAAAAAAAATACTATGAAACAGAAATATGTGGATGGTCAAAAGCCAAACCATATATTCGAGTTTTAGTGATGAATAAATGACAGAAAAACATAAATGAGCTAACCTATTAGTGAGTTAGCGATATGCATCCAAACATCTGTACGATTAGAGAACATTCAACCACCTTGTCCAAGAGGGAAACCTGCAATGAACCTTAAAACTATTCTGAATAAATGCAGAACAATGTGTTGGCAATTGAGTTTTAATAACAAAATGAATGATACAAATAGTTGTTGTGATCTTATGATTGCAAGCAATTACATTGAGATAAATCTAATTGTAACAATGTTGCATTTAATCATTCAACTAAAAATTAAAGAGAAATCATGTCATTTGAGCTAAATAAATGATCGCTTTGTTTAATATACGGAGCATCAAATATGGACGATATTTCAAAAAAATTATCCCAAAAACATAAAATATTGTGAAGTCTAAAGCTATCAAAAACTATTAGTTTAACAGGATAAACAAACTATAAATGAAAACAACATTTACAGGAACCTCAAGTTGAAATGCAAATTTATGTTCCATTCAAGTTTGTGAATTGATCGTCCACCTTCAACCCATGGCTAAGATGTGTTCTATTACAAAATACTGTGTATTTAAAGAGTTCAGGCAAACTAAGCATCCTATCTTCTAAGATAGGATCAAATCCCAAGATGATTTACTAGTTACAAAAATAGAGGGTGATAAAACCACTCAATATCAAACTGTATCTCCCAAAATTATAAAAGGTTTGTTTCTGTTTTACAAAATGAGACAAAAGAAATGGCTAATTAACTAAGCCCAGAAATACTCCATCTTTTGAGATCACCACAAGATACATGATATCCTGAAAGAAAACGAAATGAAGAAATTACGCATTTATTCAACTAACATTTTCCCAAATTTTTCATGAGAATTGATTGGCTACAGAATCTGTTGATTATGTAGCTAGTCTTATTTTAAACAACATAAATCTAATTCAATCCACATTAATCAAAAAAAATCAATAAAAGCACAACTAAGATAAAAAAAAAAAAAAAAAACTTTACCTTTCAACTGAATACTAAATTCGACTCATAAAACCTCAGAGTTGATCACTGCTTTGACACACTCAACATTTTTTATTATAACATTTCCAGTTCTTTTCAAGCGTTTTTCTTGCCTTTGTACACCGATCTTGAGTTCATGTTTTTCACTTGTTAATGAGTCAATATGAGCTACGAGGGTCTTGATATTTGCTTGAAGGAAGGGGACATCTGTGTAATATTTGTCTATCCAATGTAAACACACTTCACACCGTGGATCTGGAACAGTTGATTGAGGAAACACATGACTATGCGTCAAAACGCTACCACTGTCCACTATGGGTTTTTGACTGAGTTTGATCCCTGGAAAACCTTCGTTATGTTTCAGGCATGGTGTCAGATTATCTACAAAATCGTAAGTCTTACTGAGATCCGATTTATGGTAATTTGGGTCTTCCCCTGCCAAGAACTTTTCAATCTCAGAATCGGAGCTCTCATGGACCTCGATCGCTTTGATCGAGCTCACATGAGCTTTTGTTTTATTCTATAAACTCCTCTAGATTAATATCCCAACTCTTTTGTTATTAAACTCTATGTCTTAATTGTTCTTTGACAGTTTGTGCGAGTGCCTATTTACGGTCTTTGTAATGGTGTTAGGGAAAAAATATTTCTCACGCTCACGAGATTTAGTGACTTTATGGTCAGCATCTTATTGCTTGAACATAGGCTCATCGAGCACAGCCTTATCACAGGTTTCTTTGCATAATAAAATTGGTCTGTCACTGGAAGGAACATGGGGCTTTTCCAGCATAGGCTTATCAACCATAGGCATCTCTACAGGATTTGATGTAACAAAGCCGTTGCGAGTTAGGAAAGTATCCCAATCATCACCCTGTAGTTTCAAATGATGGACTAACAACAACCGAATTAACCCATGGTGGAATAAACTAGAATTAAAACTCTTCCTTTTATATCTCTTAGCCATTTTATATAAACTCCTCAATAAATAAAATGGCATGTTTAACTGAAAACCAATGAAGTGCATTAACAGTCTTATGTGGTGAAGGAAAACAAGCCCGTAGTGTCCTTCACAAGTAACAAATTTCCTTAACACAACCAGTAATCCATGTCATCTATCTTTCAATAGATAAATTGGCATACCTTTGTCACAACACTGGATCTTCTGAGAGGTAACGAACAGACTCCATGGCACCTCCACCAACTTGGAATTATTAAACCATTTTTCCCAGTAAGGGGAAGGCCCGTTGCCTCGCTCAAAAATTCCTCAATGATTTCTAATTGAGAATCACGCACTTTGGCTCGTCATCCATAGAAAGAGAGGGCGAAATCCTAGGTTGCTTGCAAGTTGTAACCCTGGAATTTTTTGAGAAACTCAACCCAACCCTTAATCTTAAGGTGTTCACTCGCATCGTCATGCAGAAGCAAGGTTTGGGAGCCATTTGGTTCGACACGGACGACAGGGGCCATAATGGTTCGGACAAGCAGTCACGAAGGTAGACAGAGTTCACTGTGATTATGAAGGGTTTCAAAAACAGAGGAAACCAGAGAAAAAAACAAAGGAATAAAACTCATAAATACCCTAGCGCGACCAAAATGAGAGCATAAGGGGTTTCAAAACACGAAAATCGGGCGTTTTGTGCAATGAATGCTAGGAGTACAGAACAAAACCCAAGACTTTCACTTGGAATGATGGACCTGTCGATTCAAACTACCACATCAAACAGAGTACAGAACAGGACAGGGTGTGTTTGAATCTCATCATTGTGTAAAGGGTGGTGTTGTTTTTCTAAGGTTAGGAGAAGAGGTGCTTTATGAACCAAAGCATAATGACCATTTGAAATAAAAAATGATTTACCAAAAATTATAATTGAAACAAACCCATAGTCTATTTTCAATCGATTCTTGGTGTATAATTTAATTACTTAAGATATATCTCATAACCCATGAGCAACTTAAAACAACTGTTTTATTGATATAAGATAAGCTTCAAAGAAAAACAACATTTCTTAAAATATTTGTACGAACATTTACCCTTCTAGAGAAATAAGCCTTAAATACAATTACAATACAATAATAAGTTTCAATGCTTCATTCATGCTTTCAGTCATGAACGAAGCATGAAAACAAAAAATAGGAACAATCGAAACACCCTTTTACAGCCGAAAATTCACCTTCAAATAGAAATATTTATATGACAAAGTGTAGGCAGCTACATAGATTATTATTTTTCTCTTTAAAAGGTGAAAATATTGTGGGGCTGCCAACACGCAGCAATAAAAATATGACCTCCAGGCAAAATTTGCAGAGGATAGAACAAATATCCAGAAGGAAAAATAACAGTTGCTCGCGGAGAAGATGGGAGTTAAAGAAGCAGTCACTAGAGCACTCTGCTCTGTGTCGGGCCTGGAACAGATGGAAGAGTAAACATCTAAGAGCCAAGTAGGGAAGTTCATTGAAGCCATTCAGCATCTCCAAGCATGAATAGTAGAACTGGAACTACAATCCATGCCAAGCACATCATAGGAAGTGCGATATCAAAGAGAGGAAACTGTCAGGAGCACAGTCGAAAGAATCAAGGCATTGGACTTGGAATGCAAGCAACTCAGTAGTTGAAGTGCACAGGCCTACAAGTGCCTTGCAGAGGACCCAGAACTAAGGACATTGGAGTCATAGCTCCAGGAAGCAAAGCAATAGGAAGCAATAGGGAAAGCACAGTTGAAGCCACTATCAGCGGTTGAGAGGATGAAAAGGTCCCAGGAATAGTGCACAGTTTAGCAGTAGGTCCATGCCATCTAGATTAAAGTCATGGAAGTGACCAAGAGGCTCTAGCCATGTAGGATGAAGCTTACACACTTTTTTGAGGAGATTGAGGGACAAGGTGCATAGCTATAACAAGTGGTCACCTCAATTGAACATCAATTGGAAGGACCTGTCACCGAGAAGGTCATTCAGGAGTTCACCGAGCAGGAGGCTCTGGTGAAGCAGCAGGTCGAAGAAGATCAAGCCAAGATCGAGGCCTTCAAACTAGAGTTGCACAGATTAAAGTGACTCGGGATGAGTCACAGGTGAGTGTTGGGGGCTTGTTGGCCCTCAACCAATTTTTGGAGAACTTTGGTCGTGTTTGACCACTTTTTGGGACTTCGACGGGCTAGTCGAAGATGAAGAACTAGGTGAAGCAGAGATCATGGGATCTCACCCCCTTTTTTTGGGATTTTTGGGTTTAGGGTTTATGTAACGGGCATGGGATGTCATCCCATGGGTTTTTACCCATGTTTAGGCCTTTTTGTAATGTATAAATAGATATCTAGGCGATGTAAGAAGTACACTAGATCTAGTAGATCTAAGGTGCTATGCTAAGTTCAAGTGATTGTAAGAGGCTTTGTGCATATTTTATGTTGAGACTTGTAGAGCTAAGTGCAATTCATCTGTAGGGATTTGTGCACAGACTATGTAAGGCTTTGTGCCTAGATCTACTCGAGGACAGAGGATCTGGCGAGGTGCACACAGATCTCATGTCCTATGTGGAGTTAGTTTTGAGGCTTTGTGCATGTAATAAGATTGAAAGAAGATAATAAATAAGACGAAGAGTTGGTGGGTGTAGCCCCATGTTGGGGGTGAACCACGTATATTATGTGTTGTGATTGCTTTGTGCTATGTTGTTCATGTGTTTATGTATTTATATGCTTGGTGTTGTAATCTGTATGTATGTAGATGCATCTGATGTAGCATCTTAGTTCTTAGTGATATGAATGAATGCTAGATCTGATCTATTTCTATGTTTTAAGTGCTTGGATGGGTTAGATCTTGTTGAATATTGTGCTCTTATGTAATTAGGGTTTTACCCGTGATGTGAATGAGGGTTAAAGACTAATGAATGTTAACTGTTAAGTGCTTGGTTAAGTATTATGATCAAAGATATTTGTCCCAGCTTGATTTTAGACACTTGAGTCCTGCAACCCCCCATGCCTCTACCTCAGGTGAGACTTCATCTGATTCACAGGTGTTGTTGAAAGGGCCGATAGTTAGGGTTTTGTTGGTGCATTGTTGAAGCGTTGAACCTCGGGTCTGCCCCTGTGCCAAAAATCACACTCCCACAAAGGCTCTTAAAAATATAACATTGGAAGAATCTTGGAATAAAATTAAACCAGATGTAAGTCACTTTCATGTATTTGGCAGTATAACATGGGCTCACATTCCTGATGAGAAAAGGAAAGCATTGTAGCCTAAAAGTGAGAAGTGTATATTTGTTAGTTATTCTGAAGATGTCAAATGTTATAGACTTATTCAACCACATTGTAATGAAATTATTATTAGAAGAGATGTTAAATTTGATGAAAATCTCTTGGCCTGTGAGCCTAATTCAGAGATTGTGCCTTCTTTGGCCTGTGATCCATCTTCGGAATTTGTGCCTTCTTCTGTTCCTATTCTGGTTTCTTCTTCAAATGATGACCATGAGGATGAAAATCCACCTCTTCCTACTCACCTTCCTCTAGATAAGTCCTTTGAACCTGAACCAACACCATCTCCACCGCTTCCTAGTCATATTTGCTAAATAGCTCTGACCAATGCCTCTGTCGTGCGTTCAGGTCACTCTGCGTAAATATGTGCTACAATCCACAATGATCTGTTTTTAATTTGAATTTTCGTCCAATCAGATAGTGTCTTCATACTCTCAAGGCATATACAATTACCAATAATTCCAAATCATGTATTGTGTAGTTCTCCTCATGCTTTCTTCATTTCCTTGAGATGTAAGCGATCACTCGACCGTCTTACATCAATACTCCACCTAAACCTTCACTGGATCCGTCTGTGCATACCAAAAATCCTTGTCCATGTCAGGGACTTTTAGTATCCGTGTTGTTGTCAACAACTCCTTCAGCCTTTGAAATTCTTCCACTCATTTCTTGGTCCATAAAACCTTCTTGTTTTTCTTTTGCAATTCCATGATCGGATTTTCTATCTTTGAAAAACCTTCAATGAACCGTCGGTAATATCCTGCTAAACCCATAAAGTTATGTACTTCTTGTAATATTTTTGGCACAAAAAATTCCATAATATCCTCCACCTTCACATGATCCATAGATATACCTTCACTGGATATAACGTGCCCCAAGTAACGAATCTTTGATTGGTAAAAAGAACATTTCGACGGTTTTCTGTATAATTTGTTTTCTCATAAACACTGTAGTACCAAGCTTAAATGCTCATCGTGTTCTTCTATCGTCCAAGAATATATCAGTATGTCATCAATGAATACTTGAACAAACTTTTCCAAGTAGTCATGAAACACCCCATTCATCAAAATCGTGAATACCCTCGGGGCATTGGTCAGTCTGAACGGTAGAACTGTGAAATCATAGTGTCTGAACCTCATCTTGAATGTGGTATTAGGAATATCTTCCTCCTTAATTCATAACTCATGATATCATGATCTCAAGTCAATCTTCTAAGACATCATGGCCCCTTTCATCTGATCAAACAATTCATCTATTCTTGGCAACGGATATTGGTTCTTGATCGTCACCTTGTTCAATTGATGGTAGTCAATACAAAGTCTCCACGATCCATCCTTCTTTCTTATGAAAATAACAAGCACACCCCATGGTGACACACTTGGATGTATAAGTCCCAAGTCCAAAAATTCCTTCAATTGCATTTTCAACTCCTGTAGCTCAAGCGTTGACATCCAATGTGGAGTTCTTTCTATCGGTTCAGTTCCACATTTCAATTCGATGGTAATTCCAACTCTCTTTAGGGCGAAAAACCTGGCAACTCTTCTGGAAACACATCTACAAAATCTTGTACTACTGGAAGGTTTTCTAATCCATCCACCTCACCCTTTTCATTTAGCAATAAGATTGCGTATAACTTGTGTCCTTTGTGCATGCTCTTCTATAGTTGTAGGGAAGAAATGAACCTCAAGGACACTCCCTAGTTTCTGGCTACAATAAATATTCTTTGTCCCACATCATCTGTCAAACTTAACCATTTTGTCTTACAATTGAGTATCGCATCATGTGATTCCAACCAGTCCATATCGATCACTATGTCATAGGATCCTAAGATCGTGACATATAAGCTGGCCTTCATTACAAAATCTCCCAAGTTAATTCTACAGTCTGTAACCTTTCCTCCAACCATTTGTTTGGCACCCAAATCTATTTCTACATATCTAAACTCGTCTTTCTCGACTGCCTTTACCTTAATTTTTTTTAGCGTTGCACTAGAAATAAAGCTCTTTGTATCACCTGGATCTATCAAAATACTAAAATTTTGGTCGGCAATTGTACATGACATCTCGAGAACAGTGGACTGATGCTCTGCCTGGCAGTTGTTCACCACTGCATGAATCCTATGGGCCTTGCACTAATCTCCAACTGTAGTATGTCCTGTTGACCCAACCACTCTGGCCTTCTCAACAGAACAATATCAATAGTAATGTGGCTCTCCACATGTCCAACATCCAATCTTTAGTCCAGTACTCTTGGTCCCTGAAGTGGAAGTTGTTGGCCTACCAGTCTAAGTGTTGATACTGAGAGGGGGGTGAATCAGTATCAAGTACAATTTAAAAACCTTTTTCAACTTATACTTAAACCATTCAATTATATCCAATGAGCAATGAACAATAGTATAAGAGCTACACCAATACACCACAATACACCATGCACAATATATGAGAAATAATCAATAGTTTTTTTTTGTTCAAGGGAAGTAATGACTTCCAAAGGTAGCTACAGCTTCCAAATGTAAAGGGAGGGATAAACCTCCAAGAGGAAGATACAATCCTCCAATATCAAGA
>ML793004.1:152195-165450 GCA_009831015.1 Picea engelmannii
ATAGGAGTTTCCTTACTGACACATCCCCCACATGCTCAAACAATTTTTCTTTTTAATTCAATAAATTAGGATTATTTCCCCCTTACACTTGTCACCCTCTCCCCAAATTGCACAAGAAATTTCTTATTTTATTTTAATTAAAATTCAATTTCCCTCACCTTTCCCAAAAGCACTCCTTAAATCACTCCTAGTTGTCTCTTTATTCCCCATATTCCCATTTAATGACTGGGTCTTGCTAAAGTTGAGTTAAAATAGGAGTCTTCTTATAGTTAACTAGTGGTAGCTAGACTCTAGATTCCTTTCTATGCGTACCCTATTCCCTCATCTTTATTTCATTCTTATTTTTAAAACTCCCTTTTAATATTTTCTTGCACACATGTGCCTTATATTAAATCCTTAAATATATTTTACCTTTTCTTAATTCTTAACTAGATTTTCTTCATTACTCTTTAATTTAATTTATAATTTAGTTTTAGTCTTCTTACAAAAACTTAGACTTAGGCTTAATTTCTACCTCCCCTTTTTGAATAGGCTTAGACTTTTATTGGGATTTTTTATTTTTTTTTAATTAATAAATTCAATATTTAATTAATTAATTAAATCTTGCAAGTCCTAAATATTTTTCAAGGTTTAATTATTCTCTCAAGGTTTTCTAGGCCACCTAGATTCATGGACTCAAGTTTTATTTACGCGACGTTCCCTTCAAGATGTACTCCGTGCTCCAAGGGTGTCACTCGCCTTTGACTGATTTTGGTAGTTTTCAAACCACTGGAGTCACCACTCCATTCAGGCGACCTTGTGAGAGACTAAGGGATTCTAAGGAATAAGGACTGTGCCTTATTGCGCGCCCTTTGAATCTTCATGAGTGATTGTCTCAGTCTGCCCTCACAACATCGTGGACCTCTCGAACTAGGTAATCGTTAACCTCCAATTCGAGCCACGACGGGACTGCTAGTAGGTTGTGACAGGGACGTTGCCACACCTCTCCCTCAATATCTGGTTTTTTTGCATGGCCCCTTTACTCCTTCTGTGAGTCAAATTAGCAAGAATTTGTCATCCTACATCCATCGACAAAACATTGTCAATGATCCATATACAAAATCATAATATAATCGATCATATGTCACATATGCATAAATGAAATACTCAAACCAATACGAACCACTCCCTCACTCAATCTGGAGTCCAAGGAGGTCCATCGATGCCATCAGCATCCACAATCTGTCAAGTGTCCTACACACTCAGGGAAAACTCGTCAATAGCATCTGTCAATACAATATATCAAATAGTGTTAAATCGCAATCATCAACATCATCATAAAATCCATAAGAGAAACAAATAACCATGTGCTATAACTGGATCACTTGCACGCAAGTGTCCTCAAAAAATAAGTCGATAACATGTGCTTGCAAAATCGAGATGTTACATACACCCCCTCTTGTTTTAAACTTCACCCTGAAGTTGTACATTATATAAAATGCAGAAATAAAAGTATCAAACAAGATCTATATGTTTAATCTATCAAATAAGTAAGGAAATTTCCGACGCATATCATATGCATCCCCCCATGTAGCCAAGTGTGGGCTATAATTGTCCCACTAGACCTTGACCTGATCGACTATTCGACGTCGTAGTTGTCAAATGTTACAGTCCAGAATTAAGATTGGCTCTGTCATGAGAGCACCCTCATCTGACACCTACAAAGAACTCATAACAATCACATGTGTAGGATCACTAACATAATGTCTCAAAACATATACATGAAATACATCATGCATACACCTCAAAGAATCAGGCAAGGCTAGTTGATAGACCACCCATCCTTTATTTTCCACAACTTCGAAAGATCCCACAAACCTAGGAGAGATTTTAGCACCCTTTCCAAACTTGATCGAACTCTTGTGCGGTTTCACCAGCAAGAAAACACGGTCGCGAACTTCATAATTGTGGTCAATGTGATGTGCATTAGCATAACTCTTTTGCCGATCTTGTGCTTATTTAATCCTTTGTCTTATCGTTTGCATTTGTTCTTCCATTTCTTGGATCATTTCTGGTCCCACAAGACTCTATTCTCAAGTCGATCCCAGCTCAATGGCATCTGACACAGTCGCCCATATAGAAACTAAAACAGTTCCATCTTTATGGTACATTGGTAGCTGTTGGTGTACGCAAACTCTACCAGTGGCAAGAATTCCTCTCAACGTGTATGTTGGTCCATTACATAAATACGCAACATATCCTCCAAATTTTGGTTCATTCTTTATGTTTTTTTGTCTGTCTCAGGGTGATATGTTGTACTAAAGTTCAGTTGTGTTCCCAAAGCCTCTTGGAAACTAGTCCAAAATCGTCATGTGAACATCGATCCTTAATCGGATATGATCCTTCTTGGAACACCATGTAACCTTACAATCTCATTGACAAATACTCTAGCTATGTCTATCGCCTGATACGTCTTACGAACAAGAATAAAATGTGCACTCTTCATCAGAGTGTCAAATACCAATAAAATCAAGTCGTGTCTCCTTATCGTCAGTGGAAATCCAACTATAAAGTCCATCAAAATGACCTCCCATTTCAATTCCATGATAGCATGTGGCTGTAATAATCCTATCGGATGTCTACGTTTAGCTTTCACTTGCTAACATTATAGACATCACGCCACGTAACTAACTATGTATGCCTTCATTCCTTTCCAGAAGAATAAAGGCTTAAGGTTTGCCTTCATTTTCGTGACTCTCAAATGATCCATGTACACTACACATTGCACTTCACTTAAGATCAAGAATCTTAATACGTCGTTAGGTGGTACGTAAATCATGTTTTTATACCTCATCAATCTGTCATTGTCCAATGTATAACCTTCAAACCTTGGTACCCTCATGGTATCTTGTCCAATATTTTCTTTAACCTCTTTGTACCAGTCATCGTTGATCTGTATAGCTAGAATATTTTCTCTAAGATTCGTCTGAAGAGGTATCATCAAGAATATGCATGGTCTCCTACTCAACGCATCGGCCACTCTGTTTACCATATCTTTTATATAAGAAATCTCAAAGTCGTATTCACTAAATAGTTATGACCAACGCCTCTGTCGTGCGTTCAGGTCAATTTCCGTAAATATGTTCTGCAATCCACAATGATCTATTTTTCATTTGAATTGTCATCCAATCAAATAGTGTCTTCATACTCTCAAGGCATATACAATTACCAATAATTCCAAATCATGCATTGCGTAGTTCTCCTATGCTTTGTTCATTTCCTTGAGATGTAAGCAATCACTCGACCGTCTTGCATCAATACTCCACCTAAACCTTCATTGGATGCGTCTGTGCATACCAAGAATTCCTTGTCCATGTCGGGGACTTTTAGTATCAGTGTCGTTGTCAACAACTCCTTCAGCCTTTAAAATTATTACGCTCATTTCTTGGTCCATAAAATCTTCTTGTTTTTCTTCTACAATTCCGTGATCGGATTTTCTATCTTCGAAAAACCTTCGATGAACAATCGGTAATATCCTTCTAAACCCATAAAGTTATTTACTTCTTGTACGTTTGTTGGCACAAAAAATTCCATAATAGCCTCCACCTTTGCATGATCCATAGCTATACCTTCATCGGATATAACGTGCCCCAAGTAATGAATCTTTGATTGGTAAAAATAACATATGGACAGCTTTCCATATAATTTGTTTTCTCATAAACACTGTAGTACCAAGCTTAAATGTTCATCATTTTCTTCTATCGTCCAAGAATATATCAGTATGTCATTAATGAATACTTGAAAAAACTTTTCCAAGTAGTCATGAATACCCCCGGGGCATTGGTCAGTCTGAACGATAGAACTGTGAATTCATAGTGTTTGAACCTCATCTTGAATGCGGTATTAGGAATATCTTCCTCCTTAATTCATAACTCATGATATTCTGATCTCAAGTCAATATTTGAAAACATTGTGGCCCCTTTCATCTGATCAAACAATTCATCTATTCTTGGCAACGAATATTGGTTCTTGATCGTCACCTTGTTCAATTGACGGTAGTCAATACAAAGTCTCCACGATCCATCCTTCTTTCTTATGAAAATAAAAAGTGCACCCCATGGTGACACACTTGGACGTATAAGTCCCAAGTCCAACAATTCCTTCAATTGCATTTTCAACTCCTGTAGCTCAAGCGTTGACATCTGATGTGGAGTTCTTTCTATCGGTTCATTTCCAAGTTTCAATTCGATGGTAAATTCCAACTCTCTTTAGGGAAAAAACCCTGGAAACTCTTCTGGAAACACATCTACAAAATATTGTACTACTGGAAGGTTTTATAATACATCCACCTCACCCCTTTCGTTTACCACTAAGATTGCATATAACTTACATCCTTTGTGCATGCTCTTTTGTAGCTGTAGGTAAGAAATGAACCTCAAGGACACTCCCTGGTTTCTGGCTACAATAAATATTCTTTGTCCCACATCATCTGTCAAACTTAACCATTTTGTCTTACAGTTGAGTATCGCATCATGTGATTCCAACCAGTCCATACCGATCACTATGTCATAGGATCCTAAGATTGTGACATATAAGTTGGCCTTCATTACAAAATCTCCCAAGTTAATGCTACAGTCCATAACCTTTCCTCCAACCATTTGTTTGGCACCCGAAGCCATTTCTACGTATCTAAACTCATCTTTCTCGACTACCTTTACCTTAATTATTTTTAGCGTTGCACTAGAAATAAATCTCTTTGTAGCACCTGGATCTATCAAAATACTAAAATTTTGGTCGGTGATTGTACATGACATCTCGAGCATAGTGGACTGATGCTCAGCCTGGCAGTTGTTCACCACTACATGAATCCCGTGGGCCTTGCATTGATCTCCAACTGTAGTGTGTCCTGTTGACCAGGCCACTCTGGCCTTCTCAATAGGACAATCTCACTAGTAATGTAGCTCTCCACATGTCCAACATCCAGTCTTCAGTCCAGTACTCCTAGTCCCCGAAGTGGAAGTTGTTGGCCTACCAGCCTGAGATCCTAGTTTGTTCTGTTGAACAGGCCTAAACTACTATTGTTGCGGGTGATGTTGTTGTTGATGCGGTGGTCCTCTGCTGAGGAGTCAGTCATTGTGGTGTCATGAACATGGGTCCTCTAGATGTATCTCGATACCATGTTGTCTATCTGGCTGGTGGTTGACGTTGTTGTGCTCCTGATGTTGTCTGTCCAGTCAGTCTTGCAGGAGTCCTGCCCTGACCCTTGCCTCTTATTTATACTCTTCATCTTCTAGGTCACTTATCCCACATCTAGGTCACTTAACCTAATTTCCTCATTTTAGGGTTAACCACTTTCCATAAATAGAAAGTTCTCCAATACTTTATCATTTAAATATTCCTTCTTGATTTTATCACCTCACTTTATCATTTAAATAATCCTCCTTGACTTTATCACTTTACTTTATCATTTAAATAATCCTTCTTGACTTTGTCACTTTACTTTATCATTTAAATAATGATTTCTTCTTTTTAAGCACTTTGACTTCTTTGACCATTTGGGGCTTCAAGCCAACATATGGGGGTCCTCCAACTTTGTAAATCCATAACTCTCAAACCATGACGAGTTATGTGATATTCCACATACCACTAGAAATGCCATGATAAGAACTATCCATATAGGATAGTTTCACTGACAAATTCACTGATATTCATCTCATTATTACACATTCAAGCATGGGTCCTCCAATCATACTTCAAGGATAACTCAACTGCAAAGTGTCTTCCCATGAGGGATTTCACCATAAGGGGACCACTTTGGAGTTCATTCATTTGTGCACTGTATCAACCATGATAAGACCATTAATTCAACTATGCATCATATATATCAAGGAAACCACATTGATCCATCTTCATCTATGCATCATATCAATTACATCAAGACATAGTTCATCAATCATCAATCAATCACTTGACATCAATCACTTGACATCAATCAATGATATCAATCAATCACTTGACATCAATCAATCACTTGACATCAATCAATGATATAAATCAATCAAACCATTGGCATCAATGAAAACATGATCCAACACTTGGGGGGAAGGCATTCATCTTTGCTAATATTTCTCTTTGGAGGTTTCACTCTTATAAGAATAACCACACAATCGTGTCTAACACCTTCTTTGTATTCATCGGATAGTTTTTTGATTTTATATTCAATGCAAAAAATATTGTTATTGACTGGAATTGTAACGCCCCCTCCATTATGACAACGAATAGTAATGTACAGTAGGTAAATATTTTTTTTCTGCATTAGGATATTAAAATCGTCACAACATAATTAATAGAATCGCAAGCGACACATCATCATAACTAATCACGACACATAATCAACACATTAACATAATTAATAGCGGCACAAAATCAACACGTCATCATAATAAATAGCGACACAAATCAACGCATCATCATAATTAATAGCTGCACATAATCAACACATCATCATAATAAAAAATGACACAAATCAACACATCACGATCAACTGAAGAAAAATAATAATAATTGATCAACCATGTCACTTAATATTAAAAGAACTACCCGCCCAACCTACCCTGCAAGGTTAGGACCTCCAAGACATATAAGCAACGCTCAAGTCCAAGATTCATCCGATTGATTTTGACCATTTAAGTTCTCAGGACTGGCGATTGTTCTTAGGAACAAGGAGGTGTCTAAATCCCATGATACAATCAAGCCTAAATTCCACTAGATCAATCAATCAATATTAGTTATCAGTTATTCATGGTGCAACAAAAATTCTACTACAACATACATCAATTTAATTGACGCAATGCCACCTCTGAAGCGTTCAACAATAGGCCAACTACAAATATCATATTTCAATTAATTGATGCAATTACCACCTATGAAACATTCCAACGCTACTCCGACTACAATAACACATATCAATTTAATTGACACAATTATCATCTATGATGCATTCCAACAATAGTCCGACTACAATAACGCATATCAATTTAATTGATGCAATTACCATCTATGATGCATTCCAACAATGGTATGACTACAATAACGCATATCAATTTAATTGATGCAATTACCATCTATGACACATTCCAACAATACTCTGACTAGAATAACATATATCAATCTAATTGACGCAATTACCACTTATGACACATTCCAACAATAGTCTGACTACATTAACACATATCAATTTAATTGATGCAATTACCATCTATGACACATTCCTACAATAGTCCGACTACAATAACTCATATCATTTAATTGACGCAATTACCAACATTAAACAAGGTGCGGTAACATACATCGTGACAATTATGCGAGTAAGGACAAATAATTGCACTGGGAGTAATTATAGTGGCAATGATAAATAATGCTTTATAATTATTTTATATATTTTATATATTTTCAAAAGGCACGGGCTTCACTTGTTTACATTAAATGGGCACACAATTTTTGGCATAAAAATAAAGAGTGTTTTTAGATCATTAACAATAAGTGTAAAGATATTATTTTCTAAAATAAAGAAAAAGAATCATTTTTAATTAGAATGTGGCTCCAAAATTTTGAATTGAAGGAATAGTTTATTTATTTATAATGCATCAAGTATTAATAGTTATATCGTGCAACTGTTATTTCCTAAAATCAAACCAAAATCAAATAGAGGAAGGACATCGTTTGACAGGAAGTTTCACAGTCCTATCGGGACTCCAGTTATCGAATAAGTGCAGGGTCCCTGCACCTACATTGTCATGCGAACCAAAGTTGATCTCCAAGAAAATGATGTCTATCTCATAACAGAATTTGAAAGCATGCAGGTGCATCGAACTTGGTCTTCCTTACCCAAGGGAAATTACCCAACAATGAATTATGGGTTGTAGAGGAAAAACGTAAGTCTCCCACAGTTTTAAGGCTAACACAAAAGGGTTCATATATGTGCATGTTATCCAGGAAAATGCCAAAGGTAAAAGGGTTCCACACAGTACACTAACTATATTAACTGTGTCATTTGAAATTTCGTTGTCAGGAAAATGCAAATTGTAGATTCGCCTAAGATCTCGACAAGGAACTAATTATCTTCAAGTGTTTTTGGCCTACTGGGTGCATTACTGTTCACTCTAAGAAACACAGGTTGTCATAACTAAATTCAGAAGGAGAAAAAAAAAATTGGAAAAAATAATAACTGGCATCAACTACCATTACACAGTGAATGCGAATTTACGCTTGTTTGGAAAGGAACAACAACAATAATAAAACTCTTACATGCAATGAAAGGCTGTGAACCAGATAATCGTTTGTTGTAATTACCATTCCACTAATAGTTATCAATTGGTTAAGCACAATTACTTAATCCAGGTAGCAGCGATCATGAGGAAGGTAAATGGATTTTTGGTTCTTTTTAAATCGAAGGCACCATATTAAAGAGAAATCGGTTCTTTAGCAGAAAATTTGCAACAGAAATAATACAAATTTCCACCTTAATATAAGTCATTGAAATATATTCTAGGGTTTTACATACAACTGACGTCCCAATGCTTCCATAATCGATTTCAATGTAGACTAGAAACGTTCTCTTAAATTAGGATCGATTCAGTGAATTCTTCCAGTATTCTAACTAAGGTTTCAATAACAACTTAGTTAGATATGAGAACCCCTTTAAGCATATTTCGTACATACAAGATACCAAATTTAACCAATACAAATTGCATATGAAACACCTATTACAAATCACCCATAGAAATGAATAAAATAAACCCTTACATAACTATATTAATACTTCAATGATCAAGAACATGTTCATTATAATATTTTGGTCTAAAATCTCTTAGGAATTTATATTCATAAAATTGTACTTTTAGCTGCCATGATTTTATCTTGAAGCACACAAGTCCAACAAGACTTGTCTAATTTTATATCATAATTACAACACCTCAAAATGATTTTAAAAACTACACTCTAATTTAAAACTTAATAAAATTTCAATCTCAAAATAAGAATATTGTAACCGAAGGCGACGAAGTTGAAGATATTCTTCTACGGAGGCGCTCCCTTCGACCTCCTGCTTGCTAACCGTAGAAATGTCACCGGTACCTCCCATCCAATGCTAGGGGTACTCTTCTTCCCCCTTAACCCCCCGAGCCACAAAAGGGCCATGCACACACAACCAGAAAATCCGCTAGCTCCAAGATTTCCTCGCAAGGTAGAGCCCCCACTCTCTCTCAAGCTGGGTATCCCAACTCTCACAAGAAAAACTAGTCAAAAATAATTCAGCAGCATAACTTTACCAATAACCAGTGTGATCCCTTTCCCATCTAGACCATTTTTTTGATAGGAGCTTCATTACTGACACATCCCCCACATTCTCAATCAATTTTTCTTTCTAATTCAATAAATTAGGATTAGTTCCCCCTTACACTTGTCACCCTCTCCACAAATTACACAAGAAATTCCTTATTTTATTTTAATTAAAAGTCAATTTCCCTCACCTTTCCCAAAAGCACTCCTTAAATCACTCCTAGTTGTCTATTTATTCCCCATATTCCCATTTAATGAGTGGCACCTTGCTAAATATGAGTTGAGTTAAAATAGGAGTCTTCTTCTAGTTAAATAGTGGTAGCTAGACTCTAGATTCCTTTCTATGTGTGCCCTATTCTCTCATATTTATTTCATTCTTATTTTAAAAACTCCCTTTTAATATTTTCTTGCACACATGTGCCTTATATTAAATCTTTAAATATATTTTACCTTTTCTTAATTCTTAACTTGATTTGTTGCATTCCTCTTTAATTTAATTTATAATTTAGTTTTAGTCTTCTTACAAAAGCTTAGACTTAGGCTTAATTTCTACCTCCCCTTTTTTAATAGGCTTAGACTTTTATTGGGATTTTATTTTTTTAATTAATTAATTAAATCCTGCAAGGCCTAAATATTTTTCAAGGTTTAATTATTCTCTCAAGGTTTTCTAGGCCACCCAGATTCATGGACTCAAGTTTTATTTACGCCTCCAAAGAATTTCTTCATGCGCCCGTCTTTCTGCCAGTTGTTTATTAAGGATGGACTCTTGGTCTTTTAGAGAGTCAATGAAACCTTGAAGTCTAATATGTTGTTGGAGGTATTGAATTTGTTGGTTAAGGATTTATTGAGCGTGGAAAATGTTACCAAAAGTGGATTTATTCCAAGACTTTAGATGTTGCTTGAGATTTTTTAGCTTCCATTGGAATTTGTACATAGGAGTACCTGTTGTGATTGTTGCCTCCTTCCACCAAAGTCCAATGTTTGCTTGAAATTCCGAGTGTGTCAACCATAATTTCTCAAATCGAAAGGGCTTCCTGCCTGGGGTACCACTGATATTCATCGTAAGTAATATTGGCCAATTATCAGATCCAGGAGTATCAATCACAGTGTCTTTCCAAGTGAGACCTTCCAGCATGAAGAGTTCAGATATTAGGAATCGATCTAATCTACAAGAAACATGTTATGCCCACGAGCGTCTATTAGACCAGGTGAAGATTCTGTTGTTCATTTCTACATCGATGAGGTCCAGCGAGATGATGGTTATGTGGAACTGTTCACTGTCATTTCCCAATATGTGAGTTCCCCCCTTCTTTTCCTCCAGACTAGTTATCATGTTAAAATCTCCCCCGAGGATCCACTGTTGATTTTTTATGTGATTGGTGATCCATTCCAAATGATGGAGGAAGGCTTCCTTGTCTCATGAGTTTGGGGGGGCATAGACATTCGAGACAAATCATGACTTTTTCTAACCAATGATTATGAAGGAGGTTGTGATAGTCCACTTGGAGGTGAAGAATCCTTCCATAAGAATAGTGGTTGGGTTGAAAAGTATGGCTAGATCCCATGTTGTACCTTTTGTGTCTACTTCTACTATTTTAGCTTGCATCCAACATTTTGTGAGTATTTGAGTGGCCTCATCCCTCGCGCATTTAGTTTCTTATAGAAGAAGAATGTCCAGATGTTCCTTCATTATCCTTTCTCGGAGAAAACATTGCTTGCTTCATGCATTGAGGCCCCTAATGTTCCAAGATAACATCTTCACGATGAGGGTGAGGGTTGGAGAGGAGGAAAGTTGTTCAAGATCAGGTGGATCTGGCCAGAGTTCACAAGGAAATTTCCTACATCTTGAATGAGTCGGTGCTTTGGTTTTATGCCTCTTTTCTTATCTTCTTTAGTGGGTTTGAGATTTTTTTTCGATCTCCCTCTTTGGATTCCCAGATTCAAGTTGGCATGGGTCAATCCTCTCATTGTGGATTTGAGAAAGACTTTGTACACTTTGTGTAACTGATCATGGGGTATGGTGTATAGTTTTTGTTTATGGTAGGCTTGTTCTAGGTGTACCATATCTATTCATGCCAGTTCTTGATCCTCTAGATCTATGTTAGGGTCTTCTATTTCTGGTCCTAGATTCGTTGGGAGGGAGTTCTTCGTGGTGGGGATTTGAGTGATTACGAGATTAGGTGGGATGGATTCTAGATTATCTTGAGCTCGCTCTAGGTTTGTTGGATTTGACATGGGGATGGAGGGATTGAGGGGAGTTTCTAGAATTTTCTGGAGGGATTCAAAATAATTACTATTTGAGGGTCCAGAGGGGGTCTGAGGAGGTGTTTTCTTGGCCAGTTGCCTGCGGTGCCCCATGACTTGGCTGAAATCGTCCTTGTTTTTGTCAGGATCCTCAGGGTTTGATTTGTTGGGGTTATTTGTTGATATTATGATAGCTGTGGGAGGTATTTACCTCCACGTGTAAACCTGACGAGAATAGAATATTCCAGGAAGCAAGAAGAAACACTAATGAGTTGGCTAATAAACCTAGAAGACAAGTTGGCTCAAGAGGATAATTTATATTAGGTTATTAGCCTCCAAGAGAAGAAGTAGGCCAGAAGAAATATTATATACTGAGTAAATAGGTACCTATAATGAGAATTTGGCCCAGGAAGTTAGCCAGAATTACTATAAATACAGGAGGCCAGTCTTCATTCTAGCAGGCATTCTCAGAACTGCAGAAGCAGCACTTGTGCGCACTGCAGTTGCCCAGTTGGTGCGCAAGTTTGGAGGAGAGTTGTCGTTACAGCTGTTGCACCTAGCAAATTTCAGTTTTGGCTTGGACTATCTTTTGGTTATGGTTTGGACTATCTAATCACCTCTTGTTTGGTGCTCTATCCTCGGAGAAAGGTGTGCTACCCTTTGTTTGGCTATCTAGCCTAGGGTTTGCTTCCGGAATGATTCTCTATCAAGGTTAAGGTGCTCGGAGGGTGGCTTTCGCCTATGGTTGGGTGACAATAGTGATATTGTTGATGGTAAAATGAGCACATCCATTATATTCTAACAGGTTATGGGCCCACACCTCCTTCATTCAGTCTAACCACTAGAAAGGAGCATAACCATAAGGATATTGAGCTCGTTGAAGAACTGTCACCAGGGTTTCTAGCAGGAGCAGTAACTAAAGCACTTCCGCTAGGGTTACTAGCAGGTGCAGTTGAAAAAACCCTAATCCTCTTATTGAGGAACCTTAAGTGAAGGGATTTACCTAATTTCTATATAGACCAGTGCGCCCTAGCCTAGCGCATCTCCTGGTACTCTCAGCAATACTGTTGATTAAGGTTGGTTGTCATTGATGTCAACCCTTGAAGAAAGCCCCGTGGCACAAAGGCTTGGGTCATGGACCCAATATTGTTTGATGTAAATATGACTCATTATTGTTTTTTCATGGTTGATAAGAAGTAAATATGGATGAACTCCAAAGTGGTCCCCTTATGGTGAAATCCCTCACGGGAAGACGCTTTATGGAGTAAGAGAACCCATGCTTAATTGTGGAATAATGAGATGAAGGAAAGTGAATTTTTCAAGGAAAATATCCTAGATGGATAGTGCTTGTCATTTTATTTCTAGTGGTATGTGGATCGTCACATAATTCCTCACGGTTAGAGAGTTATGGCCATGAGAAGTTGGAGACCCCAGGTTTGGGTAATGGACCCAACTTTGTTTGATGGGTAACGGTATGAGTTATGATATATTTTCAGATAATACTATTCTATATGGATAGTACATGTCATTCCATTTCTTTTGGTATGTAGAACGTCACATAACTCCTCACAGTTTGAGAGTTATGGCCTTACGAAGTTAGAGGACCCTCATATGTCATCTAGAAGCCCCAAAAGGTCAAAGTAGTCAAAGTGGTTTAAGAGATTTTAAAAGGTAAATAATAAAGTGAAGTGAT
>ML793004.1:191104-201510 GCA_009831015.1 Picea engelmannii
AAAAAAAAATAATGATAAAAAATTAAAAAACAAAACAAGATAAAAATTAAAAAATTAAAAAAACAAATAAACAAATAAACAAACAAACAAACTTAAATCTAAAAAATAAAAATAAACACAAAGTTAAATCTAAATTTAAAAAAAAAAAAAACAACTAATCTCTAATTTAAATTAAAATTGTAAACTAAAATTTAAATTTCGAAAGTTGGTGAAGAGGAGGCAATGGTGGGCATCGCCCCCTCTCCACGCAAGGTGCTCGAACATGCATGTCCACGGTCGTACGATCGTGGGCATGCATGTTCGCACAACCTGCGTTCGGAGGGGGTGATGCCCCACATCACCCCCCTCTCCCTTTGTTGAGGATTGCAAGGCAATCCTCAACAAAGGGAGAGGGGGGCAATGTCGAGCATCGCCCCCTCCCCACCAACTTTCAAAATTTAAAATTTGTTTATAATTTAAATTTAAATTAGAGTTTAATTGTTTTTTTTTTTAATTTAGAATTAACTTTTTGCTTAATTTTTATTATTATTATTATTTAGATTTAAGTTTGGGTTTTTTTTATATTTTTATTTTTATCTTGTTTGTTTTTTTTTTATATTTGTATTTAACTTTTTTTTATTTGTATTGTTATTTTTTATTGTTTTTATAGTTTAGTTTAATATTTGTAATAGATTGTTTTTAATGTTTCTTATATTTGTAAAATTTATAAAAAAAAAAAATGTGTTTTAGTTTTCTTTTGTTTTTTTTCTTAATTTTTTCGCTTTAATATGTTTTCAGGTTTTTTTTTAGTTTTTTTTTAAATTGTGGTTTTGTGTTTTATTTTCAATTTTTGTCTTTTAAATTTCGTGTTTTAAGGGTTATTTTTTATTTTTTATTTTTAAATAAATTTTAATCTTATTTAGTTATTTTTTAATTTTTTGATTAAAAAAACTTTGCATTTTTTTTCAATAAAAAATGTTTCTCTTCTTTATTTACTAAAAGAAATTTGTTTTTTTTCTTAAAAAACAAGAATTTGTTTCGGAGTGTTTTTTTTTTCAATTTAATAATTTTCTTAATGTAAATTATTAAGAAAATAAAATTAATAAATTATCAAGTAATAACACTTTTAGATTTAGGAGACTTTTTGCAGTGCTTTATTTGCAGTGTTGTCGGTGGTGAAGGTCACGGTTTCAATTAGGTCATATTTTTAACTCGAAAAAAAGTGGTGCTACTAGTAGCATCACTTTTCGATTCGAGGGTCAATTTTAGGGTTTTGTTTGCAATGTCAAGGTCACAATTTCAAACTAGTTGCAATTTTAACCACTTCTAAAAAAAGGGTGTTACCGGTAGCACCACTTTTTGAAACCAGAGTAAAAATAGCCACTAAGAAAAAACAAGAACTCTAGAGAGTTCTCGCTAAGTTGTAACTTTGTTACCCTTTAATTTAAATCCAACAACTACCCCTCTTTCAAAATTCAAAGATCATTTTCCCAAGTTTTCAAGTAATGGAACTATTTATGTTGATGAGCATTTGATTGTTTTTTCTAACACATGTCATAATATTTATGTTAATGATAATGATACATCTATGAGACTTTTTGTTAATTTATTGGAAGGGAAGGCAATTATTAACTTCTTTGAATTGTCTTCTAAATCTTTTTCTACCTGGGATGAACTTTGTTACTGGTTTAAATCAACTTATGGACAACCTCAAAGCCCGGTAGGTTTGTTGAAAATTTATTACAATGTAACCTTTAATCAAGGTGATACTATAAAGGATTTTAATTTGTGTTTCACTAAACTGTATAATCAGATTCTTGAGGTCAGTATCCTTCATTATCAAGATGCTCTTGTGCATTATTACAATGCTTTGCCTCCTTCTTATCGTCATAGATTGGAAGAGAAAAATACAAACAGTTTAGGGTCAACCTTACAAACTTGCCTTGAATATGAAGAACAGACCTTGAGGACAACTCTTCCTCTTGAAGATTCGAGTAAACAAGTTGACTTAACAACTATCCTACAGTTGGTTCAAGATATGAACAACAGAATAATCTCTTTTGAGAAAAGGGTGGTTACTCAACCAGCCCAAGAGACATCTATGCAAGCCTCACTTCGCAATCAGACTCAAACTTTCCATCCTAATACTTTTCTTTCCCAGTCTTGGTGCAATTTTCGTGAGGAAAATCATTAATAAATCACTTGTGAACTTAGAAAAAATGTTGGAGAAAGGGTTTTTGGAAAAAAACCTAACTCTACCTTTGCTACCTTAGATTGGAAAACCAAGGAAGATCTTATGTTAGTTGATACCAGAAATTGTTTTTATTATAATAAAAACAAAGGTGGTTCCCAAAATACTACTTCTACTCACAATTCTTCTAGTTCAATCTCTCAGTAATCTGATTTGCATAATACCTCTAGTCCAATCGATCAATCAGCCAAGATTGTTCAACATTCTAGAGTTCGTCCATCATCTTCTTCCACTTCTTTTCAAAGGTATAATATTTTGAAATAGATGGATACTATTAAAGCAAGTGCTGCATTATTAGATATGGCCACTATTCTGAAGAAGCAAGAACGGCTAAAAGGCTTCATAGAGGGTAAGATATATGTTGTCTCTAGTTTGACTATTGAAGAAGATGAGAAAGAATCTTCTGAAAACACGGTCCTAGTTGTGAATCCTTCTAGAAACTCAGTTAGGAACCCTCTTTTTTATGTTTCCACGAAGATTATGGACAAAATTGCACATTGTTGTCTTATTGACAGTCTAGTCAAAATATTATGTCCAATATCATTGTGGAAGAACTTGGTTTGTCTTGTACCAATGAAAATTTAGAGAATTTGTCAACTTACAATAATCAACAGCAATCTACCATTGGTGAAATTAAGGATGTAACTCCAATGCTTTGTGTTAATCCTGAGATATGCACAACATGTAATATACAAGTAATTAATATGATTGTGAGTAATTATTCGATCATTCTTGGTTGAGATCAGGAGGATATATGTCCATGGATAGGACTCACATGTCTCTTCCAAAAGTAGGTAAGAACATTATAGTTCTTCGTGAAGGCCACATTTCTCCATATATTGAGAGTGTCCCACAACCCCATGTCAACTTCATCGAAGAAGACATTGGTGTTTATTCTATCTTCTTAGAAGAAGATAATTTCGATGATCTGATTTGGCACATGCATTTTGATGGTGCATGTTCAAGTAAAGGAAAAGGTGTAGGGATTGTGATCCAGATTATTTTTCGGCACGAAATGAGAGCGGAGATATAATAAATAAATGCACAGAGATATCGCATATATTCAATAATATAACATAAATGTATCAGAGATGCAACCATAAACACAGATATACAGTAATACACGATTTATATTAATGAAATAAATGTACAGAGACTGTAAAAATATAGAGTGAAAGACTCGCTAGAATGGTGGCAGCTTATCTCTGAGAAGAGATGTGGCGGCTACTCGCATTCGCAAGAAGATGATTACAATGAGGCTCTGATGGTATTTTTACAATAACCAGGAATGCCAAAAGTCCTAGACATCCAAAAACCTAACCCTAGGAGATGAAGCGTCAAAAGTCATGTGGGCCCCGTTTGGGTAAGTTAGTACATCAACTTCCTAGGGTCGTAACTTTTGCATACGATCTTCGTTTTAGGCGCATGATATCTCGTTGGAAAGGTATCATCAAGGAGATTCATTTTGGGGCCTCAATCATGCCATAGGCAATCATTGAGTTGTTTCAATCCCAAAAAACCTTCATTTAGGCCCTCAAAATGGCCCCGGAAGTCAAAACCTGCTAAAAATAGTAAATTGCCAAAATTGCCAGAAAATTGTTTTGAGCCAGATGGAAAAGGTGGGTGGCCACTAATATCCATATGGATCAATCCTCCCTCCTTAGGAAGCAATGGTCTCCATTGCGTTGAGTTCTCGGGGGAGAGGGAAAAGCATTTGTTGAATCTGCATCTTGGTGAGTTGTGTGCCTTGTTGGATACGTCGCACTGCTCAGTTTGTGGAAGTTTGTCATGAACCTGTTGATGAGGTTGAGGTTGTTCAACAAGTTGAGATACTTTGTTGCAACCTTGTCAACCTTCTTCTGTTGGATAGAAGGTGCTTGGGGCGAGGCTATAGTGGTTGCAGTGTCCTTCTGTTCCCCTTTTGAACAGATTGTGAAGAAGATGAATTTTGCAGTATGAGATACTACCTTGCGGCACTTTTTAGGTGGAACAGTAGTTGGAACTATCTCTGGTATTCTGTAGATATGACCCCCCAAAGTAACAATGACACTACGGGGTCGAGACTCATAAATAGCATGGCGTCTCCACGTATATGGTTGGCCCAAGATAACATCACAGACATCCAGTGGGGAAACATCACATAATAGCTCATCCTTGAAGGGTTTGATGTCGTATGACAATTGACACTGTTGGTTGACACGGAGATATCGTCTTTGGTGAAGCCACCCGATGTTGTATGGTTGCGGGTGTGGTGTTGTCGACAATCCCAACTATTTGACGACCTCTGTTGAGATGAGGTTCTTCTGGCTTCCGCTATCAACAATAAAATGCAGTGGGGTCCCCTTCACCCACATCTGTGAATGAAAAAGGCACTCCCCCTCTTCAGGATCTGTTGGTTCTTTTGGTTGAATTGTTGCGGTCGCGACCAGAGCAGTGGGGTCTGCGTCAATGATCTGTCTTTTACCATCATTTTCATAATCAGATTATGAATTAGGGTTTGGCTCCTTGTCTTTGATCTTGGCCACCAATTATTGTTTTGAGCGACATTCATCGGTGTTGTGCTAGGGGATTCTGTGGAAATCACACCATTTTTCGGTGTCCTTCTTTGTCATCCTGTGACCCTTCTTTTCCTGTGTCTTGGACTGGTTTTCGGGAGATTGTTTGCTAGGGATGTCTTTTTCATACTTTGGTTGTTGTGTATTTGCAGACCCGAACTCCCGTTTGTTATGGTGCTTAAATTTCTGCTCGATTTTAACAGCATATCGATGGGCAGCACCAAGTGATGAGATGTCCAGAAAATCCATTTCAGTTTGGATGTATCTGTGTAGAGCCCCACGGTATTTCAGAATCAAATGTCGTTCAGAGTCTTTGATACCCATCTTGGTGCGCAGGGTATGGAAGGTAATGGTGAACTCCAGAACTGCTTGGCCCCTCTCTTGCCGCAGTGTGGTCCATATCATGTACTGGTCCTCATAGTTGCCAATAGGGTAATATTGTTCCTTTACCGCATCCACAAAAAAATCCCAAGTGGGCTCAGCCCCATATATTCCAGACTCCTCTGTGGAACTCTTCTCCCAATAAGTTTCCCACCAATGTTTGACATGGGGGAGAGCTTTAAGGAGTGCAAAGGTGATCTTTTCTTTGTCGGAAAAATTGTGAACAGAGAAATAACCTTCTAGCATATTTAACCATTTGTCTAGGGCTTCTGCATCTATCTATCCTTCAAATATAGGAATATCAAAATTAATGTGTACCTTGAAAGGTGAGGTGCCTCCAAAGTGGCCGCTTGATGAAGATGTGCCTGTTTCTATCGGCAGGCGTTGAAGGATGTGGGAAAAATTTTCCATCATTTCATCCCTCTATCACGTGAGAGCTTGGTCAAGCAACAGACTGATAGGATCGTCTGCTCCATCATTTTTATTTTCTTCCACCATTGAGGGTTTCTTGGGTGTGCGAGAGCGATTGTCCTCAAGAGAGACAATATCAAGACCAAACTTGCTATAATTGGACCTTGTCAGGGACATGCATTGGAAAAAAAAACGATCAAGAACAACCTGCTCTGATACCACTGATCCGGATTATTTTCAGCACGAAATGAGAGCGGAGATATAATAAATAAATGCACAGATATATCGCAGATATTCAATAATATAGCATAAATGTATCAGAGATGCAACCATAAACACAGATATATAGTAATACACGATTTCTATTAATTAAAGAAATGTATAGAGACTGTAAAAATACAGAGTGAAAGACTCGCTAGAATGGTGGCAGCTTATCTCTAAGAAGAGATGTGATGGCTACTCGCATTCGCAAGAAGATGATTACAATGAGGCTCTGAAGGCCCTGTTACAATAACCAGGAATTTCAAAATTCCTAGACATCCAAAAACCTAACCCTAGGAGATGAAGCGTCAAAAGTCACGTGGGCCCCATTTGGGTAAGTTAGTGCATCAACTTCTCGGGGTCGTAACTTTTGCATACGATCTTCGTTTTAGGCGCATGATAGCTCGTTCGAAAGGTATCATCAAGGAGATCCATTTTTGGGCCTCAATCATGCCATATGTTATCATTGAGTTGGGTCAATCCCGAAAAACATTCATTTAGGCCCTCAAAATGGCCCCGGAAGTCAAAACCTGCTAAAAATAGTAAATTGCCAAAATTGCCAGAAAACTGTTTTGAGGCAGTTGGAAAAGGTGGGTGGCCACTGATATCCATCTGGATCAAATTGTGTTGTACTCTCCTTTGGTAAAATTCACAATTTCTCATCTAGAATTGAATTTTCTTGCAAAAATAATATAGCAAAATTTGAAGCTCTCATAATTGGCCTTGAGAACACTATTAACTTAGGATGCCAACATATGATAGTGTTTGGTGATCTTCAATTAGTTTTAAATATGATAAAGAATATTTGTAATCCCTCTAAAGGGATTTTGAAAAGATACACATGGGTAGTTTGGGCTTTGATTTCCAAATTATTATCTTTCAATATTACTTATGTGAGTAGGGAATTGAATTATATGGCTAACAAATTAGTTGTTTATGAAGCTCATCCTGAAAAATAGTTACTCCTTGAAAGAACAAAGTGCACTCTTATCTCCTTATATTTCCTGCATATACCTGACAATCTGGAAGTTTGGAAAGTCTTTTCTGACAATGAAAGCATCTGTGCTTTCTTAAAAAATGAACCTTTATACAAAAATGAAATCATCTATATTGATGATAATAATTTTCCTAAAGGGTTGACACCCTTTGAAGGTTATTTTTTCATTATTGATGCCGGTAGCCATGAAAAGAATTCAAAGGAATATTATAAAATAAATATTGGGGAAATGATCCCATTGAACATTGGGACTGAAGAAGAACCTAAAATTGTAAACATAGGATCCCAATGTTCAGAAGAAGAAAAACATAAATTCATGGATTTGTTTAGTGAATTTTTTTATGTCTTTGCATAGACCTATGCTAACTTGCATGATTTTGATCTTGGTGTAGTTCAGCATGTTATTCCTATAAATGAAAATATTAAACTAGTTAGGAAAAGACAGATAGCATTTAATCCTGCACTTGAAGCTATTATCTGAAAGGAAGTAGAAAATATGCTCACATCCCATATTATTTTTCTTGGGAAATACTCTCAATGGATTGTTAATATAGTATCTGTTAGGAAAAAGAATGGGGACATCAAATTATGTGTTAACTTTTGTTCCCTTAATAAGGCAAGTGTGAAGGATAATTTTCCACTTCCAAATATGGAGTTAATTCTTCAACAAGTAGCAGGGTCTCAAGTGATGTTTCTCCTTGATGGTTTCTCATGTTATAACCAAATACGTCTAAAGAGAGATGGCATATATAAAAATACATTTTCCACTCGATGGGGCACCTTTGCATATGATTGTATACCTTTTGTCTTGATTAATGCAGGTGTTAATTTCCAAAGAGCTATGCAAATAGATTTTGATGATCTTATCAGGACTATCATACAAATCTATCTTGATGATTTAAAGGTCTATTCCAAGAGACGGTAAGATCATTTTGATCAATTGAGATAGGTATTTATGCATTGTAGGAAGTATAGCATGTCTCTAAATCCCTCAAAGTCTATTTTTGGTTTATTGTCAGGTAAATTACTTGGTCATGTAGTCTTTGATTATGGTATCAACATTGATCTAGAAAGAGTGAGACCTATCCGAAATCTCCCAATTCCTTCTTCAAATAAAGGTATTCAATATTTCATAGGAAAGATCAATTTTATAAGGAGATTTATGCTTAATTTTGCTAGGATGGTCGAACCCATCCACAATTTTCTCAAAAAAGACCATTTTTTTTCTTGGAAGCCGAAAACAGAAAAATCCTTTGTTGAAATCAAAATATCCATTGTATCAACCCTTCTCTTGGAAAAACCAAATTTTTCAGAAGATTTTATTATTTATACTAATTCCATTAAAGAATAAATTTATGCTATCCTTCTTCAAAAGGATGAATAAAGTGATAAGCATCTAATAGATTTCATGAGTCAGAGTCTCTCTGATATAGAAATGAAATATACCTTAATTGAAAAAAAATGTCTATACTTTAGTGAAAGTTATTGAAAAAAAAAATCATTTCATCCTTGGTAAGCATATTGAGATAAAGGTCCCTTCGCATATAGTTAGATTATTGTTATCTCAAACCCTTCTTTCAGGTAAATTAGCACATTATCTTACAAGGATCCAAGAACATCATTTCATGATTACTACTACAAATAGATAAAGGGATGGGACTTAGCCTTGCATCTGGCTCAACATGTTGAACCAGATTGCACCACTGAGAATAATGATGTTTCCTTGTCTACCGTATTCTTAATTGAATATGAATTTCTAGATATGGCAGATCATCCTTGGTATCGAGATATCATTTACTATTTACATCATGAACATTGTCCTGATCACTTGGAAAATCATGAGTGGAGGAGGCTTCATCTTGAAGCTTCAAAATATCTCATTCTGGGTACTTTAATATTTTGTAGGTATATTGATGGGTTATTAATGTGTTCTATTGATGAAAAGGAAACTAAGAATATGATTGAAAAGTTACACGGAGCTGCTAACTAGGATATGCATATTGGCAGTCATTTTGTTGCGAAAACCACAGCTCATAAAATAATAAGAACTAGTTATTATTGTCCTTCCATATTCAAAGATTCATACAAGTTTTTTTGAGCTTGTGATGAATGTCAAAAGGTTGTTGGAAAAGAGAAATTATTAGTCCTTCCTTTATAGCCTGTTATACCTGAATTTCCATTCTCGAAATGGGGACTGGATTTTATAGGGCCTATTAACCTAATTTCTTATACTAACCATATCTTTATTCTAATTGCTACATACTAATTTACAAAGTGGGTTGAATCATTGCATCTTAAAAATGCCAAGGATGACAAGTGATTTATTTTCTTGACATTGATATATTTTCTCGATTTGGATTACCAATTGAAATTATCTTCGATAATGGACCATATTTCATCTCTGGAAAATTGATCCATTTCTGTAGTAAATTTGGAGTGAACCATTTCACTTCATCCACTTATTACCCTCGAGGAAATAGGCAAGATGAGTCTACAAATAAAAACTTGGTTAAGATTGTGAAAAAAATGATTAGTGATAAACCTTGTCAATAGCATACTCTATTGACATATGCCCTATGGGAAAACCACTAAAACCAATAGAGGTCACACCCCTTTCCAGTTACTTTATGGTAAAAAAGTTGATATTCATGTTGAGCTTGAATTAACCTCTCTTAGATTGGCTTTTCAATCTGAAGAATTAAATTCAATAGATATTCCTCAAAGGTTTAATTATTTTTTGTCTCTTGAAGAACAAAGAAACTATGACTTAAATATTTTAAGAAAAGACGCAAACCGTTAAAAAAAATTGATAAAAAGGCAAAGACAACCACTTTTGAAGTTGGACAAAAAGTCTTTTTATGGGATTATGCTCATGCTCATAAATGGAAGCATTCTAAGTTTCAAAAACTATGGTTGGTTTGTTCATGCTTACGTAGTAGAGAGTTAGATATTTAATAGGAAAATTGCATTAGGTATGAAACTTATTTCTCAACATTTCAATCCCACAGCTGGGATCATCTTCAGGAGTTTGTTAAGCTCATCAATTGGCAGCTTATCTTTTTTCTTTAAATAATAACAATAATCCATGTCTTATGAATGCATTTGACCTTATATGTTTGGATTACTATTATTATTTCTCATGAGATAGTGCAATATAGGTTTCCAGGCTTCGCTATTTTTTTATCCTGGAAATCTATATGGCACAATCTCATGAGAAATAATAATAGTAATCCAAACATATAAGGTCGATTGCATTCATAAGACATAGATTATTATTATTATTTAAAGAAAAAATATAAAATGTTAATTGATGAGCTTAACAAACTCTTGAAGATGATCCCAATTGTGGGATTGAAACGTTGAGAAATAAGTTTCATACCTAACTCAGCTTTCCTATTAAATATCTAACTATGGTTGGGTCAAAATATAATTGTCTCTATCATTGGAAATTACTCTTTCTTGCTTAAGGATGAAGATGGTAGGATTTTCTCTTATATTGTTAATGGTTCACACCTGAAACATTACATTGAATCAAAGAGAAAAGTAAAATAATTTCAATTTTATATATATA
>ML793004.1:201633-222912 GCA_009831015.1 Picea engelmannii
GTAACAAAATGTAAATAAATAAATGAGTTTTGCCTTTGTTTACCAGCAAGTTTTTTATTTTAGTTTTCCAGTCTTGTTTTTTGCCTTTTTCTTATTGATTGTTTTTATCTTCTTTTGTTTTTATGACTTGTACTATCAAATTGAGTCTTATGATCATTCTTGAACCAAGCAAGTTTTGTCGTTTTACAGACATTTTCAAAATATATTACTAATTAATCTTACTTTGATGAATGAAAACACTCAAATGAAACGAATTACCTCTTGTGTGTTCACAATTTCACTATGCTTAGTAATTGTCCATTTACAGAGATATATATTGCAGGAAGAAAATTGAGTAGCCCTTCCCAAGTCTCCATTTCTTTCCCATGCTCCATCCCAAGAGACATGCTCTAGCATATATGGCATAGATCTGTGATGTCTCTTCCTTATTGTTAACATCAATCTATACATTGTTGTGTTCTTGATATAATACATTCAATTTATTACCAGTTACATATATAAGCATTCTTGATCCTTGATCCATACTTACTAGTTAATTTTATTAACCATATATCTTAAGTCTTGGCCTACTATAACCAGACCACCCTGTGGAGTCGCCATTTTTTGACACAAAATTTGGCCCAGCTAATTGAAAAAACATCCAAAAAGTTGCAAGTCTCGGAAAAAAAATATTGTCTCATCAATTGGCCTGATTATTTTTTATGAAAAATAATACGAAGGTAGGCAAGGGTCCCATTAGGAGGTGTTTCAAATTTGTTTGAAATCATATATATGCCACCTTTCTTGAGATAAAAATGGCTTAGGCTAAGTATTTGGATGCATTCAATGGAAGTTATTCATATGTTTATGTGATAAGGTTTTTATGTTAATCATGTAATAACACTCCATTTGGCATGATGGTTGGTTAAATGTATGAGTCTTAGTTTAAAATTGCAATACAAAAATTATGTTATAAGGCACTAACCATGCATTGGGCTCAATGTGAAAAAAGACCTGAGGCGGTGATAACTTATGGCTCATTTTTTAGAGCCACTTATGGTAATGATGGCATTGAGTTATACAATTTTCTATTGCATGTTATATAAGATGTTGTATAAGTTATATTGGAAATGTGGCATTGGTTAAAATTTTTGAACTATGTAATATATGCATTCAGTTATAAGGTTGACAACTTGTTACGGAATGAGTCTCAATGTATAATATTGTATTGTTTGTATGTCTTCAAGGTATCAAGTGAAGTTTTAATGTTATATAACCTATGGTAAGGTTTGTGACCATATGTTATGATTTCATATGAGAGGTTGATAATGCAATGTGATATGGTTTGCTTTCATGGTATGACATATAGTTGAAGGTCAGTATATGCAGCATGTAGTGGATTTTCATTCAGCATTAATGGTGATGTGTTGGAGTTTACAAAATGAATTAAGTATTAACAGGTTTTCATGCATGACAAACTTTGGGATATGTTAGGGTATGAGAGTTGGTTGATGAGTTTTTCCATTTCTGGGGGCATTGGAAGCTAGTAGAGGAGTTGGGAGGCCACCTTACTCTCAGAATGTAAACTCGGATTGAATCATGGCATAGAAAATGTAGTTTACAACTGATTCATAGAGAAATTTATGGAGTTGAGCCAGTGTGAAGTATAGCGCACATCAAAAGGGAATTATAAACATCTAAAGTCGAGGTATGCAATTTTATTTTTATTGTAGATGTATAGGATAGGTATGGTAGTTGTCTTTTAATTTTTTAAAGTTCTTGATGGATCTGTTCCAGTTTAAATCACTATATTTATCTCATTTTTTGCCATGCTCGAATGTGTTTGAAGTTTCCCATGAAAACCTTATTCATTTTTTTTAAAAGAATAGAGTTGTTGCCTCATTCCTAACCTTTGAATTCCCTATATAGTACACTTCCCTGTCACATTTTTCAAGCATTCAAAGTGGTGATGTATAGTGGGTTTTAAAAAAATTCTTTGATTTGTATATAGTTATACTCTATCACTAAAGGAAATTAAAAAAAAAAAATAGGGCTTTGCCTATTCATTACATTATCTACCTATAATGTGTTATGTTTTCCCCATACACAAGTGTTGTTATGATATTAAATGTGTTGCAATGTGTGTTTTCATCATTAAATTTGTTGTTCATGTACATCACTTGCCTCTGTTACTCATACTTAGCACTTTGTTTAATGAGAAAAAAGCATGCATGCCAACAATACATCAAGCATATATAGAAAATTGATTGTGTTTCAAGGCCACATATTTTAAGCCCATCATAGCTATGTTTCAAAGAAATATTTCCAACTGAAAATAGTACTTGGGTATACTATTAAACCCATTATTTTTTTCAGTGTCTCTATAGCCATTCCTTTCACTAATGCTTGCATGAAAGAAAAAAAAAATTGTACAAATAATGAGGAAACAGGGCATGAAATTCAAGCTCTGACAAATAATAAAGTGCCTTCAACAAAAGGAAAAGAAATGTATGGAGTAAACTATTTGACAACATAAGACAAACACCTTCAGTAACCACTCACGCAGCTAGATCAAAGATCAACACACCGATGTTTGACATGGTAAAACCCATGTGGGGAAACATCCACGGCCCCAGCCAACGTGGCCACTTGGAGAAATTTATTAATGAAAAATAAAAATATTACGAAGATATTTACAAGAGAGTTTCTCACAATTGATCATCGGAAAATGACCCTCCATTTTCTTTAAATAGATATCATGGACCAATTATGTGTTAGGCCACAGATCAATGTATCTTTTAAGATCAAGGAGAATATGAACCGTCGGATCACTCTATATCATGAACATATCTTGACCATCGTATTACCTAACTACAATTGCATACTAATGAAACACACTTTTACCTAACGAAACATTAGACCAATTTGATCTTAACTAACTTCTAAGTGTTTAAATATCCTAACATCCCCCCTTAAGAAAAACTTGGGATAGGATTGAAGGATTTACAAAGGCGACACAATAGGATAAGGAAGGAGGAATAAGAGAATATCCCTGAACTCCTAACATAGATCGAAGTTTGGAAATATTTGCTTCTGTAAGAGACTTTGTGAAAATGTCTGCAACTTGATCTTCTGTAGGGAAAAATAGCACTTCTATAACTTGATCATGAATGAGCTTTCTGATGAAGTGCATGTGTAGCTCGATGAGTTTTTTGTGCCGGTATTGAACTAGATATTTGGCGAGCTTGATGGCACTTTTTTTTTGCACCAGAGGGTGGTCGGATACTGTTGCTGGAATCCAAACTATGAAAGGATTTGTTGAAGCCACAAGGCTTATTGACTTGCATTAACCACTACTCGGTACTCTGCTTCTGCTGAAGAAAGAGGAATAGCATGTTGTTTCTTATAGGCCCAAGTGATAGGTCGTGAACCAAGCCTAAAAACATAACCTGCAATATACTTTCAATCACCAAGGTCGTCGTCCCAATCTAAATCAGTGAAACAAACCAATAAAGGTGTCCAGTTGATTTGTAATGTATCCTGAATTGAATTGTTCCCCGGACATACTGAAGTATTCTTTTAGCTACTTTCCAATGGATTTCATGGGGTGTTTTCATATACCGGGAAACAAGACCAATAGAAAAGGAAATATCAGGACGAGTACGATTCAAATATAAGAGCCTACCAACTAACTAGTGGTACAAAGCGGCATCAAATTCAAAAGAAGTACAAGTGGCAGCAAGTTTGACTCCATACCGGAAGGGAGAAGGGGTTGGTTTAGAATAATCCATGTGAAAGTGACAAATAAGGTCACAATCATACTCAAAATAGGAAATAAAAATTCCTTCCTTGGTTTTCAAAACTTAGAGGCCAAGGAAATAGTGAAAATAGCATAAGTCAGTCATTTCAAATTTATTCTTAAGGTTGGTTTTCGCATGGTTTAAAAGTTTAGGGTCACTACCAGTGAGGATAAGATCATCAACATAAAGAACAAGGATTATGAGATGGCTTACTACTTTCTTGGTATAGACATTAGGGTTAGAATGACATCTAGAAAATTCAGTGTCGAGAAGAAAGTTGTCCATTTTGGAATACCAAGCATGAGGAGCTTGCTTAAGACCATAAAGAGATTTCTTAATATGGAAAACAAGGATAGAGTCATTATGGACATAGTCGGGAGGTTGTTCCATGTATATTTCTTCTTACAAATCCCCATGCAATAAGGAAGATTTAATATCCATTTCATGGACCTCCCATTTATGTGGGGTGGGAAGGGCAAGAACAAGGCGGATGGAAGTCATTTTAGCTACGAGGGAAAAGGTTTCATTATAGTCAATGCCTTCAACTTGAGAGATTCTTTTGGAAACTAACTAGGACTTTTGTTTTTCAACACTTCCATTTGATGCATTTTTAGTTTTGTAGACCCATTTGCATCTCACGAGTTTTATTTATTTTAGAAGAAGTACAAGGTACCAAGTATCATTCTCCATTAAAGAGAGATACTCTTCATTCATTGTTGTATCCCAATATGGATGACCTGAAGCTTCTGCAAATGAATTTGGATCATGCATATCTGAAACTTGAGCCAAAAGAGAAGAGGCTCATTGGAATTGTGAGCATGTCTGAATCTGAAGGATCACCAACAAGATCACCAGTTGCTTCTCATGTTGAATAGACCCATCTAGGAAGCAGTGGTGTTGGTGCAGTTTTATGTTCAATGGACTCATCTGGAGCATGGTGAGCAAGTGGAGGTGGAATTTCATCATCACTATCATCATCTAAAGAAAAAGAAACCAGAGTAAGAATAGAAGATGGCACAAACGTCGAAGATGGCTTGCAAGCCAAAGACGACACAAACGTCGAGTTAGGATCGCAAGCTAAGAGATTTTCATCAAATTTAACATCTCTTCGAATAATAATTTCATTTGAATGAGGTTGAAGAATTTTGTAACCTTTGGCATCTTCAGAATAACCAAAAAAAATACACTTCTCACTTTTAGGTTGCAAATCTTTCCTTTTCTCATAAGGAATGTGAGCCCATGCTACATTTCCAAACACATGGAAGTGGCTTACATTTGGCTTAAATTTATTCCATGCTTCTTCCAGTGTTATATTTTTAAGAGCCTTTGTGGGAGTGTGATTTACTATGTAATTTGCACAGTTAATGGCTTCCACCGAATACTTTAGACTTAATCCCTTATATTGGATCATACAATTAGCTAGTTATTTTATTGTGTGGTTCTTTCTATCAGCAACATCATTTTTTTGTGGTGTATATGAAACAGTGTGTTGCATTTGGATGTCATGTGCAGTGCAGTAACTTGTAAAATTGTTGTTCACATATTTTCCTCCATTATTTGTTCTTAACCTTTGAAGTCGATGTCCATATTATTTTTCTACAATGGATTTGTAGACCAAAAATTTGTTAAACACTTCGCTCTTAAGTTTTAAGAAGTAAACCCAAGTGCATCTGGAAAAGTCATCAATGAAAGTTAAGAAATAGTTGCAGCCATAAAAAGAAGGAGAATAAAGTGGACCGCACAAGTCACTATGAACAAGCTACAAAGGTATCAAGGTGTGCGAAGAGGCACATTTTTCAAAAATGTCCTGATGATATTTGTCGAGAACACAATCGGCACAAATACCATCTCTGTCGAAAACAAGAGGAAGATCGGTCACCATCTGTTGATCACATATTTGTTGCAATGAATGATAGTTTAGATGACCAAATAGCTCATGCCAAAGTTTTCTCAAGTCATCGCTATGAGAAACAAAAATTGATGGAAAAGATGATGACCCAAAGTTTTCAAACTTGTATAACTTGGTAATATCATCAGCAATTCTAGTTGCAGGGATTAGGATCTTTTAAAATTTTAATTACAACTTGGTGAGGTGAAAACTCTACGATTTTACCTTCACCTAAATGAGTAATCTGATATATTTGTAGAATATTGCAGTAAATATTTGGAACACATAATACATCATTCAAATGATCATTATCTACCTGAATTGTTCCAGACCCTACAACACTAAGAGATCTATAATCACCAACAAAAATGTTCTTGGTGTTACATTCATTTAGAGTAGAAAATATGGCTTTATCCTTAGCCATATGATAAGATGCTCTAGATTCAATAAGCCACTCATCAGAAGAAGAATTAGAAGTTGCACTGAAGGAGAAACAATAAGCAGAAAGTGCATGTCCAAGATAAGAATAAGAAGAAGAATCAATATTGATTTTGTGCTTCTTCATCGCTACTTTTAAGGCTTCCATCTTCTTAAAACATTTGGACTACATGTGACCATATTTTCCACAAAAGTTGCAATGTTTGTCAGTCTTCTTATTTTTAAATTTTTCTCCTTTGTCACCATTAAGAGCAGAATGGCGGAGAGGATTTGGGACCCTTGTTTTGCTTTTTGTTGTGGTGAGGATGTTGCTTCGTTGGATTATTGTATTTATTTTTATGTTGGGCCACTAAGGATTTGTTGGAGGTACATGCAGTGTTGATCACTCCAAGTTGTTGAAGCTTATATTTATCTTTAATCAAAGCATTACAAAAAGACTCAAGAGTAGGTTTTTTATAAAAAGTCCCTAGAGATTCTCTGGTGGCATAAAAACTAGATACAAACATCGAATATGCACTACAAATCTTAGCAAGAATAATATATATGCAATTCTCATTGTCCAAATCTATTTTACATTCTTTACATAAAATTATAAGTGTTTTGATCTTAAATAAATAGTCTTCAATGCAAGGAAAATCACTTTGGATTAACATCATTATCTTATTTTATATCTGGTGGGCTCGAATAATATTGTGTTTACCAAACACAAATTCAAGATTTTCCCAAGCTTTATATGGGCCCTCAATTCCTTGAATGTGAAACCTTAAATCAGGAGTGATTGACATGTTGATTATTCCACATGCTTTTTCATTCCTATTAACCCATTTGGCATACTTTTCATCATTAGTGGGTTCTTTTTATTTTCCCAAAGTAATCTGGTACAGTCCTTTACTTCTTAATACATCCTACATATGGGATTTCCATGAGAAGTAATTGGTACTAGAAAGAAAAAAATAAATGGGAGAATCCATATTAAATATGTTGAGAATATAGATTTAAAATATGAAACTAATCATTTGGATGGAATGCTCTCAGAAAAGTAGGTTGTTTCAAAAAAGACGGCATTGAAAACAGACTTCATATGTGAAAGTTATGCCCTTTTGAAAAAAGGCATAAATGGTCACCAAAGAGCCACGTGGTAAGTAGAAGTTGGTCCACATGGTGATACCCTTCCTTCTAATAACCTCACTTTTACAAATAAGTTGCTTATGAAGTGACCCACTTTTATAGAATAAGTTGGTATTACAATGAAGTTACTTTATAAATGAACGTTGCATGAAAAAATAAATAACTTAAAATAAATATGTATAGTGATTCACTTTTACAATTTAAGTGAAATACACTTTGCAATGGATGCATGAACTTTTTCAAAAAAACTAACAAAAAAGAGAATTGAACTCAAGACCTCTTACTTAATAAAGAAAATTTTAACCAAGTGAGCTAGTACAAAACACATTATATTGTTTAGAAGGAGGATTGGTGTTGTTGTTGTTATTGTTGATGATGATGATGGTCTTGGAGAGTGTGCTCATAAAAAAATCTTCACACAAGAAAAAAAATTCACTTCTCAACAAAAACAAGGGTTAAATCTTGGTTAGCGTACGTGGAAAATGAAAATTTTCCTTTGTTTCTAATTTACCGAGATCACAAAGAGCACACGGCAAAGAGCATACACAGACAAGAAAACTCTTTATGTTATGTTTCTGATCTGTCGAGATCGCATAGAGCACGGGGAAAATAGCATGCATAAATCAAAAAGAGTATCAACCCAAAAATAAATAAAAATAAAAATAAAAAAATCAAACTGAAATAGTATCTCTGCAAAAATTTAAAAAGGTGTATTTAGGCTTTATACCTTTGAATCTAACTGAAATGGTCGTATCTTGAGCAAACTGAAACCTTTTCAAGTGAAATGAAAGGAGTTCCTAAATGAAACGAGCACTCTGGATGCAATGGAATAGTCATATTAGTCCATAAATGTATGGATATGACAGAAACTAGATATGCAACAACACAGCTTCACGATCTCAATCTACAACGGAAGTGGGTCTTCTAATGTGTTTTGATACCATGTTCGACAACACATGTATTCCAATAGAGGATGAACACCTTTAGTAACCACTCACACAACCATATCAAATATCAACATACTGATGTTTGACATGGTAAAACCCTTGTGGAGAAACATCCATGGACCCAACCAACATGGCCACTTGGAGCAATTTATTAATGCAAAAGAAAAATATTACAAATATATTTACAAGAGAGTTTCTTGCAATCGATCATCGGAAAATTACCCTCCATGATCTTTAAATAGATATCATGGACCAATCGGTTGTTAAGCCACAGATCAATGTAGTCGTTAAGATTGAGTAGAATATGAACTGTCAGATCACTCTATGTCGGGAACTTATCATGATCGTTTGATTACCTAACTAGAATTCCATACTAATGCATACTAAAGAAACACATTTTACCTAATGATACATTATACCAAGTTGATCTTAACTAACTCATAAGTGTCTAAATATCCTAACATAAACCAATCACATACTATGTAAAGTCTGCATGTAATTCATCTTTACTCCTCCTCTCAAGCCTCATACTTCCTAACCCTAGCCATCATTTAACTATATAAATGAACATTTATAGAATTACTATCTATTTATATTTGCATGCAGTTTAAAGTATGTTAAAATTTTGAAATGTTTATGGAATGGAGAATGACATTTTTTTATCCATACTGCTAGATGATTTAAATTAGCAGAGGTTCTAGTGAATCCAAAGGAGGACATGGAAGAATACCTAATGTCATTTGGAAACAAGAGAGGAACAATAGTATAAGGTTTGATATACATTTTGATGCAAATTCTCATGAAGTCAATCAGCTAGCTCAAACATGGAATATTTTCCTGGGTGGACACGCTTTACCTCAGCCTTTTATACCTATCGCTTCCCCCTTGCATCCTCACCCCAGCATAGAAAACATCCCTCAGGCTCAGCCAAACCTTGTGAATGATGGGTGGGGAGAAAACCCAAACAAACCTAAATTTGAGATTGTCAATCGGCCAAGCAGTCATAAGAAACTACTTGTGCAAATCACTGACCCTATTGCTACCTCTACCAATTCATTTGCTCAAGACCAACAACAGATTGAGATCAAGTCTTCCTCACTAAATCTACCAACTTATGAAAAGGGAAAACAACCTTTGGTCAAATCCCCTAGCATTTAGTCTTCTCAGCCTATCTCTGCTCACTCAAAAGAAAACACTAAGAAGACAGAAGGAGATAGCAGGAGGGAGATTTCACATTTGAGCATGCACCCAAAATTGTCTTAGTATTGATGTTTTTATTTTTATTATGGTCATATTGATAGTATGCACTTGATTTTGACTCGATCATACATTAAAAGTTTTGACTAAAATCTATGATGCTTATGATATTTCTAAAGATATATATCTTAAGCTTGTTTTGATATATGGAGGGATAAGGTTATGATGTTTATATATCTTGAAGGATGTTCGTACATGTTATTTTCAAGGTGTGTATATTATTTTATGCATGTTGTCTCGAAATAATGAGTGGAGTTACAAGGGTACATATATATGATGTGAGACATAAGTTTTATCTCATTTATGAGTCAAGTGGGACACATGCCTATCTTATGTAAAGTCACGAATATAATCCCATAGTTACTTTACTAATTAAAATTTCATTGATTTTACTTTCTCCTCCATTTCCCACAAATATTTATTACATAAAATAAAACGGTTGAAACCAAATAACTAATGGAAGAGAATACAAAAGGAGAAGGAAATATCAATGCAAAGAGGATTCATACGGAGAGAGGTGTGTTAGAGATTTGATATTTTTTTGCACTTGATTATTTCTCACATCCGTACTTAGTTTTCTATGGGCTTGATAAAAATTTTAATGTTAATTTTCTCTTAACCCAACACCCGACAATTGAATAAAACCAATTTATTTAATAAGAGCACAACTAGGTTTTTAACCAATTACAAGGGAAGAATAAACATTGTAGTATACCTGGGGAGATAATATGGGGTACCTAGGGCGGAAACATACACATTGCACATGATATTTATGGGTAAATTACCCCTAGAAAAAACCCGAAGGAAAAACCAGTGCCTTGTTAATTTTATTAAATAAAATCATGGGCTCCCGTCTTGGGATAATGGCCCACCTGAGGAATATAAAAAACAGCAAGTAGTCAAGCCTTACAAACCTCAAGATCAATCCTTCGATCTTTTTGGTTGGATATTATCTCCCTTGTTTCCCCTTTTCTCCTTTCCTCGACCCCTACCTCTCCACACTTGGATTGAAGTCCTTCTTCACCCAATCAATGAGATCTCACCCACTCATCTTGTGTGTGACACAAGCACATGAGCAAAGAGTCCTTCTTTACTCCAATGTAGTTTTTGTGTGTCTCATCCTCTCACTTAGGTTGCCTTTTATAATGCTGAATTAATCCTAGATCTCCAAAGTGATCAAGCATTGAGATTAAATCTCATCTTCACTTTATATCTAATGGCTAGGATTTAATTAACTCACTTAAGTTACTAATGCTAAAAAATTAGGAATTTAACTTAATCAAACTCCATTAATCATAAAATGGATTTCACTTAACAATCACTTTATTAAAGTGAAACTCCCAAGTCCTGAGCGATATTAGTGAAGACTTCCACATGCTAGACACCAATCCAATGTGGAAGTACTTATCTAATGTTAAATACATCAACACTCCCTCTTAGCGAGGAAGGTACTTCTACCACCCGGAGGTGGCTCTGTATTCGTTATCATATCTGCTACCATAGTTTCTCTCCAATCCACTTGATCGATTGCTCCCTCTAAACAAAAAGTTATCCATGTCATATTGTTCAGACCCTTCTTTGAAGACTTCCCTTTGAACATGTTCCTATAAGCCTCCTACTTTTGACCATCCTGCATGGTCATCTCGTACCATGACTCCTTCTTGATAGACTTGGAAGGTTTCTCCTTCCCACCTGAACTTGAAGGCTAGCTCCCTTTGAGTTGCTCAACCTTTCAAGCTACCTTATCCTTGTTCTCTACCACTCTACTTCTTTCCATTGCTCAGCAAACCACTCAACAAAAAAAATTGGATGTCTGAGACCCGGTGCCCACTACTTGGACCCGCTATTCGCTTCCCGCTACTTTAACCCTTTCCCAAAGCTACCTGCAGCCTTTTGTTGTTTCCCGAGGCTTCCTACAGTCTATCTAACTGCTCTGGGGATACTTGAATCTTTGTTGGGTTGTATTATGTTACCTAGGTCATATGTTGGCCTTGTTGTTCGGTTGTTGTTCTAGCAGTTGGCTATCTATGCGGCTTTTCATTGGCTTTTAGGTTGTTGGTCTGGCAACTCATGCCTTCTCTTGGTGGCTAGCAGCCTGTACCGGCGGCTCTGCCACCCATCCACCTGCACTCACCAATGCCCACACATCCTTCTCCTGGCGGTTGTGGCAGTTGTACCCATGGCCTTCAGCTACTACACTTCACACATAGTCCTTGCTACCTTGATGTTTGTGTTGCACCCGCCACCCTGCTCCATGGTTTGTCTCTTTTGTTGAGTTTGCACCCACTTTCCTCTATCGCCTTGTCTGCCATAGCTCATGACCCTCGACCATGTGTGTGTAGCCTTATTTTCGGTGGCTCCTCTACCTACTCGACCCAACCCCAACTAGTGCCCTCTGCTCCCCGCGGCCCTTTTGTTGGTTGGGTTGGTTGCTCCTCAACCTACCCCTCTGATCTAGGAGGATCCAGAATGCTCAAAAATTGATTGTCTCAAACTCTCTTGAAAATGACTTCATTGTGTAGATCTTGACGAGATTTTTCCAACAACACGTGAATTGGCTCAAACAGATGTCGTATGAGAAAGTTATGACTTTTCAAAGTTTCGTCAAAAAAGGGCAGAAGGAAAAATAGGGGTGCCACATGGCAATCCCATAGGCTACCATGTGAAAATTCATACAGTTGATAGGGTGATGTCATGATGATGTCAGCATGATGATGTGGCAACATGAGAGGGTACCACATGTCACTCATATTTGGAATTTTTGGCACCTAGTTGGACCAATAAAATGTGTCATGTATCATTTGTATTATGACGTGGTAGGTTGTATAGTGGTGTGGCATCCAAGATCACCAGGTGACGTGGTAGATGTGTAAAATGGAATTTGACATGTTAGTGATGTGGCATGATGATTGTGTGTACGGTGGTGTCAGCCAATGAGAGATTTCCACGTGGACCACCGAGGTGGTGCCATGTGGCACCTTCAAGAAGGCCAATATGGCCTTATCCGAAAACTTGTTAAGCCAACGTGAATTGAAATCGTGACCTCCGGAGGAATATATGGGGAATATTCCAACGACTTAACCATAAGCTCCTATAAATGTGCCAACGATTTGGTTTGTTAAACCAAACAAATGAATATATATTTAAGTTGTAATAAATGTTAATCCGAGAATATGGAATCGGGTGGGATTCGACCCCCCAACCTAGAACTATAAACAAGCGCCCGAACCAATGCACCACATGATTTGTCATGCCAAGAAATAGTTATTGGTTTCATTTTGACATGGCTATGCATGCCAGGAGAGAATTTTCCTCATTTTTTGTGCAAGAGGGTTTTTATTTTGGATTTGTCTCATTTTCTATGCTATAGAGTTTTTTGAGAGAAGTATAGTGTTTATAGTCATTTTTCTCAGAATTCTGAGAGGAATATGATGATGATGTTAATTCTATGTAAAATTGTTATGTATTAAAGTCTTAGTTCCATTTGTTATGTATGAGACCCATAGTCTCGTTATGCGTGCAAAAGGGGGTCTTCAAGCACTTGTTCATAACATAGTCAAGTTTATACTCATTTTTCTGAGAATTTTGAGAGGAATTCAATGGTAACCTATGTTTTTGGGTTTGAGCAGTAGAATTGAAAAGTGTCTTCAAATTTTCCATTGTAATTCATCCTTGTATCAAGAATTTGAGCATTAATAGAGCGATCTCATTATTTGGAAGCGGACTCGGAGACGTAGACCAAGATGGGTGAACTTTGTTATCAAATTGTGTAATGAGCCTTTTTATGTGTTGTCTCTATTTCTCTCTATTTTGGCATGTTTATTTCTGAAAGTTATTATCAGTTAATGAAGTTGATGGATAAATAAGTGTTTTCACATGATATTTTGCAAATAGTCATGACGATCCTAATTTCTCGAATCTGGTCAAATGTTTAGTGTTTTCTTAAGAACTAATTGACATCTAAGGATTTTTGGATCACCCTCTCTCACACCCAACAACCTCCACCTACACAGCTCCCTATTCCTCTATGCAACTGACCCCAATCTGATATCTTTACAGCACAACGGTTTTACCAGTCGTCACTTCTTCCACACAGGATTGCAGCATATGAAATTTGTACGATGGTTGTAAAATTGTACTATACGGCTCGTACGGAGGTAACTTCCCCCCTTTTTTAAATTTATTCTTTTCATCCTGAGGAAAATTAATAAAAAAATCCACTATAAAAACAAAAAATTCCATTGTTATCCATTTTTTAATTATTCTTTACCCCGTATGCTGCAACATAAAAATAAAATCTCTACACTACAAATCACATCTTCATGTAACCTAGTTTCCTTCTTCAGAACCATAGCTCTGATACCATGTTAATTTTCTCCTAACCTAGCACCCAGCAATTAATTCTGAATAAAACTAATTTATTGAATAAGAGCACAGTTGGGTTTTTAACCAATTACAGCGAAAGCATAAATATGGAAACCATACACATTACACATGATATTTATGGGTAAATTTATCCTGGAAAAACCTCAAAGGGAAAACCAATACCTTGTTGATTTTATTAGATAAAATCTTGGGCTCTCGTCCTTGGATAATCGCCCACCTGAGGAATATACAAAACAGCAAGTAGTCAAGCCTACAAACCTCAAGATCATTTATTTTATCATATTGGTTGGTTGTTATCTCCCTTGTTGCCCCTTTTCTCCTTTCCTCGGCCCCTTCCCCTCCACACTTGAATGAAATTCCTTCTCCACCCAATCAATGAGATCTCACTCACTCATCCTGTGTGTGACACAAGCACATGAGCAAAAATTCCTTCTTTACACCAATGTACTTTATGTTTGTCTCATCCTCTCACTTAGATTGCTATTTATAATGTTGAATTAACCCTAAATCTTCAAAGTGACCAAGGGTTGAGATTAAATCTCACCTTCACTTTAGATCTAATAGTTGGGATTTAATTAACTCACTTAAGTTATTAATGCCAAAAACTTAGGCATTTAACTTAATTAAACTCCATTAATCATAAAAGGGCTTTCACTTTAATAATCACTTTATTAAAGTGAAACTTCTAAGTCCTGAGAGGTATTAGTGACGACTTCCATGTGCTAGACACCAAGCCAATGTGGAAGCACATGTCTGATGTTAAATACATCAATAGTTAATAGCAAGGATTTATTTAAAAATGGCATAGAAAGGCAAAGTGAGATTGATTTTTTCTTCTCTTTTGAGGTTGTTTATTTTTTTGAATTTCTTTCTCTTTTTAGAAGTTCTAAATTTGTTTCAGTGTTAATCACTGGTATATTATGCAGATTGTAAACTGTGTGAATCACTCTACTTGAAGTGGTCCAAATCAAATCATATTATTTGTCTCGGGCATTTGGTTGTCCTTGTATGATTTTATTTACATCTAGGGCTTCCAAAGTTTTCTTTGTTCCAAATTCTCGCGGGAATTTGAAAAAATTATTATGTCCAAGACTGATATATGGGTCAATCAATAAAAGGATTATTGCATTTCTTTCATTGTTGAGTTTATCTTCACTGTTTAAGTGATTTATTTTACATTCCAAATATATATGATGATAATGATGATGGTTGATGTCCACTAAGACCAAAATTGGTCTATCAGTCCTTAAGAGAAGTAAGAGATTACTTGGATTTCTTTAAAATGTTATTTTGATGCTTGAAAATCATTAAGAGAAGTGTTCCAAGATCACTAAAGTTTTCATGACTTATAAGGTTAGGAAGGTCGATATTGTGACAAATATTTTGAAATTGGGAACTAATTTGGGTATACATGGGGCATTCTAGGAGAAAGTGTTTTTCATATTCAACCCTCTTGGTGTCACAGAGGTGACAGGTTTTTTCTTGTCATAGTTTTTTTGGGATTTCTCAAGGCCTAGTTTCACTATGCAACTCATGAGTATTAGTTCTTATTTTAGCAGTATTGATTCTCTTATTTACGCTAGTCAAAACAGAGAGATATTTTTTATCTTCAAGGTTAGGGTTAACCACCTCCTTATAATATCTTAATTTTATTTTATCCTCTAATTCTTTATCATGCCATAGATTCTCCTTAAATTTAGCTTGTACAATATTTTTAATGTCATCGGTATCCTATAAAATAAATTATTCTTTTATCCCCAAATGATTTATCCAAGACTTGGCATCATTATGCCATCCCCGCTTGAGCTAGTCTGAAGTAATTTTGGGGAGCCTCTTGTTATCCATGTTGTTTATATTATTCTTGTACAATAAGTACATAATCATAGTTGTCCTTTGAATGGGGGAAAGGCTTTCTTTGATGAGGAGGATAGGATAGGTTGTATTGCCCTTAATTTTGAGAAATCCTTGAAACAAGGATTAAGCAGCTGAGAAATCGAGCAATTACAAAGTACCTTGTCAAATGGAATAACCTACTAGTTGAAGAGGCGACATGGGAAGAAGAATTATTCTTGTAGAAACACACATGGTTAGTCAAGTGTTGAGGACAACACTTGTTTGAAGGGGAGGAGCATGTTAATCCCTAAACAAAGACCCATGTTATGTATAAAACCCCTTATTAAACCCTAGATATTGCATTATTACATTTTTAGTGTTACATTTGTATGTTGGCTAGAACCCTTCATTGCACCCTTTCATTATAATTGTACTTTTTGTCTCCTATATATAAACCAAGGTGACCTAGTCTTAAGGGCATCTTATCTCATCTCATATTGTACTCTAAATTGGATATATTATAAAAGGAGTTTTTCCCCTCGAAGTGGACTATATTCATTGACTTTTATCATTTTTAAGGCGTTGGATCATAACATTTATGTTTTGTTTATCATTTAATATTGTTGAAATTTCTCTATTTTTTTTTACATTCTTTGAGCATTTTGGATTTAAGTATCCATCTGATACATTTATATTTAAAGTATTTTGTTTTTATTCCATTCTTTATAGTGTACATATCTATGTTTTATTCTACTTTATTTTGAAGAAAACTTTAAATTTTTTATAAAAAATGGAAAATATCAAAACATTTGAATAAGAACTTTTATGTTAAGGCTTAATGAATATGAAGTTTGTATCATTTTTCTTGAGGCTTTAAATTTGGGGTATCATTCCCATCTTACCTCGCCTAGCCTTACGAGTTTCAAAGTGTTGTGATCAAAATATTACAGTTTTGACTTCAACACGGATGAAGCAACAAGAAAATCAATATCGAAGTGAAGGACAATTTGAGGAGGATGATTGGGTATTTTTGAGGTTACATCCTTATAAGCAATCTATTGTCAAACAAAAGAAGAATTAGAAACTAGATCCAAAATTTTATAGATCCTACAAGATTATTCGCAAGATTGGACAAGTGATGTATGAGTTAGATTTTCCTTCTTCTTGCATTCATAAGGTTTTTCATGTATCTTTCCTAAAAAAGGTTTTGGGACAAACTATGCCAGTGAAAACATAACTTCCAAAATTAGATGAAGAAGGGAAGTTAGTTCTTGAACCAGAAAAAGTTATAGATCAGCTTTCTCTATCTCTTCAAAATAGAACCACTATGTGAATCTAGTGGTGTCCAATATTGTGAATCTAGTTCTTGGCTCATGCCCACCTAGGATTGAAATTTAGGTCTATTTTGAACTCTATTGTTCATTATCAATTTTCAAAACGACCCTTCTACCTTCCTCTATTGTTCGAGGCTTCATTGTTGATCTGGATTATTTTCGGTACGAAATGAGAGTGGAGATATAATAAAGCAATGTACAGAGATATCTCAGATATCCAATAATATAACATAATTGTATCATAGATGCAACCATAAACACAAAGATACAGTAATACACAATTTTCTATTAATGAGCGAAAATGTACAAAGACTGTAAAAATACAGAGTGAAAGACTCGCTAGAATGGTGGCAGCTTATCTCTAAGAAGAGATGTGTCACCTACTAGCATTCGCAAGAACATGATTTTGCAATGAGGCTCCAAATGCCTTTTTATCATAAATAAAATACAAAACCCTAACCCCATAATATGAAAAGCCAACGATTTTGTGGACCTCGTTTTGGGTAGTTCGGTGTATCAACTTCTCGGGGGCGTAACTTTGGCATATGATCTCTATTTGGGGCGCATGATAGCTCGTTGGAAAGGTATCGTCGAGGAGATTCATTTTTGGGGCCCAATCAAAGCCTTTGGATATTATTGAGAAGATCGATCCTGAAAAACCTTCATTTAGGCCCCCAAATGGCCCCAAAATTTTAAAACTGCTAAAAATAGTAAGTTACCAAAATTGCCAGAAAATTGTTTTGATCCAGTTGGAAAAGGTGGGTGGCCACCGATATCCACTTGGATCAATCCTCCCTCCTTAGAAAGAAATGGTCTCCATTGTGTTGAGTGCCCGAGGGAGAGGGAAAAGATTTTGTTGAATCTGTATCTTGATGAGTTGCTTGCCTTGTTGGAGAAGTTATGTTGCTTATCTTTTTGAAGGTTGTCATGAACCTGTGGTTGGAAGGCTTGGACCTTTTTAACCAGTATGCCTACATGATATCTCTGTGTGTAGAAGGAATTTTTGTGCTTTATTGCAGTCTCGTCGACCTGCTTTTGTTGGATAGAAGGTGCTTGGGCCAAGGCTATAGTGATAGCAGTATCCTTTTGTTCACCTTTTGAACAGATTGTGAAGAAGCTAAATTTTGTAGTGTGAGATACTACCTTGTGGCACTATTTAGGTGGGACAGTAGTCGGAACCACCTCTGGTATCCTATAAAGATGACCCCCTAGAGTAACAATGACACTATGGGGTCGAGACTCATAGATAGTATGGTGCTTCCACATATATGGTTGGCCCAAGAGAACATCACAGACATCCAGTGGGGAACATCACATAATACCTCATCCTTTAAGGGATATGACAATCGACATTGTTAGCTGACATGGAGATCTCGTCCCTGGTGAAACCACCCGATGTTGTATGTTTGTGGGTGTGGTGTTATCGACAATACCAACTGTTTGACGACCTCTGCTGAGATGAGGTTCTTCTGGCTTCCACTATCAACAAAAAAATGCAGGGGGGTCCCCTTCATCCACATTTGTGAATGAAGAAGGCACTCCCCCTCTTCAAGATCTGTTGGTTCTTATGGTTGAATTTCTACAGTCATGAAAATAGCAGTGGGGTCTACCTCGATGATTTGTCTTCTGTCGATATTTTCTAAATCAGATTCTAAATCAGAGTTCATCTCCTTGTCTTTGATTTCAGCCACCAATGACTGTTTTGAGAGACATTCATCGATGTTTTTCCAGGGGATTTTGTGGAAATCGCACCATTTTTCGGGGTCCTTCTTCATCTTCCCGTGATCCTTCTTTTCCTATGGATTGGACTGGTTTTCGAGAAACTGTTTGTTAGGGGTGTATTTATCATACTTTGGTTGTTGCGTATTTTCAGACCTAAACTCACGTTTGTTCTGGTGCTTAAATTTCTGCTTGATTTTAACATCATTTCGATAAGTAGCATCGAGTGATGAGATGTCCAGAAAATCCATTTCAGTTTAGATGTATCTGTGTAGAGCCCCACGGTATTTCAGAACCAAATGTCGTTCAGATTCTTTGATACCCAACTTGGTACACAATGTATGGAAGGTATTGGTGAACTCTGGAACTGCTTGGCCCCTCTCTTGCCGTAGTGTGGTCCATCTCATGTACTGGTCCTCATAGTTTCCAACAATATAATATTGTTCTTTACTGCATACACAAAAAAATCCCAAGTGGGCTCGACCCCATATATTCCAGACTCCTCTGTGGAACTTTGCTCCCAGTAAGTTTCCCACCAATGTTTGATATGGGGGAGAGCCTTAAGGAGTGCGAAGGTGATATTTTCCTTGTCGGAGAAATTATGAATAGAGAAATAACCTTCTAGCAGATTTAACCATTTTTCTAAGGCATCTGCATCTATCTGTCCTTCAAATATGGGAATATCAAAATTAACTTGTACCTTGAAAGACAAGGTGCCTCCAAAATGGTCGCTTGATGAATATGTGTCTATTTTTATCAGCAGGCGTTGAAGGATGTGGGAAAAATTCTCCATCATTTCTTCCCTATGTCATGTGAGAGCTTGCTCAAGCAACAGATTAATAGAATCGTTTTCTCTATCATTTTTCTTTTATTCTGCCATAGAGGGTTTCTTGGGCATGCGAGAGTGATTGTATTCAATAGAGACAATCTCAAGACCCAACTTGCTATACTCGGACCTCGTTGGGGACATGCACTGAAAAGAGATCAAGAGCAGCCTACTTTGATACCATTGATCCGGGTTATTTTCGGCACGAAATGAGAGAGGAGATATAATAAATCAATGTATAGAGATATATCGAATATCCAATAATATAACAAAATTGTATCATAGATGCAACCATAAACACAGAGATACAGTAATACACAATTTTATATTAATGAGTGTAAATGTACAAAGACTGTAAAAATACAGAGTGAAAGACTCGCCAGAATGGTGGCAGCGTATCTCTGAGAAGAGATGTGTCCGCTACTCACATTCGCAAGAAGATGATTTTAAAATGAGGCTCCAAAGGCCTTTTTATCATAAATAAAATACAAAACCCTAACCGCGGAAGATGAAAAGCCAACGATTTTGTGGACCCCGTTTTGGGTAGTTTGGTGTATCAACTTCCTGAGGGCGTAACTTTGGCATACGATCTTCGTTTGGGACGCACGATAGATAGTTGGAAAGGTATCGTTGAGGAGATTAATTTAAGGGGCTCAATCAAAGCCTTTGCCTATCATTGAGAAGATCTATCCTGGAAAACCTTCATTGAGGCCCTCAAAATGGCCCCAAAAGTTTAAAACTACTAAAAATAGTAATTTACCAAAATTGCCAGAAAACTGTTTTGAGCCAGTTGAAAAAGGTGGGTGGCCACTGATATCCACCTGGATCAATTGTTGAGAGATTTTTGAAAACATTCACCTAGGCCCCCTGATTCAGAGCTTATCGCTTCTCTAGTTGAGCCAAAGCTTGAATGCGTGATCCTTGTTGAGGTAGTTGTTTTGTTGATGGTGAATTTTTATTTAGCCTTATGTATTATAGTTCTAGAAGTGGTGTTAGGACTTGAAAAGGGCGTCTTAGAATTGTGAAAGATGGACATTGTGTTAGTTCATCTCTCATTGGTTTGAACTTCAGGCACAAGCAAAATCCTATTGCATTCAAGGGAATGTTTTCTATTAATTGTAGTCTAGCTCTTAGAGTTAAGACTATGGACTACAAGGAGCTCATGGACACAAGACAATCCTTACAAAGACATCAAGAATAAATCAGAGAACTAGGTAAGTCTCTTCGGTTTCTCTCTAATCAGTTCACATTGTAGGTTAACAACTACAATCTCAAGGTGGAGGTAATATGTCAGCCCTAGAAGCAATAATTCAAGAACTCTACTATTTCTTAGTTTGGGTTACCGATGAGAAGCTCGATGAATCCCACCACCAACCAACCCATCCAAAAAAGAGGTTGAATTTTAGAGTCACTTTGCCCAAATGGAAGGTTAAGTCACTCTACAGTTGGAAATAGGTGACATGGATACAATAGTTGAAGACAAGGAGGAAATTGATCAACCTGCCTTTTGATTTATACCTAGATATGTTTTTTACAGTCCTTAAGATCTTAGGCATCTAATATTGTATATATACCAATAGATACTTCTTAATAATGTTGTATTATAAGTTTCCCTCGGTTGGCAGCCTTAGTCGAATTCAGATGTTATTTTCTTAAGATATTAGGTATCTAATATTGTATATATTCCAATAGATACTTTTGAATAATGTTGTATTAGAAGTTTCTTTCAGTTGGAAGCCTTAGT
>ML793004.1:223012-298983 GCA_009831015.1 Picea engelmannii
TTACTCCTCCTCTCAAGCCTCATACTTCCTAACCCTAGCCATCATTTAACTATATAAATGAACATTTATAGAATTACTATCTATTTATATTTGCATGCAGTTTAAAGTATGTTAAAATTTTGAAATGTTTATGGAATGGAGAATGACATTTTTTTATCCATACTGCTAGATGATTTAAATTAGCAGAGGTTCTAGTGAATCCAAAGGAGGACATGGAAGAATACCTAATGTCATTTGGAAACAAGAGAGGAACAATAGTATAAGGTTTGATATACATTTTGATGCAAATTCTCATGAAGTCAATCAGCTAGCTCAAACATGGAATATTTTCCTGGGTGGACACGCTTTACCTCAGCCTTTTATACCTATCGCTTCCCCCTTGCATCCTCACCCCAGCATAGAAAACATCCCTCAGGCTCAGCCAAACCTTGTGAATGATGGGTGGGGAGAAAACCCAAACAAACCTAAATTTGAGATTGTCAATCGGCCAAGCAGTCATAAGAAACTACTTGTGCAAATCACTGACCCTATTGCTACCTCTACCAATTCATTTGCTCAAGACCAACAACAGATTGAGATCAAGTCTTCCTCACTAAATCTACCAACTTATGAAAAGGGAAAACAACCTTTGGTCAAATCCCCTAGCATTTAGTCTTCTCAGCCTATCTCTGCTCACTCAAAAGAAAACACTAAGAAGACAGAAGGAGATAGCAGGAGGGAGATTTCACATTTGAGCATGCACCCAAAATTGTCTTAGTATTGATGTTTTTATTTTTATTATGGTCATATTGATAGTATGCACTTGATTTTGACTCGATCATACATTAAAAGTTTTGACTAAAATCTATGATGCTTATGATATTTCTAAAGATATATATCTTAAGCTTGTTTTGATATATGGAGGGATAAGGTTATGATGTTTATATATCTTGAAGGATGTTCGTACATGTTATTTTCAAGGTGTGTATATTATTTTATGCATGTTGTCTCGAAATAATGAGTGGAGTTACAAGGGTACATATATATGATGTGAGACATAAGTTTTATCTCATTTATGAGTCAAGTGGGACACATGCCTATCTTATGTAAAGTCACGAATATAATCCCATAGTTACTTTACTAATTAAAATTTCATTGATTTTACTTTCTCCTCCATTTCCCACAAATATTTATTACATAAAATAAAACGGTTGAAACCAAATAACTAATGGAAGAGAATACAAAAGGAGAAGGAAATATCAATGCAAAGAGGATTCATACGGAGAGAGGTGTGTTAGAGATTTGATATTTTTTTGCACTTGATTATTTCTCACATCCGTACTTAGTTTTCTATGGGCTTGATAAAAATTTTAATGTTAATTTTCTCTTAACCCAACACCCGACAATTGAATAAAACCAATTTATTTAATAAGAGCACAACTAGGTTTTTAACCAATTACAAGGGAAGAATAAACATTGTAGTATACCTGGGGAGATAATATGGGGTACCTAGGGCGGAAACATACACATTGCACATGATATTTATGGGTAAATTACCCCTAGAAAAAACCCGAAGGAAAAACCAGTGCCTTGTTAATTTTATTAAATAAAATCATGGGCTCCCGTCTTGGGATAATGGCCCACCTGAGGAATATAAAAAACAGCAAGTAGTCAAGCCTTACAAACCTCAAGATCAATCCTTCGATCTTTTTGGTTGGATATTATCTCCCTTGTTTCCCCTTTTCTCCTTTCCTCGACCCCTACCTCTCCACACTTGGATTGAAGTCCTTCTTCACCCAATCAATGAGATCTCACCCACTCATCTTGTGTGTGACACAAGCACATGAGCAAAGAGTCCTTCTTTACTCCAATGTAGTTTTTGTGTGTCTCATCCTCTCACTTAGGTTGCCTTTTATAATGCTGAATTAATCCTAGATCTCCAAAGTGATCAAGCATTGAGATTAAATCTCATCTTCACTTTATATCTAATGGCTAGGATTTAATTAACTCACTTAAGTTACTAATGCTAAAAAATTAGGAATTTAACTTAATCAAACTCCATTAATCATAAAATGGATTTCACTTAACAATCACTTTATTAAAGTGAAACTCCCAAGTCCTGAGCGATATTAGTGAAGACTTCCACATGCTAGACACCAATCCAATGTGGAAGTACTTATCTAATGTTAAATACATCAACACTCCCTCTTAGCGAGGAAGGTACTTCTACCACCCGGAGGTGGCTCTGTATTCGTTATCATATCTGCTACCATAGTTTCTCTCCAATCCACTTGATCGATTGCTCCCTCTAAACAAAAAGTTATCCATGTCATATTGTTCAGACCCTTCTTTGAAGACTTCCCTTTGAACATGTTCCTATAAGCCTCCTACTTTTGACCATCCTGCATGGTCATCTCGTACCATGACTCCTTCTTGATAGACTTGGAAGGTTTCTCCTTCCCACCTGAACTTGAAGGCTAGCTCCCTTTGAGTTGCTCAACCTTTCAAGCTACCTTATCCTTGTTCTCTACCACTCTACTTCTTTCCATTGCTCAGCAAACCACTCAACAAAAAAAATTGGATGTCTGAGACCCGGTGCCCACTACTTGGACCCGCTATTCGCTTCCCGCTACTTTAACCCTTTCCCAAAGCTACCTGCAGCCTTTTGTTGTTTCCCGAGGCTTCCTACAGTCTATCTAACTGCTCTGGGGATACTTGAATCTTTGTTGGGTTGTATTATGTTACCTAGGTCATATGTTGGCCTTGTTGTTCGGTTGTTGTTCTAGCAGTTGGCTATCTATGCGGCTTTTCATTGGCTTTTAGGTTGTTGGTCTGGCAACTCATGCCTTCTCTTGGTGGCTAGCAGCCTGTACCGGCGGCTCTGCCACCCATCCACCTGCACTCACCAATGCCCACACATCCTTCTCCTGGCGGTTGTGGCAGTTGTACCCATGGCCTTCAGCTACTACACTTCACACATAGTCCTTGCTACCTTGATGTTTGTGTTGCACCCGCCACCCTGCTCCATGGTTTGTCTCTTTTGTTGAGTTTGCACCCACTTTCCTCTATCGCCTTGTCTGCCATAGCTCATGACCCTCGACCATGTGTGTGTAGCCTTATTTTCGGTGGCTCCTCTACCTACTCGACCCAACCCCAACTAGTGCCCTCTGCTCCCCGCGGCCCTTTTGTTGGTTGGGTTGGTTGCTCCTCAACCTACCCCTCTGATCTAGGAGGATCCAGAATGCTCAAAAATTGATTGTCTCAAACTCTCTTGAAAATGACTTCATTGTGTAGATCTTGACGAGATTTTTCCAACAACACGTGAATTGGCTCAAACAGATGTCGTATGAGAAAGTTATGACTTTTCAAAGTTTCGTCAAAAAAGGGCAGAAGGAAAAATAGGGGTGCCACATGGCAATCCCATAGGCTACCATGTGAAAATTCATACAGTTGATAGGGTGATGTCATGATGATGTCAGCATGATGATGTGGCAACATGAGAGGGTACCACATGTCACTCATATTTGGAATTTTTGGCACCTAGTTGGACCAATAAAATGTGTCATGTATCATTTGTATTATGACGTGGTAGGTTGTATAGTGGTGTGGCATCCAAGATCACCAGGTGACGTGGTAGATGTGTAAAATGGAATTTGACATGTTAGTGATGTGGCATGATGATTGTGTGTACGGTGGTGTCAGCCAATGAGAGATTTCCACGTGGACCACCGAGGTGGTGCCATGTGGCACCTTCAAGAAGGCCAATATGGCCTTATCCGAAAACTTGTTAAGCCAACGTGAATTGAAATCGTGACCTCCGGAGGAATATATGGGGAATATTCCAACGACTTAACCATAAGCTCCTATAAATGTGCCAACGATTTGGTTTGTTAAACCAAACAAATGAATATATATTTAAGTTGTAATAAATGTTAATCCGAGAATATGGAATCGGGTGGGATTCGACCCCCCAACCTAGAACTATAAACAAGCGCCCGAACCAATGCACCACATGATTTGTCATGCCAAGAAATAGTTATTGGTTTCATTTTGACATGGCTATGCATGCCAGGAGAGAATTTTCCTCATTTTTTGTGCAAGAGGGTTTTTATTTTGGATTTGTCTCATTTTCTATGCTATAGAGTTTTTTGAGAGAAGTATAGTGTTTATAGTCATTTTTCTCAGAATTCTGAGAGGAATATGATGATGATGTTAATTCTATGTAAAATTGTTATGTATTAAAGTCTTAGTTCCATTTGTTATGTATGAGACCCATAGTCTCGTTATGCGTGCAAAAGGGGGTCTTCAAGCACTTGTTCATAACATAGTCAAGTTTATACTCATTTTTCTGAGAATTTTGAGAGGAATTCAATGGTAACCTATGTTTTTGGGTTTGAGCAGTAGAATTGAAAAGTGTCTTCAAATTTTCCATTGTAATTCATCCTTGTATCAAGAATTTGAGCATTAATAGAGCGATCTCATTATTTGGAAGCGGACTCGGAGACGTAGACCAAGATGGGTGAACTTTGTTATCAAATTGTGTAATGAGCCTTTTTATGTGTTGTCTCTATTTCTCTCTATTTTGGCATGTTTATTTCTGAAAGTTATTATCAGTTAATGAAGTTGATGGATAAATAAGTGTTTTCACATGATATTTTGCAAATAGTCATGACGATCCTAATTTCTCGAATCTGGTCAAATGTTTAGTGTTTTCTTAAGAACTAATTGACATCTAAGGATTTTTGGATCACCCTCTCTCACACCCAACAACCTCCACCTACACAGCTCCCTATTCCTCTATGCAACTGACCCCAATCTGATATCTTTACAGCACAACGGTTTTACCAGTCGTCACTTCTTCCACACAGGATTGCAGCATATGAAATTTGTACGATGGTTGTAAAATTGTACTATACGGCTCGTACGGAGGTAACTTCCCCCCTTTTTTAAATTTATTCTTTTCATCCTGAGGAAAATTAATAAAAAAATCCACTATAAAAACAAAAAATTCCATTGTTATCCATTTTTTAATTATTCTTTACCCCGTATGCTGCAACATAAAAATAAAATCTCTACACTACAAATCACATCTTCATGTAACCTAGTTTCCTTCTTCAGAACCATAGCTCTGATACCATGTTAATTTTCTCCTAACCTAGCACCCAGCAATTAATTCTGAATAAAACTAATTTATTGAATAAGAGCACAGTTGGGTTTTTAACCAATTACAGCGAAAGCATAAATATGGAAACCATACACATTACACATGATATTTATGGGTAAATTTATCCTGGAAAAACCTCAAAGGGAAAACCAATACCTTGTTGATTTTATTAGATAAAATCTTGGGCTCTCGTCCTTGGATAATCGCCCACCTGAGGAATATACAAAACAGCAAGTAGTCAAGCCTACAAACCTCAAGATCATTTATTTTATCATATTGGTTGGTTGTTATCTCCCTTGTTGCCCCTTTTCTCCTTTCCTCGGCCCCTTCCCCTCCACACTTGAATGAAATTCCTTCTCCACCCAATCAATGAGATCTCACTCACTCATCCTGTGTGTGACACAAGCACATGAGCAAAAATTCCTTCTTTACACCAATGTACTTTATGTTTGTCTCATCCTCTCACTTAGATTGCTATTTATAATGTTGAATTAACCCTAAATCTTCAAAGTGACCAAGGGTTGAGATTAAATCTCACCTTCACTTTAGATCTAATAGTTGGGATTTAATTAACTCACTTAAGTTATTAATGCCAAAAACTTAGGCATTTAACTTAATTAAACTCCATTAATCATAAAAGGGCTTTCACTTTAATAATCACTTTATTAAAGTGAAACTTCTAAGTCCTGAGAGGTATTAGTGACGACTTCCATGTGCTAGACACCAAGCCAATGTGGAAGCACATGTCTGATGTTAAATACATCAATAGTTAATAGCAAGGATTTATTTAAAAATGGCATAGAAAGGCAAAGTGAGATTGATTTTTTCTTCTCTTTTGAGGTTGTTTATTTTTTTGAATTTCTTTCTCTTTTTAGAAGTTCTAAATTTGTTTCAGTGTTAATCACTGGTATATTATGCAGATTGTAAACTGTGTGAATCACTCTACTTGAAGTGGTCCAAATCAAATCATATTATTTGTCTCGGGCATTTGGTTGTCCTTGTATGATTTTATTTACATCTAGGGCTTCCAAAGTTTTCTTTGTTCCAAATTCTCGCGGGAATTTGAAAAAATTATTATGTCCAAGACTGATATATGGGTCAATCAATAAAAGGATTATTGCATTTCTTTCATTGTTGAGTTTATCTTCACTGTTTAAGTGATTTATTTTACATTCCAAATATATATGATGATAATGATGATGGTTGATGTCCACTAAGACCAAAATTGGTCTATCAGTCCTTAAGAGAAGTAAGAGATTACTTGGATTTCTTTAAAATGTTATTTTGATGCTTGAAAATCATTAAGAGAAGTGTTCCAAGATCACTAAAGTTTTCATGACTTATAAGGTTAGGAAGGTCGATATTGTGACAAATATTTTGAAATTGGGAACTAATTTGGGTATACATGGGGCATTCTAGGAGAAAGTGTTTTTCATATTCAACCCTCTTGGTGTCACAGAGGTGACAGGTTTTTTCTTGTCATAGTTTTTTTGGGATTTCTCAAGGCCTAGTTTCACTATGCAACTCATGAGTATTAGTTCTTATTTTAGCAGTATTGATTCTCTTATTTACGCTAGTCAAAACAGAGAGATATTTTTTATCTTCAAGGTTAGGGTTAACCACCTCCTTATAATATCTTAATTTTATTTTATCCTCTAATTCTTTATCATGCCATAGATTCTCCTTAAATTTAGCTTGTACAATATTTTTAATGTCATCGGTATCCTATAAAATAAATTATTCTTTTATCCCCAAATGATTTATCCAAGACTTGGCATCATTATGCCATCCCCGCTTGAGCTAGTCTGAAGTAATTTTGGGGAGCCTCTTGTTATCCATGTTGTTTATATTATTCTTGTACAATAAGTACATAATCATAGTTGTCCTTTGAATGGGGGAAAGGCTTTCTTTGATGAGGAGGATAGGATAGGTTGTATTGCCCTTAATTTTGAGAAATCCTTGAAACAAGGATTAAGCAGCTGAGAAATCGAGCAATTACAAAGTACCTTGTCAAATGGAATAACCTACTAGTTGAAGAGGCGACATGGGAAGAAGAATTATTCTTGTAGAAACACACATGGTTAGTCAAGTGTTGAGGACAACACTTGTTTGAAGGGGAGGAGCATGTTAATCCCTAAACAAAGACCCATGTTATGTATAAAACCCCTTATTAAACCCTAGATATTGCATTATTACATTTTTAGTGTTACATTTGTATGTTGGCTAGAACCCTTCATTGCACCCTTTCATTATAATTGTACTTTTTGTCTCCTATATATAAACCAAGGTGACCTAGTCTTAAGGGCATCTTATCTCATCTCATATTGTACTCTAAATTGGATATATTATAAAAGGAGTTTTTCCCCTCGAAGTGGACTATATTCATTGACTTTTATCATTTTTAAGGCGTTGGATCATAACATTTATGTTTTGTTTATCATTTAATATTGTTGAAATTTCTCTATTTTTTTTTACATTCTTTGAGCATTTTGGATTTAAGTATCCATCTGATACATTTATATTTAAAGTATTTTGTTTTTATTCCATTCTTTATAGTGTACATATCTATGTTTTATTCTACTTTATTTTGAAGAAAACTTTAAATTTTTTATAAAAAATGGAAAATATCAAAACATTTGAATAAGAACTTTTATGTTAAGGCTTAATGAATATGAAGTTTGTATCATTTTTCTTGAGGCTTTAAATTTGGGGTATCATTCCCATCTTACCTCGCCTAGCCTTACGAGTTTCAAAGTGTTGTGATCAAAATATTACAGTTTTGACTTCAACACGGATGAAGCAACAAGAAAATCAATATCGAAGTGAAGGACAATTTGAGGAGGATGATTGGGTATTTTTGAGGTTACATCCTTATAAGCAATCTATTGTCAAACAAAAGAAGAATTAGAAACTAGATCCAAAATTTTATAGATCCTACAAGATTATTCGCAAGATTGGACAAGTGATGTATGAGTTAGATTTTCCTTCTTCTTGCATTCATAAGGTTTTTCATGTATCTTTCCTAAAAAAGGTTTTGGGACAAACTATGCCAGTGAAAACATAACTTCCAAAATTAGATGAAGAAGGGAAGTTAGTTCTTGAACCAGAAAAAGTTATAGATCAGCTTTCTCTATCTCTTCAAAATAGAACCACTATGTGAATCTAGTGGTGTCCAATATTGTGAATCTAGTTCTTGGCTCATGCCCACCTAGGATTGAAATTTAGGTCTATTTTGAACTCTATTGTTCATTATCAATTTTCAAAACGACCCTTCTACCTTCCTCTATTGTTCGAGGCTTCATTGTTGATCTGGATTATTTTCGGTACGAAATGAGAGTGGAGATATAATAAAGCAATGTACAGAGATATCTCAGATATCCAATAATATAACATAATTGTATCATAGATGCAACCATAAACACAAAGATACAGTAATACACAATTTTCTATTAATGAGCGAAAATGTACAAAGACTGTAAAAATACAGAGTGAAAGACTCGCTAGAATGGTGGCAGCTTATCTCTAAGAAGAGATGTGTCACCTACTAGCATTCGCAAGAACATGATTTTGCAATGAGGCTCCAAATGCCTTTTTATCATAAATAAAATACAAAACCCTAACCCCATAATATGAAAAGCCAACGATTTTGTGGACCTCGTTTTGGGTAGTTCGGTGTATCAACTTCTCGGGGGCGTAACTTTGGCATATGATCTCTATTTGGGGCGCATGATAGCTCGTTGGAAAGGTATCGTCGAGGAGATTCATTTTTGGGGCCCAATCAAAGCCTTTGGATATTATTGAGAAGATCGATCCTGAAAAACCTTCATTTAGGCCCCCAAATGGCCCCAAAATTTTAAAACTGCTAAAAATAGTAAGTTACCAAAATTGCCAGAAAATTGTTTTGATCCAGTTGGAAAAGGTGGGTGGCCACCGATATCCACTTGGATCAATCCTCCCTCCTTAGAAAGAAATGGTCTCCATTGTGTTGAGTGCCCGAGGGAGAGGGAAAAGATTTTGTTGAATCTGTATCTTGATGAGTTGCTTGCCTTGTTGGAGAAGTTATGTTGCTTATCTTTTTGAAGGTTGTCATGAACCTGTGGTTGGAAGGCTTGGACCTTTTTAACCAGTATGCCTACATGATATCTCTGTGTGTAGAAGGAATTTTTGTGCTTTATTGCAGTCTCGTCGACCTGCTTTTGTTGGATAGAAGGTGCTTGGGCCAAGGCTATAGTGATAGCAGTATCCTTTTGTTCACCTTTTGAACAGATTGTGAAGAAGCTAAATTTTGTAGTGTGAGATACTACCTTGTGGCACTATTTAGGTGGGACAGTAGTCGGAACCACCTCTGGTATCCTATAAAGATGACCCCCTAGAGTAACAATGACACTATGGGGTCGAGACTCATAGATAGTATGGTGCTTCCACATATATGGTTGGCCCAAGAGAACATCACAGACATCCAGTGGGGAACATCACATAATACCTCATCCTTTAAGGGATATGACAATCGACATTGTTAGCTGACATGGAGATCTCGTCCCTGGTGAAACCACCCGATGTTGTATGTTTGTGGGTGTGGTGTTATCGACAATACCAACTGTTTGACGACCTCTGCTGAGATGAGGTTCTTCTGGCTTCCACTATCAACAAAAAAATGCAGGGGGGTCCCCTTCATCCACATTTGTGAATGAAGAAGGCACTCCCCCTCTTCAAGATCTGTTGGTTCTTATGGTTGAATTTCTACAGTCATGAAAATAGCAGTGGGGTCTACCTCGATGATTTGTCTTCTGTCGATATTTTCTAAATCAGATTCTAAATCAGAGTTCATCTCCTTGTCTTTGATTTCAGCCACCAATGACTGTTTTGAGAGACATTCATCGATGTTTTTCCAGGGGATTTTGTGGAAATCGCACCATTTTTCGGGGTCCTTCTTCATCTTCCCGTGATCCTTCTTTTCCTATGGATTGGACTGGTTTTCGAGAAACTGTTTGTTAGGGGTGTATTTATCATACTTTGGTTGTTGCGTATTTTCAGACCTAAACTCACGTTTGTTCTGGTGCTTAAATTTCTGCTTGATTTTAACATCATTTCGATAAGTAGCATCGAGTGATGAGATGTCCAGAAAATCCATTTCAGTTTAGATGTATCTGTGTAGAGCCCCACGGTATTTCAGAACCAAATGTCGTTCAGATTCTTTGATACCCAACTTGGTACACAATGTATGGAAGGTATTGGTGAACTCTGGAACTGCTTGGCCCCTCTCTTGCCGTAGTGTGGTCCATCTCATGTACTGGTCCTCATAGTTTCCAACAATATAATATTGTTCTTTACTGCATACACAAAAAAATCCCAAGTGGGCTCGACCCCATATATTCCAGACTCCTCTGTGGAACTTTGCTCCCAGTAAGTTTCCCACCAATGTTTGATATGGGGGAGAGCCTTAAGGAGTGCGAAGGTGATATTTTCCTTGTCGGAGAAATTATGAATAGAGAAATAACCTTCTAGCAGATTTAACCATTTTTCTAAGGCATCTGCATCTATCTGTCCTTCAAATATGGGAATATCAAAATTAACTTGTACCTTGAAAGACAAGGTGCCTCCAAAATGGTCGCTTGATGAATATGTGTCTATTTTTATCAGCAGGCGTTGAAGGATGTGGGAAAAATTCTCCATCATTTCTTCCCTATGTCATGTGAGAGCTTGCTCAAGCAACAGATTAATAGAATCGTTTTCTCTATCATTTTTCTTTTATTCTGCCATAGAGGGTTTCTTGGGCATGCGAGAGTGATTGTATTCAATAGAGACAATCTCAAGACCCAACTTGCTATACTCGGACCTCGTTGGGGACATGCACTGAAAAGAGATCAAGAGCAGCCTACTTTGATACCATTGATCCGGGTTATTTTCGGCACGAAATGAGAGAGGAGATATAATAAATCAATGTATAGAGATATATCGAATATCCAATAATATAACAAAATTGTATCATAGATGCAACCATAAACACAGAGATACAGTAATACACAATTTTATATTAATGAGTGTAAATGTACAAAGACTGTAAAAATACAGAGTGAAAGACTCGCCAGAATGGTGGCAGCGTATCTCTGAGAAGAGATGTGTCCGCTACTCACATTCGCAAGAAGATGATTTTAAAATGAGGCTCCAAAGGCCTTTTTATCATAAATAAAATACAAAACCCTAACCGCGGAAGATGAAAAGCCAACGATTTTGTGGACCCCGTTTTGGGTAGTTTGGTGTATCAACTTCCTGAGGGCGTAACTTTGGCATACGATCTTCGTTTGGGACGCACGATAGATAGTTGGAAAGGTATCGTTGAGGAGATTAATTTAAGGGGCTCAATCAAAGCCTTTGCCTATCATTGAGAAGATCTATCCTGGAAAACCTTCATTGAGGCCCTCAAAATGGCCCCAAAAGTTTAAAACTACTAAAAATAGTAATTTACCAAAATTGCCAGAAAACTGTTTTGAGCCAGTTGAAAAAGGTGGGTGGCCACTGATATCCACCTGGATCAATTGTTGAGAGATTTTTGAAAACATTCACCTAGGCCCCCTGATTCAGAGCTTATCGCTTCTCTAGTTGAGCCAAAGCTTGAATGCGTGATCCTTGTTGAGGTAGTTGTTTTGTTGATGGTGAATTTTTATTTAGCCTTATGTATTATAGTTCTAGAAGTGGTGTTAGGACTTGAAAAGGGCGTCTTAGAATTGTGAAAGATGGACATTGTGTTAGTTCATCTCTCATTGGTTTGAACTTCAGGCACAAGCAAAATCCTATTGCATTCAAGGGAATGTTTTCTATTAATTGTAGTCTAGCTCTTAGAGTTAAGACTATGGACTACAAGGAGCTCATGGACACAAGACAATCCTTACAAAGACATCAAGAATAAATCAGAGAACTAGGTAAGTCTCTTCGGTTTCTCTCTAATCAGTTCACATTGTAGGTTAACAACTACAATCTCAAGGTGGAGGTAATATGTCAGCCCTAGAAGCAATAATTCAAGAACTCTACTATTTCTTAGTTTGGGTTACCGATGAGAAGCTCGATGAATCCCACCACCAACCAACCCATCCAAAAAAGAGGTTGAATTTTAGAGTCACTTTGCCCAAATGGAAGGTTAAGTCACTCTACAGTTGGAAATAGGTGACATGGATACAATAGTTGAAGACAAGGAGGAAATTGATCAACCTGCCTTTTGATTTATACCTAGATATGTTTTTTACAGTCCTTAAGATCTTAGGCATCTAATATTGTATATATACCAATAGATACTTCTTAATAATGTTGTATTATAAGTTTCCCTCGGTTGGCAGCCTTAGTCGAATTCAGATGTTATTTTCTTAAGATATTAGGTATCTAATATTGTATATATTCCAATAGATACTTTTGAATAATGTTGTATTAGAAGTTTCTTTCAGTTGGAAGCCTTAGTAAAAATCAGATGGTATTTTTTAATTGCGAATTAAATTTGGTTTGAATCCTCTTTTTTATGTAACTTTGCTATGAGATTTTTCTATAGCCTTTATATTTGTTGGTATAATCAAGGATACTGAGAGGGGGGGGTGAATCGGTATAAACAATTTATCACTTATTCTACATATAATTGCATTAAATATATTGTTGCATTCAAGATATCAAATGTTGAAACAAACAAACACAGATACACAGTGCACAAGAATTTTACATGGAAACCCAAATGGGAGAAAACCACATAATTCCTTTTAATATATCAGAAGATTACATCCATCATAAGCACCAACTTCCAATATTCTCCAGCACCAACTAGAAGGAAGCACCAACCCCTTGAATTTTATAGCACCAACTAGAAGGAGGCACCAACCCCTTGAATTTTATAGCACCAACCCCCTTGTGAGCACCAAATCACACTTCGCATAAACTAATCTGCAAACTGAAGACACCAATCTTCCCGAGCACCACCCAACCACCCTTGTTTTAAAAACTTATTCTCAAATATTTTCTTTACAAGATTTACGAAAGATACACCCTTCAATAGATCACACCTTGATGGATTTTGCAAGGTAAACCCTTGCCTTGATAGTTGCAAGTATTAGAATATGTCACCCTTGATCAGTACTCTTCATATGTTGCCTTATTTACCTTCACTCGGTCATTCTCTTAGCATATTCACTTCCTTATTTACTCTGAAATATTGCTTGAATATTCCTCCTATCTTAGCTCAAGAAAGATAGTCTGAAATTTAGCTTAGACAGTCCTCCTTGTGCCAAAAGACAAATCCGCAACTTCCTTAAAACCCTTCCAAACGTGTGTTGCAAATGGAATTTAGCTTTAGCATAGATATACCTATAATGTACTTCAAAAACAAGACCATGAAATATGATATGGAACTCGGTTGGAAGTGCTCCTCTAGCAGGGTTGAAATTCACTTGGAAACTGCTCTGAAAACTCAGCCTTATTCCTCCCGAGATTTTCCTTAAGATTTTTATGAAAACTTTGGTCTGACTCCCCCTGAAGTTTGCACCCAACATGACTCTAAAACTTGGCCTAATCTTCATGTAGTTTTCACTGTAAGCAATATTAAATCTACAAATGTTATACCTCAGATCAGACCTCATAATAGGTCTTCAATACACCGCAAAATGGGCCTAAATTTTACTTAGAACGGGCCTTAGAATAGGCCTAAATTTTCCTCAGAACAAGCCTAAATTTACCTTGGTGTACCACAGAAAAACTTGCCTCGGATCACCTTGTTTACCTTAGATATTCATTTCCTTTTGTCTCCACTTCCTCGGATATTCGTTGCATCATATCTCCTTGTTTACCTCAGATAGGAATCACTTGAGTTCATGTTTCAAATGAGCTCCTAGATGCCTTATTTATACTAGATCTAACCCTCTTTTTAGGTCCAACTTGACCCAAATAATTGATTCAAATGGGGCTGACTTGAATCTTTCCACTTTAATAATAATTTTAATATTTACTTCAGTTTGGGCCGACTTTACACTTGCAATTTTATTTTTATCTTTTTAGGGTTGACTTTACACTTGCTATCTTAATTTTATCTTTAATACTTATTCCAATTGGGGTTGAATTTAGGGGTAACTTATCCTTGCTTTCGAGGCTTCCCTTCCTTACTTTTGGGGCTTCTTGACCATACCTCCAGGATTATTTGCTTAACATCTAAGACTTTCTTGTTAGATTTTTCAAAGTGTATTCCCGTGAGGTCCATGCTTAGAGATAAACCATAAGGGGACCACTTTGGAGACTCCTTCAAATAAACCCATCACCTATAGGGGCTTCTAAACATGCTTCAAGGCTTCTTCTAGGGTTGACATCAATGAAAACCAAATTTCCAACAATCTCCCCATTTGGAATTGATGGAAACACTCATACTCCCCCTATGACCATTGATTACCTTTTCTTCATTCTTTTGATCTTTCTCTCCCCCTTTCACATCAATGGCAAAGAGTAACTCCTCCTGAAGATATGTCTCCTCCTGACTATTTTGCTAGATGGCGTGCAATTCACTGTGGAACAGAAATTGCTCCTAGTTTTTGGTGGAGATACTCAAAGGTATCCCTAGGAAGAGGCTTTGTGAAGATGTCTGCAATATGTTATTTTGTCCTAATGTACTCCAACTTGATATTATTTTATGTGACTTGTTCCCACAGAAATAGGAACTTAATAGGAATATGTTTGCTCTTGGAATGCATCATTGGGTTCTTGGATATGTTTAGAGCACCAGTATTGTCACAAAATATTGGAATGGGCTCATCATATTTCACTTGTATGTATTGCAGAGTCTGATTCATCAAGAGAACCTAATTACAACATGTAGCTACTAAAATATATTTTGTTTATGTTGTGGATAAATATATTGAAGATTGCTTCTTGCTCAACCAAGATACTAAGAAATCACCCAAGTAGAAAGTTGTTCCACTTGTACTTATTTTTTCATCAATACTTCCTTCCCAATCTGCATCTATGTAGGCAACCATAGTCAACTCATTACCTTTTAGACACCATATCTCAAACTATGTTGTTCCTTTGAGATATCTGAAAATCCTCTTTAACACTAGGACATGAGATTCCTTTGGTGATGCTTGAAATTTTGCGACTTTTCCAACTACTTGCATCACATCTGGTATTGAGGATGTCATGTAAAGTAAAATTCCAATCATCGATCTATAGAGTCTCTGATATGATTCTTTAGATTCATCATCCTTTCTCAACTTGCAATTGGTCACCATGGGAGTGCTTATGGGTTTGTAATCTTTCATTCTGAACTTCTTCAACATTTCCTTTATGTACTTGGCTTGGGAAATGAATATGCCTTCATCTAGCTAAGATATCTGGAGTCCTAAGAAGAAATTCATTTCCCCGAGTAGGGACATTTCAAACTCACTCTGCATATCTCTGGAAAAATTCTTACTCAACCTGCCAGCATCACTTCTGAAGATGATGTCATCAACATATACTTCAATGATAGTCAAATTGTCTTGTTCCACTTTTATATATAGATTACTATATGTGCTTCCCTTTTGAATCCTTGTTGATGTAAGTATCAGTCCTATCTTACGTACCAAGCCCTAGGTGCTTGCTTGAGTCCATACAGGGATTTCTTCAATATGCAAACATAGTCTTCCTTATCTGATAGTTGAAACCCTTCTAGTTGTTCTATGTAAACTTCTTCTTCTAATTCTCCATTAAGGACGGTTGATTTTACATCCATCTGATATACCTTGATCCTTATAGATCATGCATAAACCAAGAACATTTTGATTGCTTCCATTCTGGCTACTAGGGCAAAGGTTTCTTCAAAATATTTACCTTCAACTTGTGCATATCTTTTTCATACTAACCTTTCCTTGTTTCTAGTTACTTGTCCATCCTCGTTCATCTTGTTTCTGAATACCCACTTTGTTCCTATGATTTTTTTGTCCTTATATCTTGGAACTAGTTGCCATGTCTCATTCTTCTCTATTTGATTCAATTCTTCTTCCATTGCCTTGATCCAATGTTCATCATTGTTGGCTTCCTCAAAGCTACTTGGTTCAACTGTGGATAATAATAATAGATGTCTTTGTCTTGGTGTACATACTTGTTTACTTCTTTTGGTTTCTATTCTTGCATCCTTATCCCTGACAATTTGTTCCGGTGGATGATTCTTATAATACCAGCATTTAGGTGTCCTAGAAGGTGTCTATAGATCTTGTTGATTGTCTTCTATTTCTTATTGCTTTTCTTATGGTTGATTCTCTTTTGGTTCTTCTTCTTCTTCTTCTAATTCTTCTTCTTTTTCCTTTAGTTCTTCTTCAGCTTCCTATTCTTTTGAATTTTTTCTTTCTTTCTTGGTCTTCAGCACATTTATTTCAGCGACTTTTACATTGATGCTTTCCACTATCTTATTGAGTCTTAGTCTATAGCATTTGTATGCCTTGTTTTTTCTTGATTATCCAATGAGTATGCCTTCATTAAACCGGGAATCAAATTTTCCAACCTTGTTATCTTCTCTTTTTATGTAACATTTCCTTCCAAAAACTCCAAATTGCTTGACATTTTTTAGTCTTCCCTTCCATAGTTCATATGGAGTCTTATCATTGTTACTTCTAAGAATTCCTCTATTCAAGATACGAACGGTTGTATGTATTGTTTGTACCCAAAATATATTGCTCAACATGGAATCATTCAACCTGGTTCTACCCATTTCCTGTACAGTTATTTTCTTCCTTTCAACGACTCCATTTTTCCAAGGTGTCCTAGCTACTGAGAATTGTCTTTTTTATTCCATGTTCTTCACAGAAATCCCTGAATTCTTTTCACGTGAACTCACCTCCATTATCTGATCTTAAGCACTTGATTTTCAAATCAGTTTCATTTTCAACCATATCTTTGAATAAACATTCGAACGCTTCTAACTTTTTCTTGAGGAAACAGACCCCGGTCATTCTTGTGTAATCATCAATAAGCAGCATGAATTATTGTTGATCATTCAGCCCTTTTGTTCTCAATGGTATGCATAGATCGATGTGTACAAACTCCAATGGTTTTTTTGTAGAGTATTCCTTTGTCCTGAACTCAAATCTTGTTTGTTTTCCATGCTAACAGTTCTTGCACATAGTGTTTTTTGGCTTTGAAATTTCAGGCATTTCTCTTACCACTTCCTTTCTATTGATTCTGACAATATTGTCAAAGTGCATATGGCCCATTCTTCTGTTCCAAAGCCAATTTTCATCTTCCTTTCCCAAGAAACATCTTTCCTTTCCAATCTCATTCAAGATGTATATGTTGTTTAGAGTCCTTATTGTTGTCGCCACCAATATGCTTGATCCTTCTTTCCTTATTTCAAATTTATTTGAGTTGAATAGAAGTGTGTGTCCTTGGTCACACATTTGACTCGTGCTTACCATATTATGCTTCATATTTTCGACAAGTAGGACATTTTGTGCCATGGCATCTTTGCTTCCAAGCTTGACTATGCATTTTCCTATAATTTTTGTTGAGTTATCATTGCCAAACGAAATTGATCCATATTTTTCTTTCTTCAGTGTTACAAATTTGTCATGGTCCCCTGTCATGTGCTTTGAACAACCACTGTCAACATAGCATTCACTTTTTCTGCTTTGGGCTTGTAGATCAATCGCACATTCTTCAATGTTCAGTTCATCTTGCTTCCTTTTCCATATCCTTGATGGTTCTTTTACATCACTGTTGAAATCCTACTTCGGTTCCCTTAAAGGAACAATCAACTTGCAATATTTGGCTATGTGTCCAAAATTGTTGAATTTGTAGCATTCTACTTCATTATTCAATAAACCAAAATTGTTATAGTTTATGTTATAAGTTTCATAAGGCTTTATGAGATAGTTATTTTTAGGGTAGCCTCCATAGTTTCTTCTATTCCTAGCATAAGCTCTACAATTTATAGTCTTGTCCCCAAAAATTTTGCAGGAATAACATAATCCAAGAAATATAGTTTGGTACCTGAGTGTGGGAGATCTTCTAAGTGGTGCAACTCTTTTGTAATCTTATTCTTGAGTCCTCTACATTATTGGTTATTGATTCCACATTTTCCTTCCTTCCTTTTTGATGGGACCTCTAATGACATATGCATAACTCTTTTGTTCTGCTTCTTTTTTTGTCATCATGGAGCTTGAAACCTTCTCGGTATGAGTTTGCTTGTATCTTATTCCAGACTTGTCATAGAATGGCCTTTGACTATTGATGATTTCATCCAATATTTTGGTGTTATTGCCAAAATTTTGTTGGATTTCCTTCTTCTGAAGTTCCTTCCTTAGTGAGACTATTTCTACCTCTAGGATTTCCTTTATTTTCTCCTTTTCTTCCAACTGGTTTTTGAGTGTTTCTTCAATCATTCTGGATTCTTCCAACTGGAATTTTAGACTGATGATAATCTTCTCTGTTTCTTCAGAATTTTTGTTGGGACTTTGAGAATATTTATTTAGCTCGCTTAGTTCTTTCTTGAGTGACTTTTTTTTCTCCCTTTCTCTTTTTACATCCCTTAAGGCATTGATTAGTTCTTCCTCAAGATCCACTTCTCCTTCATCTTCATAATCTTCCTCATCATCTTCAGGGGTTTCTTCTTGGGTTTCCATTTCCATAAAGAGTACTCTTTTTGAGTCAGTATCATTGTCATTATCCTCACCAGATGAGGAACTATCTTTTGTTGGATAGAGACTTTTCTTGAAGAATTTTCTTTGATTTATTTTCTTGTCTATTTTCTGACATTTCTTTTCTTTCTTAGGAACTTCTTCTTCGTCATCACTGTATGAACCCCTTGCATAAGGAAATTTGGAAGCAAAATGACCAATTTTACCACAATTAAAGCACTTTAAGGGAAGCTTACCTTTGTACTTTCTAGTTCATTTCTTCAACCTCCTCATGAATTTTGCTATTTCTTCATATTCATATGAATCATCGGCGTTGCAGTTGGAGCTTGACTTTGACTTTTTCTTGTTCTTTCTTGTCTTCTTGGATGTTTTGAAATTTTCTTCCCTTTTGGATGGATTATCCTATTTTGTTCTCATTTCACAAGCTGTAAGTATTCCATGTAGCTCATCCATGCTCAACGTAGCAAGATCTGCTCTTTCTTCTATGGATGAAACCTTAGGATCAAATCTCATTGGAAGAGACCTTAGTATCTTTTGAACAATTATCGAACTTTTAATTTATTCTCCCAGTCCTATAATAGAATTCACTATTTCATCAACTCGCAAAAAACAAGTTGCAACATTTTCATCTTCCTTCATTTTCAGATGTTCAAATTGACCTATGTAAGTTTGAATCTTGACCCCCTTGACTTTAACATCTCCTTCGTAAAAAAAATTGAAGTTTTCCCCAAATTTCCTTTGCAAAGTCATGGTGCATAACCTTGACATATATTGAATCAACCAGACCACTTAGAACAACATTCATAGCCTTCGAATTGTTTTCATAGAGTTGTTTTCCATATGCATCTATTGGGGGGGAAGCAGGTGTCTTGTATTTGTTTATTATCGCTTTCCAGATGTCAAATCCATGTGCTTTCATATATGTTATCATCTTTTTTCTCCAGAAAGAATAATTATGACCATCAAACACTAGTGTTTCATTTTTAGTGCAATCCATGATCTACCTTCCAGTGATTAGACTGGTTCTGAAGGAACCTTGCTCTAATACTAATTTTTGGTATATTCGGGGATACTAAGAGGGGGGGTGAATCATTATAAAAAAAAATATCACTTCTTCTACTTATAATTGCATTCAAGATATCATATGTTGAAACAAACAACCATATATACACAGTGCACAAGAATTTTACATGGAAACCCAAATGGGAGAAAACCACAGAATTCCTTTTAATATATCATAAGATTACATCCATCGGAAGCATCAACTTCCAAGATTATCCAGCAACAACTTGAAGGAGGCACTAACCCCCTGAATTTTCTAGCACCAACTAAAAGGAGGCACCAACTCCCTTGTGAGCACCAACTCACACTTTACAGGCACCAACCTACAAACTGAAGACAGCAATCTTTCTGAGCACCACCCAACCACCCTTGTTTCAAAAAATTATTCTCAAATATTTTCTTTACAATATTTACAAAAGATACACTCTTGAAAAGATCACACTTTGATGGATATTGGAAGGTAAACCCTTGTCTTGATAGCTACAAAAAATAGACTTTGTCACGCTTGATTAGTACTCTTCATATGTTTCTTTCTTTACCTTCACCTGGTCATTCTCTTAGAATATTTATTGTCTTCTTTACTCTGATATATTTCTTGAATAGTCCTCCTATCTTAGCTCAAGAAAGATACTCTGAAATTTATCTTAGGCAGTCCTCCTTACTTGTGTCAAAATACAAATATGTAACTTCCTTAAAAACCTTCCAAACTTGTGTTGCAAACAGTCTTTAGCTTTAGCATAGATATGCATGTAATGTACTTCAAAAAAAATACCACAAACTTCGATCTGGAACTCGGCTATAAGTGCTCTTGTAGCAGGGTTGAATTTCACTTGGAGACTGCTCTGAAAACTCGGCCTTATTCCTCCTAATATTTTCCTTAAGATTTTTCTGAAAACTTTGGTCTGACTCACCCTGAAGTTTGCGCCCAACATGTCTCTAAAACTCGGCCTAACCTTCCTATAGTTCACATTGTAAGCAAGATTAAATCTGCACAATCTATACCTTAGATTAGACCTCAAAATAGGCCTTAAAGATGCCTCGGAATAGGCTTAAATTCGTCTCAAAATAGGGCTCAAAAAAGGCCTAAATTTTCCTCAAAACAAGCCTAAATTTGCCTTAGTGTACCACAGAAAAACTCGCCTCAAGTCACCTTGTTTACCTCGTATATTCGTTGCCTTTTGTCTCCACTTCCTTGGATATTTGTTTCCCTAAATCTCCTTGTTTACTCTTATAGGAATCACTTGAGTTGATGTTTCAAATGAGATCATAGGTGCCTTATTTATACTAGATCTAACCCTCTTTTTAGGGCTGAATTGACCCAAAAAATTAATTCAAATGGGACCGACTTGAATCTTGCCACTTTAATAATATTTTAATATTTATTTCAGTGTGGGTAGACTTTACCCTTGCAATTTTATTTTTATCTTTTCGGGGTCGAATTTACACTTGCTATCTTAATTTTATCTTTAATACTTATTCCAATAGGGGCTAACTTTAGGGGTAACTTAGCCTTACTTCTGGAGCTTCCCTTCCTTACTTTTGAGGCTTCTTGACCATACCTCCAGGCTTCTTTTCTTAACATCTAGGGATTTCTTGTAGGCTTTTTCAAAGTGTATTCCCATGAGGGCCATGCTTAGAGCTACGCCATAAGGGGACCACTTTAGAGACTCCTTCAAATTAACCCATCTCTTCTAGGGGATTCTGGACTTTCTTTGGGCCTTCTTCTAGGGTTGACATCAATGACAACCAATTTTCCAACAATATTAACACAACTTCCTTATTTTATTTTATTTTAATGATATAAAACCTAACAACTATTTATTATTTATTGTCTATTAACCATGATATCTAAATTTACTAATTTTTTACTAGAAAATATATTTAATAAGTACTAATAATAGGAAATGGGATTTAATAACCAGAAATTACATAACATTTTATAATATCCCATTGAGTGCATCATTGATGTGAAATCTATCAATGGAAGTAACAATTTCATGGGAATTTAAGTAACTACACTATGTACTAAAACCCTGCAGGATTTCTTTAAAAAATGTAGAGATAAGAGACGAAATATATTGGAGGAACATCAGGAGTACAAATTTGAAAATAACTTACAGAAGAAGGCATCCATAGACCAACTAGCACCAACCAACAACCAACTATCAATAGAAAATTTTGGGAAATATTTTGGTAGACAAAGCTCTCTCCCCAAATAACCTCTCAATTAAATATGTAGAGCCCTTGAGCACTCAATCACTAAGGCTATAATAGCTAACAATCAACACCTCCCCTCATAACCCCGATTCTAATGCACTACTCTCAACTACCCTCTCAATTCCACCCTAGAGTATAACTCCTCCAAAGAGTATAACTCCAACCATCTTCCGAACTTTCAATGCCCATGATGTAAAAGGACGTCTAATATAGCATTAGTGATTGAGTTTGTCCTTAGCCCCATAAATGCTATTTATGTAGAGATATGTCCATTTTGGGCATGGGCTCCCACTAGATATTTATTAAATTATCCCTCCGGGCCCGTGGAGTGGTTCTCTTGTCTATGTCTCACTCGCATCATGAAATCAAGCATTAGTTATGACATATATCAGATCCTTGCCACCTTGTGGCCAATATGTAACTAGCATAAAACCATGTGTTATTAACTGCATGTCATCATGAGTAACATAGCATCATCATTGTCCCCGAGGTGTAGGACAGTCGGTGACAGAGTGTGTTGTTAAGCCACTCCATGTTGAAAAGTCACCAGTTCGAAACCTGCGGGGACAAAAAATCCAACCATGTTATGGGTTGGTGTGGCTCAGGCCGGGTGCGATCCCCTAGGTGTGATCCCTAGGTGATTTTGACAACTTAGATGCCCCTGAGTCACGGTTTCTCAATCCAAAGGTTAATCCCGCTGCCAAGAAGGTCCGGACAAATTAACAAACAAACAAAAAACATAACAGCATCATTTCTAACATGTGCTAACAACATCATGTCATCATGAGTAACATGACATCATCATTTCTAACACATGTTTAGTCTTATTTCATTATGCACCTACATAATCATAATCCATCTAAGTGCAGGAATGGATCCTACATGTGCCATTCACCATGATAGATGTAATACTACAAAAACCTCTTTTCAACACATCATATTAGTGACTTTCAAAAACATGATAATCAGAACATAGATAACATGCGCAAAAACATGACAATCAATAATGCATAAGTGCGTAAGCAAGTGAAAAATAAAGATATCACATATAATGCCATAGTAAAAGTCCATCCCAAAAATACCAATCTAGTATATGGAACTATTCTTGCTATGTTAGACAATTATAATGACAATACAAAAGACAAGGCACTACAAGTTTAGAACATGATTTATTTGAGTTTCTCTTTGTTCATGATTTATCATTATGTTAATGTAGTAACAATTTTACTTTCATATAGCAGCATATTTACTTTGGTGTCAAAGTGTTTCCAATTATTCTTTCAACTCAACTTTCATGTATGCTTTCTAGAAACATATTATATTTTTTTTCAAGGTAGTGAAAAGGAGAGACAACAATTCCTTTTGCATTGTATTGAGATTTGATGAGGAATAGGCACAAACCATTCTTATGTCCATTTTGTACTCATGGTATTACATACAGTCACATGAAATTTATCTACAATTGGTGATGGAAATTCGTTATTTTATTTCCTTATCTTGTTTTTTCAATTCCTTCTTTGTTATTCACTTTCCATTATTATGGAAGATCTCTTGAATTTTCTAGATTGATATATTTAATTTCATTCCACTCATGTGATGTAGGAGCATACTTGAAATAACTAAATGAGTGCAACTGGAGAGTTTAACATAGATGAGTTTAAGACATGCGAGTACAACACATACCAACATAGAATATATGATTGTATATAGATGTGTGAGAAACAATTTGAAGTATGAAAAGGATATGATAATATTGTAGTGCACAATTTAAGTGAAAGTGAAGGGGGCATACAATAGGAAAATGAACATAGCACTTGAAATTATCAAAATTTACGAAGGAATGTGAGAGGATTGAGAGAAAAACAAGGATCATGCATCATGAGCATGCACAAGAAGGAATGTGTTAAGGAACATAAATGGTCACAGTGGAAGTTGAAGAGATGGGAATGGATTCAAAGCGTTCGAAAAGAAGTTGAAGATCCAAATTGGATTATGTGGAGATATTATAAAGTAATTTTAAGAGCCAAGAGAATATAGACAGTTATCCAATGAAGTTGTCACTTGAGTTGAGTTAGCAAGTCAATCACTAGTCTTGAGAAATGCAGGCTTAGAGTTGTAGAGGGTTGAACAAGAGACAAATTAGAGTATTGAGATGCAAATTATAAACATTCATGTGTATTATTTTTTTCTTTTGAGAATGAGCATATCTATTTTCCTATGACAAACAATTTCCCTATAATTTGTCTATGCATTTTGTTAGCACTCTGTAAATTTGTCTGGTTGAAGGACAGATGACGGAGGTAACTGTTTCAACCAACTTTAGGTTGGATTCTGACCCTTCCAACCAGAGAGGGCTCTCTCAGGCATACAACTATTTGGGATATTCAAAAGATTTGGCAATGCGCGCATAAAGATCAGATTATGCCATGGTGTAAAATTTTAAGGTGGTAGGACAAAACAGAAGAGCAGGCCATTGGGAAATGGGGTTTGTTCTTGAAAATGTATGAAGAGTTATAAGTTATGTATTTACAAAGGGAACAGAAGAAAAATAGGTATGATGTTCAGCCAAATAAGTAATATGAGATGGCGGGGGAGATGAAAGGAAAAACTACTATGAGCAAGAGGCGTCTAATAGAGGGTGAATCTCTTGGTATAGTATTAGAAGAGGAAACATGAGGGATCGCTACTGTAAGCAAAGCACCAATCACAAGTGAAGTCTGAACCAGTATCCAAAAACATAACAAGTATAATCAATGTGAGAAGGAGCGCCAGCAAAATGAATTCCTTCTATTACTTAAGGATTATTACTAGCAGCAAAAACACATTAATTAATATGAAGTACAGGAAAACACACTGAACATCACACCATGATGAATCTCGGATATCTAAGAAAACCTTATCTGCTTCTATTAAAATTCATAAGAGATTACAAATTTATCCTGTTATGAGGGCAGGCCCCTCTTCGGTCAGTCCAACCCTTCATTTATCTTTTTGATAGTATATATAGATAAATTACATATAAAATTCAAAATGGATCATCTTCCCTAAGATTCCAAAAATATCTATCAGTCAGAAAGGGAGTAACGTATTAAAACCGCATTCCTACTTTCTAGGGAACGTTATAAACCAAAACTGACATATTTGAGATTTTTACTGTGAATTCCACTTGTTTGCATCATCACAAAATTCCCTGAAAGATACTTAATTTAGCTTGTAATATATTTCAGTTTTGCAATTTCTTCCTTTAAAGTGCCAAGCCAATCAGACTGGTTTTTTCCAATACCTTCAACCACTTCAGTTTTAACCTCTGTCTTCCATCGTTTGCTCCTTTTACTCTTGCCAGATTTCAAGTGGGATCTATCTGCATATCCATTAATGATTAAATCCTTCATGATAGGATTCAATCTGATCTCTTCACCTACTCCTGGTTCATCTACAGACTTTGTGTGAAATTTTGTTGCCAGTATTCGTACAGCAAGCTTTTCTTTCTTCTCCATTGATAATTTTGTCAGATTATTTGAATATCTCGGTTCGTTGAAGGTCGTTGGATCTGTCTTCTCCATTTCCTCTAGTTTTCCAAGAAGTACGAGCTTATCTCCCTCAGTTGTACAATCATTAGGAGAACGATTCGGTTTGCGGTTACCCCGTTATGGAATAAGACGTTAATCGCCAGAAATAGAGTAATATCACCCCTGTTTTGAATGACATTCATCATTGAGTGCTAATCATGGGCTACTGACGAAATTCCTTGTAGGGATAATGGGTTATCATGTTCTGCCATTGATTTCAAATGATGAGCCTTCGAATCAGTTTTTTGGTGGCTCTCACCTGGCATCTTACGGATGAATGGCGCCTACACAAGTGTCTTTGAGATGATTTGACTGGCCATTGATTTTCCTTTCCACATGCGACCCTTGGATCTGACACATATAATAATATTTTGACACGTGACATTTGGATGGGATTTGGTGGTTTCGAGTTCCATCGGTTTTCCCCCCGATATGCATCCGGTGGCACCACGTGGCCCCAAGATGAAACCATGGTATTCTTATCGGCTCTCTTTCAAAATATTAACCCCTGTGCTATTTCTCGGCCCGATATGCTCCCTGACCGTCGATCTATGGCGCCCGCGATATGTGACCCATCGGGTCCCATCAACTTCACACTCCTACTAGATTTAGCCCCATCCGCTAGATGTGGCCCTGTCCACTATTCTACCGTTCCTCTATATCGATTTAACCCCATGCTAAGTCCCGAGACTTTGATTCCATACAAAAATTTTGCAGTGATAACATGGGCTCCAACTGGGGATGTTATCCTCCCTGCGAGGTAGCAAGGAACAGTAGACCTTGTGCCTTATCCATTGGAGCTTCTCTCAAAACAGGTGTGTGCTATAACTTGAACTATCACCAATGTCCATTGAAAACCGAAGTCTGGGCATTGTTCTCACTTGGAGGTTGAACGCTTTATTTGGAGACCTAAACTTGAAAATGCTTGATCTACAAGCTTATTTACACCTACCTACCCCAGCTACTCAAATGTACTTCCAATCAAATGAAATCAAAATGCCAATGTAGCCATGCCAGCATTTTATCCACTGCTTTTTTATTTGGCACATGCTTGCTCCAAAGCTTGTTCACTAATAACCCATTCGATAAATTATATATGAATTTGAATTTTAGAATTTCAAAAATATTGGGATTGTTTATTGTTTCTAGAAAAATTGCAAATGGATCTTCCAACACATGCATAACACCACAATCATGTTTCACTTCTTCTACTGCATTCTTGCTTTCATGTGATTTACCCTATTGATTTCCACCAAGAGGCTAGAAAATCTGTTGAGACTGCTGGAAATAACAACCTTCTGAATCAGAAGACAGCACTAGATGAAATGAAACCACTGGTGGAAAACAATCCATATCTAATCGTGACGTTGATTGGCCATCATATTCATCTCTGAGCTTACAATCCATCCTAAGACACAATTTCTGATTGTTAGAACTCTCCATATAACATGCCACATGGTCATGAAACACATGAGAAAATATTTCTTTTTGACGAACCAAAACAAAAGGACTAGCCATCTTCACAAGTGTTGATTTTATTTGCTCTTCCTCTTCAGTCTTAGAACTATAATATTCAAATAAATCAAGTAAAACAGTTGCTTCCTTATGATCTTCATGTGTCTCTAATTGAATCGTGACATACACTGTTTTATTTCTTCCCTGAAACTTTATGTCATTTGTTTCTTCATTTTTCAAAGTCTCCCCAGATGGGGTCTTAGATCCTTCATACATGTCCAAACCAATTACAATTTTAACAACCACATCATTCACAGTGGGGGAAAGACAACTTTGAAACACTTTGTTTTGCTAGAAATCTAGTTGGATATTTTCATCAATTTCAGAAGAAGTAAAATGACTTTGAACAACAATACTTTTACCAACTTTCTTTGTTTGCTCGTGATTGTCTCTCAACAATTCAAAGGAAGAGAAACATAATGGAAGGTAGCTTTCATTTGCAAGTCTATTGCTTTCTTCAAATTCAACATCATACCTGGAGGGCTTCTGATCTGAAACAGTGTGATTTGGCATTAGCACACATTCCTTTGTTTCAATGATGATTTTGGCACTTTCTTTCAATAATTTAAATGAAGAAAAGCATAAAGGTAAAGAATTCCCTTCAGTTTTTTCATAATTTCTTCTTTGTAACTGTGATATGTAGGTTGGTTTCTCTCACTATACTATTGAAAAGGAACATTTTCTTATAGAAGAAATGCAGTTGGTTGTTATAGGAGGTCATCATTATAATCATCATCATATTCATCGTATATAGGCAAATCAACAACATCTGCAATATTTTCTAACAAGAAAAAACTTGGGACATCAACTTGTTCCTCAACAAGTTGATTTGCAAACTCATCATCTTGATTGTCTACAAATGAATATATGAAACAATCTACTCCATGTTTGTCATGGGGTGGATCAGAAACTACATAAGTTCCCTCTCTTTCAATAAGTGAGATATAATCCTTTGCAAAATCATTTACATTTAAAACTTCAAGAGGATCTATGATATCATCAGTTTTATGCTCAAATTCCGGTCAAATGTTCTTTGTTCATATTCATTCTCATGTCCTAGAGCACCCAACCCCTCATTTCTAATTTTTTTACATGCTAGGATATTGTGTTGAATCTCCTGAGCATCATTAAACATTTGTTGTAAATTCTTAGACCTTCTTTCCATCAAAAGGAAAGACAAATATTGGTGAAGAGTAGTGGCATATTTGAGCATGGTAGCAGCTTCAGTGGGTTGATTTTCTTTGGGAAGATCATAATAAACACTGGAAAAAATTTTATTGAATGTGTAAATAGGCTCATGAATTTGCTTTTTCAAGTCATATAATTATGTAATTTGTAGGTGTAGAGATTTCTTCTTACTCCAAAACTTCGAAAAAACACTCTTCAATTCTTCCCATGAGCTAATTGTCCCTGGTTGCAAATGTTTAAACCATTCTTTGGTATCTCCTTTCAAGGATTGAGAGAAGGCCCTCATACAAATATCGTCATGGTCAATCTCAAACAAATATATAAAATGGTCAAACTCTTGGATGTGTTTTTTCGTTGTGATGGCACCAAGTTCCCCATCAAACACAGGTAGGTACTCATAGTGATTTGGAGGAAAATCATGAAGGATATGAGGTAATTTTAAGGGTCTGTATCTATGTTGAGTTTTGGAGAGTGTTGGATTTAGTACAGGAGGTGAAATCTTATTCTTGGCTTTATGAGGCTCATCAACTTGGTCATGGCTAGCACATGGCTCAGACGAGAGATTTTGATCAAAATCAGTGATAAACTGAGGAGATATATGTATAATTTTAAGAGGATTATATACTATTTCAAGATTATCATGATCATCATTTGCATGCAACAAGTGAAGAAAAAAAATTTTAACATGTTCGGGAAAGGACAAAAGGTAATCAATAACAAAAAATATTATGTCTTGGAAAAAACTCAACTTTAGGTACTTGTTTTCTCCCAGGATTTCCTTTCATACCTTTTTCAAGGGCTCTCATCTTCCAGTGGAGTATCTGAATCGCATTTGAAGCGTAAGTGGAGTCGCCAATAAAATCTTCAGGCCACCAAGTCTTTGGACAGTGGAGTCGCCAGTGAAAATTTAAATTTCTAGATTTTTCTACCAGTGGAATCACCTTCAAACTGATTTTTTGATGTGTGGAGTTGACAGAGAAGGAATACATCCAATATGTTCCTAAGTGTCTACTACTCTTAGAGCCTATAACTCAACCATGTCGTTCTTTCCCAGGGAAAATTTTTCAATTTTGTCTCCGACAACGACGTCAGAATGTTAGTACTTTGTAAATTTTTCTGGTTGAAGGACAGATGACGGAGGTAACTATTTCAACCAACTTTAGGTTGGATTCTGACCCTTCCAACTAGAGATGGATCTCTCGGGCATAAAACTATTTGGGATATTCTTCCATGGTGTAAAATTTAAAGGTGGTAGGACAAAACAAAAGAGTAAGACTATTGGGCAATGGGGTCCATTCCTGAAAATGTATGAAGAATTATAAGATATTTATTTCCAGAGGGAACAGAGGAAAAATAGGCATGATGTTCAGCCAAATAAGTAATATGAGATGGCGGAGGAGAGGAAAGGAAAGACTACTACCAGCAAGAGGTGTCTAATAGAGGGTGAATCTCTTGGTATAGTATTAGAAGAGGAAATAAGAGGGTTGGCTACTGCAAGCAGAGCACCAATCACGAGTGAAGTCTGAACCAGTAACCAAAAACATAACAAGTATAATCGATGTAAGAAGGAGCACCAACAAAATGAACTCCTTCTATTACTTAAGGATTATTACTAGCATCAAAAACACATTCATGAATATGAAGTACAGGAAAACACATTGAACATCAACACCGTGATGAATCTCAACTATCTAAGAAAACCTTATCTGCTTATATTAAAATTCATAAGAAATTACAAAGTTCTCCTGCTACGAGGGCAGGCCCCTCTCTGGTCAGTCCAACCCTTCGTTTATCTTTTTGATAGTATATATAGATAAATTACATATGAAATTCAAAACAGATCATCTTCCCCAAGATTCCAAAAATAGCTATCAGTCAGAAAGGGAGTAATGTATTAAAACCGCATTCCTACTTTCTAGGGAACATTATAAAACAAAACTGACATATTTGAGATTTTTACCCTGAATGCCACTTATCTGCATCATCACAAAATTACAGGGGAAAAAACTTAATTTAGCTTGTAATCTATTTCAGTTTTGCAATTTCTTCCTTTAAAGTGTCAAGCCAATCAGACTGGTTTTTTCCAATGCCTTCAACCACTTCAATTTTAACCTTTGTCTTTCGTTGCTTGCTCCTTTTACTCTTGTCATCTTGCAAGTGGGATTCGTCTGCATATCCATTAATGATTAAATCCTTGATGATAGGATTCAATCTGATCTCTTCACCTGCTCATGGTTCATCTGCAGACTTTGTGTGAAATTGTGTTGCCAGTATTCGTACAACGAGCTTTTCTTTCTTCTTCATTGATAATTTTGTTAGATTATTTAAATATCCTGATTCGTTGAAGGCCATTGGATATGTATTCTCCATTTCCTCTGGTTTTCTAGGAAGTACGATATTATCTCCCTCGGCTGTACAAGAATTAGGCAAATGATTCGGTTTGTGGTTACCATGTTCTGGAATAAGACGTTAATCGCCATAAACAAAGTAATATCACCCATTTTTTGAATGACAGACGTCATTGAGTGATAATCATGGGCTACTGATGAAATTCCTTGTAGGGATAATGGATTATCACGTTCGACCATTGATTTCAAATGATGAGCCTTCAAATCAGTTTTTTGGTGACACTCACCTGGCATCTTACGGACAAATGGCGCCTAGACAAGTGTCTTCGAGATGATTTGACTGGTTGTCAATTTTCCTTTCCACATGTGACCCTTGGATTTGACACATTTAATGATATTTTGACATGTGACATCGGGATGGGATTTGGTGGTTTCGAGTTCAACCTATTTTCCCCCCTATATGCATCTGGTGGTACCACGTGGCCTCGAGATGAAACCATGGTATTATTATCATCCCTCTTTCAAAAGATTAACCCCTACGCTAGTTCTCGACTCGATATGCTCCCTAACCGTCGATATGTGGTGCCCGCGATCTGTGACCCGCCGGGTCCCATCAACTTCACACTCCTACTAGATTTAGCCCCGTCCGCTAGATGTGGCCCCATCCGCTAGTCTATCACTCCTCTATATTGATTTATCCTCATGCTAAGTCCTGAGACTTGGATTCCATAAAAAAAAATTACAGTGATAACACATTGAGTATTTAATCTTGTAAATCATATCTCTATTATAATATGTATTATTGTAGATTTATTTGTTTAGTGTACAAAGTTTTATATTTTGTGAATTGTATGCATTGCACATGTGGAAAAACTAATTAGTATCATGCAGAATTTTATAAGCTCCATGAGAGAGGACTAAGTGAGGGGAATAGTTATAGAAGATGATAGAGTGGCCATAATTGAAATCCAACAAAAATGATGAGTAGGGGCATAACAATAACCATGAACAAAGAATTATAAGGATTGAAGAGTTGCATAATAGATAGATAGAGAATCCAAAGTGGGTGACTTAAAACCATAAGAAGAAGAAGGAAAAGAATAAGATGGATATGTTGCAACATAGTTGATGTGATTTCTAAAAAATAAAAGGGGAGAGAAGGTTGATATTTCCTATTATCATGAAATCCTAAAGGTAGAGACATTGATATATTGGCTAAGCGATATTAAGCACTACTTTGAATTTAAGAGAATGGAAGACCCACAGAGGATGAAGCTTACCAGTACAATGTGGAGAGGAAACACTCTCATATGTTGGGATTTTGTGTAGTGTGTGCAAATTCAATAGGGTAAATCAAAGATTCAAAATCCATAGTAAGATGGTTGCAAAAATATGAGAAACAAAAATTCTTGTTGACTAAAAACAATAACAATTCAAGAAAATCTAGAATCTCATACAAAAATATTTGTGAATAGGAGTGCATTGAGAAGTTATACAAAATTTCAATATGCACGAGGCATGGAGAATATGAAGATCAACAATTTTTAGGATTTGAACAGTTTAAGTTCGTCATTCAAGATTAAATATTTTTTTACAATATGCATCAATTAAAGTAGAAGAATACTAATTAGCATAGGAGGTGGAAGAAAATTTAGAGCATGAGAAAAATAAAAAGAGATTTGGCAAAGGAATAGTTGGTCACAATTGTAAAGGTTGCAATTCCACATCAAAGGTGGAAAATTCACATGAGAAGAAATATAAAAATATAAATGAGAACAATGCACGAGGAAGAGATCAAGGTAGAGGCCATGGAGAATAGGATTCATAGGATGAGTAAGAGGATTTGGTGGTTACATAAGGTACATATAATATTACACTAATGGTGATGAAATTCAAAGAGAAAGTGTGCATAGAAATTATCAAAGAACATATTTATCACATGGAGAGACATTAAAGGATCAAAAAATAGTCACAACATCAATAAATCATGGAAAAAATCTAATTATTGATAGAGGAATATTCATAACAAATAAGCATAAAGAAGTGAATATAGATGGCTAAGAAAGAGCATCTTTAGGACCAAATGCAACTCTATAGGTAAGTGTTGCAAGTTTATTACTGCTTTTGGTAACATATAAAATGTTTTTGAAGTTGAGATGGTAAACAAATTAGGCTTAGCATGACATAATCATATGCAACCATATAGATTATTTTTGTTTTAGTACAAATATGAAGTGGTGGTATGTATAAATGCAGGTTGTTATTTAATATCTACGAACACGAGGATGGAATTATATATGACATCACTCTCATGGATAATTTCCATGTATTTTTTAAAATACTATGGAAGTATGATAGATGTGCCATATATTATGAGAAGAACTATACTTACACCATCCCCAAGGATAGGTAAAGATCCCAGTTGTTTTCCATGCAAGATGAAGAACCTGAAGAGGTGTTATTGTTGTAAGTGAAGAAATTCTAGGGCAATGTGAAAGAATTGAAGGAATGTTATGTTATTGCACCAAAAACGATTATAGGACATGATGAAACAATATAAGGTGCCAAGAAGAAGGAAAGGCTATATAAGTGAATTTGATGGAGTATAGTGAAATAGTGTATGATGAAATGACATAGTGCTAGAGAGAAATATTCCACATGCTAAACAATCAATTTGCTCAATGGCCAACCAAACTACCCCCAAATGGATGAATCCTCCAACTAAATGGCCAAATAAACCATTTGAAAACCCTGAATTTATCACTTAACATGTAAGAAATGGTAAAAATATTCATCAACAAGTGCAAACCTTCAATAACACAAGGAGAATTACCTCAGTGGCCAATTGAACTACCCAAAATTAGATCAATCCTTCAACTAAATGCCCAGATAAACCATCATAAAACCCTTCAATAATTCAAGAAAAAATACATCATTCATAGGTCCTTGGTTGCACATAGTTAAACCAAAATCACCATTCCTTGGAAATGACACCTCCAAAATTGGTCCCTAGGGAGGAAATGTGAAAATATCACCCTCCATCATGGTTACTTGGTAATTTCACATCAAAATGGGAATGGGGAGAGAGTCAGCTCTGTCACAACGATCACCATGAAAATAGAGTAACAATGCCAAACACAATAGCCAAGCACAAAAATTAACCCCAAATCCTTATGATTTGACATATAACTTAATTAAATTAAATTAAGTTTTAATTTTAGTTGATAATTATAAGGTTGCAAAAGTGGAAACAGCCTCTCACGTGACCTACTTGTGTCATATATATATATATATATATATATATATATATATATATATATATATATATATATATATAAGAGGACACCCTAACATTTTTCCTATTGAATCAAATTGCATTAAATGTCCACAAGTAATTCATGACATGGCCACATTTTTCCTACTGAATCAAATTGCATTAAATGTCCACAAGTAATTCATGACATGGCCACATTTTATAATACACATATGTAGAATAGACAAAATCAATGTTGATCGTAGGATAAAATCTCATACAACACTATTCTACCCCTTTAATGTTGGTAGCCTCTTGGAAACCATGTTCCTATACAATGTTTAGCTTCTATAAAAGACTATAATGCAAAAAGTAGCTTCTATAAAAGACTATAATGCAAAAAGAAGCAAAAAGAAGTTACAGTTTCTTAGCAAACTATTGTGCAAAACTTGATCAATGTGTTATTTGTTATTTCTTACTCCCCTCATCCTTTCTTTGAAGGATATCCCTTTATTTCATTTCCATTCCAACTTCAAGTTATTATGCCCTCGTGTATTCCTTCATCTCTTTTGTTGATTCTTTGTCAATTATATTTTCCTTTGGATTTTCATCTTGCATTGTTTTCTCTGTCTTTGTGTTTTCATGATAGTCCTATCTTTGTCCATTGTCCCCTACCTTTTTTTCTTATCTTCTCTACTCATGTCCTTGCATAGGTCCTCCCATGCCTTTATCATTTCTTCTAACATCTTCATTGTTCAAGTCCTCTTTGCCTTTAGTTTTGTCTTTTGTATCCTCAAATCCTCATTCTTCCATCTCTTTCCTTGTTGTGCCCTATCTTTCTATGTCATGTCTCCCTTCTTTCCCTTTATCTTCCTCAATTGATTATCAAGTATCCTAGTATCCTTGTCTAGTTTTCCTTATTTATATATCTTCTTTGTTGTGTATGCTTCCTTATCCTATTTCATCTTCTTAGTATCCTCTACTAACTTAGTTTGTCATTATTATCCATGTCCATCTAGTGTCTTGGGGTGAGACTATTCAAACTTTCCCTAACTGCCTAATTGTGATGCCTTTTTATGTGCCACTAACTCTAATTTTATTTTCTTTGGGGTATATGGATTTGTCTTTTGTCCATGATACTCTAATAATTCACTTTCCCATTGCTTAATCAAGGCTTCCATTTCTTCCTCCAAGGGATTTTCTTGCTTTCCATGTGTCTCTCTATCCTAATAAGACTAAAAATGCTTAATGACCAAGCTTATTCTTGTCTGTAACATCCCGCTCTTGCGCACACTGAGAGAACTTAATTTGAGGACACTTGCTCGCAAGTGATTTGGATTATTATACTATTAAGCATTGATTTTGATTATGAGGCATTATGGGTTGATGACATGTTGTTTTGTTGCATTGGCATAGACAAGTGTTATTGACTCGGTTTTACTAAGTGTGCAGGATTTTGGACCTCGAGGATGCAGAGGCGTCGATGGAACCCCTTGGACTCCGGATCGATTCGGGGAGTGAACTATTGGGGTTTGATTGTTTTATATGTGTTATTAGTGCATCTGATTAGATGATATGATTTTGGATATATTTTTGACATGATTCGTTGATGACGCAGGCTAACGATAGCTTGTCAACCTGACTCACATGTGGAGTAGAGGTGTCACGCACGACTACCAGAGATGTTGAGGGAGAGGTGTGGACAGCAACCCTACCACAGCTTACTAGCACTCTCGTCGTGGCTCGAACTGTAGGTTAATGATTACCTAGTTCGAGGATACCCACGATGTCGTGAGGGCCAACTGCGACAGTCACTCACGATTATTCTAAGGGGAGTGAAATAAGGCAGGGGACTTATTCCTTAGAGGCCTTTAGTCTCCCATAAGATCACCTTGCAGAGTATTGACTCCAGGGGTTTTTTATGTCTACCAAGTCAATCAAGAGGCGAGTGGCACCCTCGGAGCATGTGGTTCGTCCTGAAGGGCACATCGCACAAGAAAAATGGAAAGAGGCGAGTGGCACCCTTGGAGCATGTGGTGCGTCCTGAAGGGCACGTCGCGCAAGAAAAATGGAAAGAGGCGAGTGGCACCCTTGGAGCACGTTGTGCGTCCTGAAGGGCACGTCGTGTTGTTAATTAATAATTGGATGAACCTAGATGGCCCTAGGAAGAATAATGTGATAAGAAAAATTTAAAACATTTTCCCTAATAAAATGTCGCCCAACCTCGAAAATTAAAATCTAGGTCTAGGTGAAACTTGGGGTAAAAGAAGAATATTTGTATAAAAAATAATAAATATATATAATAATGATAATCATCATTAATCTTGTGACAAGAAGGGGGTAAGAATTAAATTGATTTATAAAAGTATTTTGGGATAAAATTTTAAAAAAGGGGAAATAATTGTTTTACTATATTTTGCTAATTAAAAATTCATTCATTACAAAGAAAAAGGGGAAAAGGGGTAAGTATCTGCACATGCCTTTTTGAGTTTAAATAAAAGGGGAAAGAGGGAAATCTAAAATAATTAGGAAACTAGGAAAAAGTGGGAAACATAAAAAGAAAGGGGAAACACAAGGAAAAAGCAGAGAGTCTAACTTAGTAAGGTATCTAGCATTAAAGAACTTTCTAAATTAAACTCAACTATTAAATTAATAAGGGGGAAAGTCATTAAAACTTGCAAGGGAATATGGGGACACCTAGGAGCGATTCTAGGAATGACTTTAGGTGTGTGAGGTAAATAAGGGTAATTAATTAATTAATGAAATTAATTTATGGAGGAATGAAGGGGATGGGTGACACATGTGCGGGGAGGATTTTTATGAATTAAATTATTAAACATCAAATTAAATGGGATTTTGGGAAAGTAAAGGACTTTGAAACTCTATATAATGGAGGGAGGAGAATGATGATGGATCTCTTCTGTTTGCATAACGTTACGCTGCAGAAATTTATACTTGACTGACTTAGCTTGTGGGAGTTGGGATACCCAGCTCAGTGAGGAGTGGTAGCTCGGCCTTGCAAGGCGAGCTGGGAGCTAGCTGATTCTCTGGTTAGTGTGTGTGTCCCCTTTGCATCTCGAGGGGCTAAGAGAGAAGAAGAGTACCCCTAGCGTTGGCTGGGAGGTACCGGTGAAGTCTCATCGGTCGGCAAGCGAGAGAGCACAAAGCGCGCGGGACATCAACTCAGAGCGAGTGTTTGGGCAATGGTACACTTCCTTTATTGTTGCTTGGTAGATTGTTAGTATGATTTATGCTTTTAGTCCTACATGTTTATTTGGGTACGGAAAATGATTCTCTTAGCATTCTAGTTGATGACTAAAATTTTTCCCATAGTCGTTAGCTTGATGTTGATTTTTTTTTCCATGGCCTTCGATCCCTGCATCTCTTGACCGTCCTATGGTATATTGATTTGTGATAATTGTGGTTGTTTTTTCCTTGTGTCCCTAGCTCATCAGTGCTCGCCTGAGCAGTCGGCCAGGAGCCTGATCTACGGTCGTCACTTCGGCTTTAATAGACCTATGGATCTCAACGCTCTGCTTTTATGTGTGTGGATGATGAGCAAAGGACATTCATGTCAGTCGTATACTTCCATTGTTGTCCTTGGCTAATTGTTGGTCTTGTGCCTTGATGCGTTTAATTAACCCTGCAAAATTTGATTGATGGCGGAGTTTTCTTTAAACTCGGCGTTGTTATATCTCGTTTTATACCTCCTTTTTATATCTTGTTGGACTTTACCTGCGTTTTTATATCTTGTTGGACTTTACTTGCATTTTTATATTTCGTTTTGTTGCCTGGCGATTGCTACTTCTTTAGTTGCACTTCGTTGACTTGGGGGAGAAGTTGTTGCGTTATGCGTGAGTGTTGTCGAGTGTCGCAAGTTGCTTTTGGTGATGGGTCGAATGCCTTCAGGTGTTAGTTGCATGCCTTGAGTTTCTAGTATTGTTCGTCTAAGCCATTGTGTCGGGATGGGGATGTTGTCCCTTAGCCGGTAGGCATGGTCGTGTTTGTGTCGGGCAGGTAGTTGTTCCTCCTTGTTGTTCTACACATGTTTCGCCCAGTTGCCCTTATGCTTGTGCATGGTGTCATAGTAGCATGTTGCCTAGACTGCGTGTTGGCGTTCGTTGTCAGTGGTGTGGTTAAACTGTTGTCATCGTCACCTTCTTTCCTGAAAACAAAAAAAAAATCGCACTTTCTGCTTCGCTTGTAGTCTTAACGATGGGGTCGTTACATATGGTATCAGAGAAGGTTCAACCCTGCGACTGTAGTTCGCCAGGATTTCCACTGCAGTAAACCTATGAGTATTAGCCCTTGCGTTAATTAAAAACCTTAATGTGTCCATTTGGTGGTCGCATTTAGAGGATGCCTCAGAGTTTCGCGACGTGGTGTCGTGGAAGGAGGTGTGACGCCTCCAAAAGTTCCCACACCCCTGGAGTCGAACCCCCAAAGGGAAGATAAAGTCTTTGGGTTGGATTCACTTGTAGTAAGGGATGATGATGGTTAGACAAGGCCCTCCCAGGTAATGTCAAGGGCCTTGATTCACCATCGGTATTGAGATGAGGTCAGGGCACCTGTACCCCTGAGGGTCCACGGCGCGCCCTAGCTAGTGTCGTTAGCATCCACCAAGAACTTGAGAGAGTTCAGTTCTCGAGTCCACGAGTGTCGTGGACAGTTGTGTCATCGAGGCACAGTTGTAGAGAAAGGCATTGTGCTTCATGCTTCGCGATCATGACCTCCAGCATGAAGGTCTGCATGGTGGTCTTTCAACTGAAGGGGAGCGCTCTTCTATGGTGGAAGACGCTCCTGCCACATTTGAACGTGTTCGTCGACAACGTGTCATGGGAACTGTTTGAGGAACGGCTCCAAGAGAGGTATCTTCTAAGGAATTCATTGGGCATCAGCTCAACGAGTTCGACACCTTACGACAAGGTAGTTGCATAGTGCCTGAGTGTGAGGCCCGTTTTTGAGTTGTTTTGGTATGCTCCGCATCAAATTGCCCAGAAACTTATGGTCAAGGAGTTCAAGTTTGTCTTTATTGTTATAATTCAGCTTCTACTTCAGGTACCAGGATTACTGGACCGAAGAAAGTGTGTTGGATAGTGGGGAGCCACATTACCAGCATTCCTGCCCATAGGAAAGGGTCGGCGCGTCTGGATCAGTCGGACCCACTATCGTGGGAGATTTGGGCAAGGCCCATCGGATTCATGCAGCAGTGAATAACCGCCAGGCAGAGCACTAGTCGATTTTGCTCGAGACATCACGTACTGTCGCTGACCAGACCCTTAGTATTTTGATAGATCCTGGTGCTACCGAGAGTTTCATTTATGGAGCATCGCTAAAAAGGATTAAGGTAAAGGCAGTCAACACAGAATGAGTTTAGCTTCGTAGATATGGCTTCTGGAGCCAAACATAAGGTTGGAGTAAAGGTTACGAGATGCACCCTCAACCTGGGAGAGTTTGTCACCAGGGCCAACCTGTACGTCACAATCTTAGGATCTTATGATGTTGTGATTGGTATGGACTAGTTGGAATCGCATGAGGCAATACTCAATTGTAAGACAAAATGGTTGAGCTTGGTCGATGATGAGGGACAAAGACATGTGTTTGTAGGTCGGAGCCAGGGATTTTCCCTGAGGTTCATCTCTTCCTTGCAGCTATGAAAGAGCATGCGAAAGGGATGTAAGCTTTATGCGATCCTTGCATTAAATGAGAAGGGAGTAGTGGAAGGACTAGAACACCTTCTGGTGGTGAGAGAGTTTGCAGACGTCTTTCCGGAGGATTTACCTGGGATGCCGCCAGATAGGAAATTGGAGTTTACTACAGATCTAAAACCGGGGACTGAACCGATAGCTAGAATGCCTTATCGAATGTCGATCCTGGAGTTATAGGAGTTGAGAATGCAACTGAAGGATTTGTTGGACCTGGGACTGATACGTCCAAGCATGTCACCGTGGGGTGCGCCTGTTATTTTCATACGAAAGAAAGATGGGGCGTGGAGGCTCTGCATTGACTACCATCAATTGAACAAGGCGACAACCAAGAATCAGTATCCGTTGTCGAGGATTGATGATATGTTCGATCGGATGAAGGGCGCGACGATGTTCTCAAAGATCGATTTGCAATCAGGATACCACCAGTTACGGATTAAGAGGATGAAGTCCCTAAGACCACCTTTAAGACGAGGTTTGGACAGTACAAGTTTATTGTTTTACCGTTTGGACTGACAAACGCCCCAGGGGTATTTATGAGTTTGATGAACGGGGTGTTCCGTGAGTACTTGGATAAGTTCATCCAATTATTCATTGACTATATTTTGATTTACTCTCAGACGACGGAGGAGCATGACGAGCACTTGCACTTGGTACTACAATTTTTGCGAGATCACAATTTGTATGGGAAGTTGTCCAAATGATCATTTTATCAATCGAAGATTCACTACTTAGGGCATGTCATCTCCACTGAAGGCATTGTCGTGGATCCAGCGAAGGTCGAGGCTATTATGGAATGGCCTGCGCCGACAAACGTATTGGAAGTACGTAGCTTCATGGGTCTACAGGATACTATCGACGGTTTGTTGAGGGATTTTTCGAAGATAGCAAATCCGATCACGGAATTGCAGAAGAAGAATAAGAAGTTTGTTTAGACCGAGAAATGCATGGTAGCATTTCGGAGGCTTAAGGAGTTGTTGACAACAGCACGGATACTAAAGGTACCTAACATGGACGCGGACTTCTTGGTATGCACTGACGCATCCAAGAAAGGCTTAGGCAGAGTCTTGATGCAAGACAATCGAGTGATCGCTTACATCTCGAGGAAACTAAGAAGGCATGAGGAGAACTATGCGACGCACGATTTGGAGTTGTTAGCCATCATATATGCCTTGAAGGTTTGGAGACACTACCTTTTTGGACGAAAATTTGAACTAAGGACGGACCACTATGGACTACAACACATCTTTACGCAAGGTGACCTGAACGCGCGACAACAACGTTGGTCGGAATTGCTTAGAGAATATGACTTCTAGATTACTTACATAAAAGGAACAGTGAACCGAGTGGCAGATGCATTGAGTCGGAGACCATGCATCTTTTCGATTTTGCCTCTTCAGATGAATCTACGTGAAAAGATTCTAACTTTACAGCGTGATGATGACTAGTACAAAGAGGTCGAGGGTTTTTTCGAACAAAACACAATGATGGTACCAAGATTTGAAGGATTTACGTTTGACGACGATGGAGTATTGAGGTTTAAAAATCGGATTTACGTACCACCGAACGAAGAGTTGAGGAGCTTGATCCTAAGCGAGGCTCGTAGAGTAGTATACATGGCTCACCCGGAAGTCACGAAGATGAGGGCAGACCTTAAACCCTTATTCTTTTGGAAGGGAATGAAGGCAGGCATAGTAAACTATGTGGCTAGATGCCTAGAATGTCAGCAGGTAAAGGCTGAACATAGACATCCAGCAGGATTACTACAGCCACACGCTATTATGGAATTAAAATGGGAGGTTATTTCGATGCATTTTATTGTTGGGTTGCCACTCACGACAAGGAGACATGACTCAATTTTCGTAGTAGTAGACACTATGACGAAGAGTTATCACTTTATTCATGTGCGTACGACATATCAAACCCCTGACATAGCTAGAGTTTCATCAGTGAGATTGTGAGGCTGCATGGCGTGCCTAAGAGGATTATATCTGATCGGGGATCGGTGTTTACTGAACGATTTTGGACGAGTTTCCAAGAGGCCTTGGAAACCCAACTTAACTTCAGTACTGCATATCACCCAGAGACTGACGGGTAGACCGAACAAATGAACCAGGCCTTGGAGGACATGTTGCGCATGTACGTGATGGACCAACAAAACCATTGGGAAGAATTCTTGTCACCGGTAGAATTCGCTTATAACAACAATTACCAAAGCACCATTTAAGATGGCGCCTTAGAGTTTCTTTTGGGCAACTAGGTCAGACGCCTTTGAGTTGGGATCGGCTTGAGGATAGGGTCCTAGTGGGACCGAAAGTGATCCAAAAAATGGAAGATTAAATGAAAACTATAATACAAAAGATCAAGGAAGCGCAGGATCAGCAGAAGAGTTATGTCAATGCACGTCGAGTCGACCGTAGTTACGATGTGGCAATCAATTATTTTTGCAGTGGAAACTGCATAAGAGTTCGATCAAGTTCGGAAAAGGGGCTAAAATATCTCCTATAATATTGTGGAAAAGTGAGGCATGTAGCCTAATGAGTAGCCTTGCCTGATTATTGAGGCGTATGCACGATGTCCTTCACGTCTCGGTTTGAGACTATGATTAGTGATCCTACACATGTTTTGGATTGAGCACCTTGCGAGTGTCGGATGAGGGTGCGCTCACGGCTGAGTCGATCCTCATCCTGGATCATCACATTCGACAGCTGCGACGTCGAACAATAGATGAGGTCAAGGTCCAGTGGGACAACTATAGTCCGCACTCGGTGACCTAGGAGGGTGCATATGATATGCGCCAGCAATTTCCATTTTTGTTTGATAGATAGACTTATGTTACGGTGATACAAATTATTTCAGCACTTATACTACGAAACTTCGGGACAAATTTTAGACCAAGTGGGGTGTATGTAACATCTTGGTCTTACACACATTGAGCGAACCTAATTTGAGGACACTTGCTCGCAACTGATCCGGATTATTATACTATTAAACATTGATTTTGATTATGAGGTGTTGTGGGTTGATGACATGTTGTTTTGTTGCATTGACATAGACAGGTGTTATTGACTCGGTTTTACTGATTGTGCAGGATTTTGGACCTCGAGGATGTAGAGGCATCGATGGAACCCCTTGGACTCAGGATCGAGTCGGGGAGTGAACTATTAGGGTTTGATTGTTTTATATGTGATATTGGTGCATCTGATTAGATGATATGATTTTGGATATATTTCTAACATGATTCGTTGATGATGCAGGCTGACGATAGCTTGCCAATCAGACTCACATGTGGAGTAGAGGGGTCACGCACGACTACCAGATATGTTGAGGGAAAGGTGTGGACAGCAGCCCTGCCACAGCCTACTAGCACTCTCGTCGTGGCTCGAAATGTAGGTTAACGATTACCTAGTTCGAGGAGACCCACGATGTCGTGAGGGCCGACTGCGACAGTCGCTCACGATGATTCTAAGAGGCGTGCAATAAGGCAGGGGCCTTATTCCTTAGAGGCCCTTAGTCTCCCACAAGATCACCTGGCAGAATATTGACTCCAGGGGTTTTTTATGTCTACCAAGTCAGTCAAGAGGCAAGTGGCACCCTTGGAACACATGGTGTGTCCTAAAGGGCACATCGCACAAGAAAAATGGAAAGAGGCAAGTGGCACCCTTGGAGCACGTGATGTGTCCTGAAGGGCACATCACGCAAGAAAAATGGAAAGAGGCGAGTGGCACCCTTGGAGCACGTAGTGCGTCCTGAAGGGCACGTCACGTTGTTAATTAATAATTGGATGAACCTAGATGGCCCTAGGAAGAATAACGTGATAAGAAAAATTCAAAACATTTTCCTTAATAAAATGTCGCCCAGCCTCGAAAATTAAAATCTAGGTCTAGGTGAAACTTACGGTAAAAGAAGAATATTTGTATAAAAATAATAATAATAATAAATAATAAATATATATAATAATGATAATCATCATTAATCTTGTGACAAGAAGGGGGTAAGCAATTAAATTGATTTATAAAAATATTTTGGGATAAAATTTTAAAAAAGGGGAAATAATTGTTTTACTATATTTTGCTAATTAAAAATTCATTCATTACAAAGAAAAAGGGGAAAAGGGGTAAGTTTCTGCACATGCCTTTTTGAGTTTAAATAAAAGGGGAAAGAGGGAAATCTAAAATAATTAGGAAACTAGGAAAAAGCGAGAAACATAAAAAGAAAGGGGAAACACAAGGAAAAAGCAAAGAGTCTAACTTAGTAAGGTATCTAGCATTAAAGAACTTTCTAAATTGAACTCAACTAGTAAGTTAATAAGGGGGAAAGTCATTAAAACTTGCAAGGGAATATGGGGACACCTAGGAGCGATTCTAGGAATGACTTTAGGTGTGTGAGGGAAATAAGGGTAATTAATTAATTAATGAAATTAATTTATGGAGGAATGAAGGGGATGGGTGACACATGTGCAGGGAGGATTTTTATGAATCAGATTATTAAACATCAAATTAAATGGGATTTTGGGAAAGTAAAGGACATTGAAACTCTATATAATGGAGGGAGGAGAATGATGATGGATCTCTTTTGTTTGCGTAACGTTACGCTGCAGAAATTTATACTTGACTGACTTAGCTTGTGGGAGCTGGGATACCCAGCTCAGTGAGGAGTGGTAGCTCGGCCTTGCGAGGCGAGCTGGGAGCTAATTGATTCTCTGGTTAGTGTATGTGGTCCCTTTTGCGGCTCTGGGGGCTAAGGGGGAAGAAGAGTACCCCTAGCGTTGGATGGGAGGTACCAGTGAAGTTTCATCAATCGGCAAGCGAGAGTGCACGAAGCGCATGGGACATCAACTCAGAGCGGGCGTTTGGGAAACGGTACGCTTCCTTTATTGTTGCATGGTAGATTGTTAGTATGATTTATGCTTTTAGTTCTGCATGTTTATTTGGGTACGGAAAATGATTGTCTTAACATTCTAGTTGATGACTGAAATTTTTCCCATAGTCGTTAGCTCGATGTTGATTTTTTTTTCCATGGCCTTCAATCCATGTATGTCTTGATCGTCCTATGGTATATGTATTTGTTATGATTGTGATTTTTTTTGCCTTGCGTCCCTAGCTCATCAGTCCTCGCCTGGGCAGTCGGCCAAGAGCCTGATCTATGGTCATCGCTTCGGCATTAATAGACCTATGGATCTCAACGCCCTTCTTTTCTGTGCGTGGATGATGAGCGAAGGACGTTCATGTCAGTAGTCTACCTCTGTTGTTGTCCTTGGTTGATTGTTGGTCTTGTGACTTGATGCGTTTAATTAACCCTGCAAAATTTGATTGATGGCGAAGTTTTCTTTATACTTGACGTTGTTATATCTCGTTTTATACCGCATTTTTATATCTTGCTAGACTTTACCTGCGTTTTTATATTTCGTTTTGTTGCCTAGCGATTGCTACTTCTTCGGTTGCACTTCGTTGACTTAGGGGCGAAATTTTCCCAACAAACCTTTTTCGTTTCTGGTCAGTTGTTTGGATTGCCAGGTGCTTGACAAGCTGCTCGCTTTTCATTCTAAACAGCCAGTGTATAGTGGTTAAGAAGAATTTTTACTTCTGGGCGTTTTAATTGAATGGTTAATCTCAGTGATTTTAATTGAATGGTTAATCCCAGCAAATTTTTACTTCTGGGCATTTTAATTGAATGGTTAATCTCAACAAATTTATGTATTCATTCCTACGTTGATTGCGTTGATATTATTGTTGCAATTTGTACCCACGACTTTGTTGTAGTACCAATTCCCTTGCAATATTTAATTCCAACTACTCATACAACGATTTGCATATTAAATGGTGACAGCAATGCGATTCCTTCTGGTGTGTCTCTGTACAGCAAATTTGCTTTTAAGATGACTGTGTTTTGTTGTTGTTAATGACCACGAATTTACTTTTAAGATGACTGTGTTTTGTTGTTGTTAATGACCACAAATTTTCTTTTAAGATGATTGTGTTTTGTTGTTGTTAATAACCATGAATTTGCTTTTAAGATGACTGTGTTTTGTTGTTGATTAATGACCACAAATTTTCTTTTAAGATGACTGTGTGTTGCTACTGGAATGACCACGTTTTGCCCCTTGTTTGTGTAGCGTATTTGGTTGACTACGTTTGCTGATGTGTGGCACAGCGATTTGCCCCTAAATTTTTTAATGTGTTTGTTGTTGAATGGGCACGATTTGCCATCAATTGTATATGCGTTTTGTTGATCTATGGTACAGTGATTTTCCTTTAAAATTGTGGCTGTGTTGATGTTGAATGACCACGAGTTGATCCTTCTGTTGTTTGTATTATCTTTTTATCCTCCTTCAAATTGAGTGTACCCAGCGTTCTTGAGTGTACCCAGCGTTCTCACTACCAAACATTAATTGCTACAGTAATGTTATTGGCCATGTTAATTGCTATGTTAATTTCCATGTTAATTGTCAGGTTAATAGCTGCAGTGATGTTAATGGTCAACAATTTCCTTCTTAATGTTAATAGACAGCTAGTTATTTTTGGTACGGTTACTTAGATAGATGGCATGTGTAATTAATTGTTTACAAATGTCATAATTAGCATTCTACATGGATATAGCTAATGTGGTTATATATCGTTAATTGATAGATAGATTGTAATTTTGAGATTAATTTAGAATTGTCCAATTAGATTGTGATTAATGGTCAAATGAGATTAGTGAGTATTGACCCAAGTATAGATTAAGCTTGTTGAATTAAGGCAATACTGTATTATTTTTCAATGTTATATAATTTGATTAAATGTTATACTTTCAAGGCAATATTGTAATAGTTATAGTGTTTAAATGTTATATCTCTTTCAATCAAATCACTGGGTTATGATATTAAGTTTTAATGCCTAGCCTCTGATCTTTTATTTACTGATCATTTAGTGGAATGACTAGTTATACTGGTTAAATGTTATATAGTAATAATTGTTAATGTCTTACACGTCATTCCAAACTATGAATGCATTTAAGATTAATTGATGGTACGTTGATGACCCAACTATGATTTAGACTTTCTCACTTGATACGCTTTTAATGTTAATTTAGATTGGCGTACATTGACTTAATTGCAATTAGACTTGTTGATTTTTATGTTAATTTAGAATTGGAATTTATGGACTAATTGAAATTCAATTACTATTAGATTAGTAACCGATGTTAAATTAGATGGTCGGTTTGACAAATGTTAGACGTGATTAATGGTTGGGTTGTTGACAAAGTCGCGTATTGTCTTGAGTTCTTCCTTGATTGTACTTTCCTTGCATCTGTCGCCCTGTTGCTCGGGGTCTGGGCATAGCCTTCTTGTCAAGATTCGGCTCCTAGCGCGTCGAATTATCTAGAGTCCTCAGTCCAGATAGATTATGTTGCGCCAAGTTTATGGACGCATCTATCACCTGGGAATAGCCTGATTCCTGATGAGGGGATCATGGCGCGCCCTATGGGGTAGCGGCGAACGAGAACTTGGTTGGATTCGGTGTGTTCTACGTGAGTGTTGTCGAGCGTCGAAAGTTGTTGGCGATGGGTCGAACACCTTCAGGTGTTAGTTGCGTGCCTTGAGGTTCTAGTCTTGTTCATCTAAGCCATTGTGTCGAGATGGGGATGTTGTCCCTTAGCCGATAGGCGTGGTCGTGTTTGCGTCGGGTGGGTAGTCGTTCCTCCTTGTTGTTCTATGCATGTTTCGCCTAGTTGCCCTTGTGCATGTGCATGGTGTCATAGTATCATGTTGCCTGGACTGTGTGTTGGCATTCGTTGTCAGTGGTGTGGTTAAACTGTTGTCGTCGTCGCCTTCTTTCCTGAAAACAAAAAAAAAAATCGCACTTTCTGCTTCGCTTGTAGTCGTAATGATGGGGTCGTTACAGTGTCTGCACTTTCTAATTATTGCAAGCTCTAATGATGGCTATTATATATTGTATGTCCACCAACTCTATTATCTCAATGTGCTTGTATATAATACATCATTAAATGTTTTTATTTTATTTTTAAATCTCTCATCGAATTTCCCATACTTGATCAAGCTATACCTTGTATTTTCCTAGATCATAATGTCCAAACTTGTTCCAATTTTTATATATTTATTAGATCAAACATGGCCTACATTGCTTATGTCCATTCCCTTATTATGTCCTCTTCAATCAATGTCAATTCATTTATTTTTATTTCAAATTTATTCTCACTTTCACACTTTCCTTCATTGTGAATTCCGATATCATGTTGATTCAAAATCAAATTAATATCTTTAGTCTCGAACTTCATGTTCTCCATATCTATTCATACTTCTAAAGTTGTATAACCTTGGGCCCCATCTCCATTTTTCTATGGCATCTACCTATCTTTCATATTCATAAAATTTGTCCATCTCTTCTACCCATGTCTTATTTACTTGATTTATGAATTATATCACTTGTATGTGCAAGTAATATACTAGAATAATCATCGATGTGTTTCCTTCAATGTCTCTTCTACTTCTCCAAACATGCACATGCCTTATTATCTAGGGATTTTTGGCATGGTGCTTTCTTAAATTTCATAAAACCTATCTATTTGTTGTTTCAAAAAATATTTCTTGGTCATTCTCTTTGATTTCCTACCACGTCTCCTTATATTTCCTTCTAACCAATTTATGCAACACTTTTGAAATGTCCATGACATATTTTATATATGCCCTTGTCTCCACTCTGCGAAACTCATAAGCTTGTGTAGTCATAAGAGCTCTAGGCTTACCCCATGTCCTAAGACAACTCCTTGTGTTATTAATACTTTATTCATCTAATTGAATTCATGGTCTATCCCTCACCTTCTATATTTTACCCTCTTCTTCCAAAATATCTTCTAGAGTTGTATTACATGCCACTACTTTATTTTCTTAGACACTAATTTATTAGTTCTTTTAATTAAAAATGTCAATCTTGTGTGACCTGGACCTATGACATGATTTGCAATCCCTTACCAAAGTGAAGTCTGCACTTTTTCTTCCATGTCTCCAATGTCATGTCCTATGTCATAATTAGAGATTTTATCTATTACCTCATCTCTTTCCTTACCTTCTTCGTTGAGACTTCATTTCTTGTTAGATTTGTGTGTATCCTCATGCTCCTCTTATTGTTTCTTTTATGTTTCCCCTTTTTTCCTTATTTCATTTCTTTAGTTTCTTCTTTTAAGCTTTCTTCCTAGTTTCCCCATCCTTAATGCTTCCATTTTCTTCAAATTCTATTATTGCTTCTATTTCATTCTTGCATTTTTTTGTTAATTGTTTTTTTACTAAAGCTTCCAAACAATATGAGCAAGCCACAACTACTCTATTTTAGATTTAATACTGGGATATAAACATCCTACCACACTACAAAAGACTTATTCAACTAAGAAGTCATGAATGAGGGGTATCTATTCCACTAAAGTCACCCACAGCTTGCACCTGACCCCACCTATTTTTGCAAGCATAAGTGTGTCATTGTATATACTTGAACAAGGGTGGGATTGATAACAACACCTTACTTTCAACAACCCAACAAGTCATTGTTGACTTCTTTCTTAATAGTTTAGCCTTGTCTTTCAATATTTCCTTCTTGCTCTATCACCATCCTGCTTTTTCCTAAAGTTCTTATTTAGTGATTTCTATCTTTTTCATTGTCTATATTCTCTTTTCTTTTTTCCCGTGATCTTCTTATCTGATTGAGGGTAATTTTTGAAGTCTTCTCCATGGATTCTTCCTTTTATTTATTTTCTAAAATAAGGTTGATAGTGTGCCTCGGTTGGTTGTAGAACATAATTCATTCCCTTCTTGTTTTGGTCCTCTTGTCTTCTCCATCAAAGGACAAGCCAACTAAACACTACTTATTTCATCCCTTTTGTTCTTCATGAACTATCTTCTTATTTTTATCTCTCTACCAACTGTTCCACTTGTGGAGATCATTATCTTTATCTCCTCCTCCTTAACCAAGGTTTTCTTGAACCTGTCTATCCTTTACCTTTCTATCAATTTCCTTGGATTATCCCATTGTGGCCCTTTGCTCCACATTCCATTTCTATCTACATTACTTCTTCCTCTAGTCTCATTTTAGGTGTATCTATGTCCACTACTTCACATACATGCTCCATGTCCATGTTCCAATTTTATATTACATCTTCCCTGGCATTTGTGTTATCCCTATATTCATTTATATATTGGCTAACATAGTCATGGACTCTCAAGATCCCTTTATCATGTTCCTTCGTGTTCGTGAATTCACAATCCCTAAGAAATTTCAAAAATTATTGTATGTGACTCTTCTTATCCTTTCTTTCATTATATATATAAGGATATATACCCTATAGTGTTTGCATGTGCTATATTTGAGACATTAGAATTGTATTTCAGTATTCCTTCTATTAATCTTACACGTTCACTAGATTTTGTGTCTATCCTATGCATGTGAATATACTCCTTGTTCAAGTAAGGTTTATGCTTCCACACAAGCCCTTTGTCTATGTAGAATTTAGCCAATGTCTCTAGAGGGTCATACCACTCCAATTATTGAATATTGAAGTTCGTTCCAATATTTATCCCTCATATGATCAATATTCATGGTTATCCTCCTTGAGTCCACACAATTTCATAGGTAGTTATAAATTATTCATCCCCAATTTCCCTAATTGCAACTTCTAATCTCACAATTTTTTACAATGTTGTTGGATGTTTAAGAAATCAAAATACATGAATATAAGAGTGTCTCAAACTAGTTCCTTGCTTTTTTCCATGGGGAATTGTATTATTATCTCAAGCCTAGGGACATAGTACTCGTCCTCATCCCATATATTTTCTTTTCCAAGGAAGATCTCGTGGGGAAACCAAAGGGATGATTCTTCACATTCATGGATGGCATCCCTAGCAAACATGTTGGCGTATACCACTGCACCTCACCTAGGGGGTTTGAACCAGGCACTTGTTGGCATAGAAACAACCAATTTCCCAACAATATTGGTGACAACCAATTGAGATATCCCCTTGGGATTTCCTCACCCCCTACATGGGTCCAATACATAATTGTATACTTTCCTTTAATTCCTTTTGTTGTGTTATCTCTAAATTATTCATAAGACCTTTCTCTATCTAATGATAGGATAGCCTAAGTTCAAATAAATAAGAGAATCCATAAAACGTAAGAGTGAAGTTGCAGAAGTTTTCAAACTCAGATTGGGCAAGCATTGTAGTAGATAGGAAGAGCACCTCAAGGTATTGCTTTAGCATGGGATCAACAATGATATCTCGGTTCAACAGAATGCAAACTTTCGTGGCACTTAACTCCACATAGGCAGAATACATGGCAACCATTGCTTCTAGTTATAAGACCATTAGCTTCGCAAGTTACTTGCAAAATTGTTTGATCAGTAGTTGGACCCCACAGTGATTTATTGTGATAATCAGAATTGTATCAAACTTTCTAAGAATCCAATGTTTCACAACAGATCGAAGCACATAGAAATCAGATATCACTTCATATGAGTCAAGATTCAAAACGGAGCAATGAAGCTCCAATGTATTCCCGCAGATCAATAGTTTTCAAAGCTGATATTTTGACCAAGCCCTCAGTAAAAGAGAACTTTGAAGCATTCAAAGACAGATTTGAATTGGTGCAAAATTTCTTACTTGTTAAGGGAGTGTTGAGAAATGTAGCTTGAGTAGGAACTTCTTGCACAGGTTTTGGTGTGAACATGCAGGAATTGGTTCAAAACGTTTCTTTAGTAACCACTTAAGAAAAGTGGAAAATAATTTCATCTTGTAATTTTGTTTGAAAAAAAAATGCCTAATGTTTTGAGGTCAACTAGTTTTAGGAATGTAAATGAAAAGTTATAGAAGTTATAGAAAATTAGTGACTTAGATTAGAGCTTAATCTTAGCCATACATCTCATGATTGATATAGGTGGCAACTAAGATTCAGGGGATTAGTTGTTAGAATCGAAAAGATTAATTATCTTCTGTCGAGGCATAAATAGGACAAGATAGGAGAGATCAATCTTACACATGAAAATAAAGCAAGAGAGTTGGAGAAAAAAAGAGTGCATTAGAAAAAGAAAAAAAGCAGATTGCTAAAGAAACCAGCAATATAACAACAGGTCGTACAAGTTGTGCCACCGCTGTAGCTCTCTTTTTCTTATGAACAAAGTGTACAACTTTAACCATGGCCATACACATTCAAATATAGTCATACACTTTCAAACCTAGCTATACAGTGTTATGTGGATTGTTGGAGTGTGGTGTAGCTGTTGGGAGGAGAGAGCAATTTACTATCCAGGAAAGGCAGAAGTAGATCAAGCCATACTATTGTAGTGTACCCTCTCTTACACAAGGCATACACTGTTGTTTGAGAAGATTTTACTAACCGTACAGCCATTGGTTCAAGCAGGCTGCAAATGTCACCTTGTAAGCTTTGATCAAAGAAATGAAAAACTAATTAGGAGAGATCCCAATGTATGTGTTTTATTTCTTCTGTCATTTATTTTTCAGCTACTGCATGATTGTTGGAATGTCCTGAAATTTAATTTTCTGTAGTTTAATAAATTTTGGTTTTGAATTATTTAATGAGAGAACAATTGGACAGCAGTCACCTAGGCTTGCAAAATTTACAGCAGTGTCAACAGCTCAATAAATAACAAAAATGCATATTTTGAATAAGAAAATACTTTGGATGATGGAGTTTGTAGCACCAAATTACATGGTGTGTGATCACAAGGCACCGTGTATCTAAAAACGAGCCAAGGGCTCATTGTAAGTACTTATTTATGGAAGGTTTCACACTGAAAAAATGTGTTGGATCCTATCTTCATAGGTAAGATCTGTCCCTAAAAATGACGATGACAAGAGGATAGTTGCGCTGAGCTCAGGCTCATTTGAATGACCACGCTAAAAATAATTGTCAAAAGAACTTCCAAATGCACCAAAGAGGCTGCAATTATACGAGGACGTTTTTCACATATGTGGCAACTTCTTTCCTAATAGATCTGCAATGTTGAGATATGACACTACCATGGTCTTGGTGTTTGATGTAGCAAGCCCTCGTAGTGATGATATATTGATGATGCTTGCACAGCTACTTACATTTGCATTGATCGATAGGTTTGTATACCTAATTCTCCTTTCAGAGTTCAATAGTTTCCACTGTTATAATTTGAATTCTCGTGAGAATAAGAATAAGCTTGCACTTTATAGCTGCATGCGTGTGCAAAAATAGTCACATGTTCAAAAGCTCCACACTTTCACATTCCAAAAAAGCTCTAAAACCTTGTTAAAATTTAAAACGTAAACCCTACACATGAAAGTAGAACCTTCAGGCATAATAAAAGATCACATATTTGATCTGATTAATTTTGCAATCTCAAGCAACCACCGTTAATAAAAAAAATTGAAACTGTTAATAAAACATTGAAACTAACTCAGATTAACGACTCATTTTTCCCAAACCAATCTTCAATTATTCCAAATAACAATCTTCAATAATTCCAAATAAGGTTTCACCTCCTCTTGGAATAGATAAGACTTTTTCTGAACCAGAATAACTCAAGTAATTCTTCACCTCCTCTTTGGATGGATGAAACTTCCACATCAAGCTTAAGCAATAACAATTACATGTTAGGGAATTTCCACAACATAGCTATGATACCATGATAAAATTTATAACATAAACACCACAAGAAAAGAAAACTAGTCACCATACACATTACATATCATCAAATAAAAAGCAACATCGGACTTGCATTGGAAAAACCTTCATGGAATGGAAAACTCGCCATGAACGCTATTGGAATCATCTTGAATTTCAACTTTAGAAGGCAGTGATTCTTCATATTTTAACATTGACACTCACTCTTGAATCTGTTTATTCTATTATTTAACTGTCTGCTTTTTACTTGTTTAGAATTCTGTGCCAGTTACACTCTACAGTGTACAACGCATTTATAGTGTTTGATTACCGTCATACAAACACTACCGTCAAATGTATGGGCTCTACTGGGGTACTTTCACCACACAGTATGCAACTCATTATCATGTTTATCTATCATCATACAAACACTACCACCACCAAATGTATGGAGTGGGTTTTATTAGTGTGGTCTGACCTTAGTTGACACCTACCCCATCTTTGAAATGAAACAAAGATTAGAGTTATGAACTATAAACTCCGAATCTTACACCAACTGTATGGAGTCTGTTTTATTAGTGTATTCTGTCCTTAGTGGACACCTACCCCATCTTTGAAATGAAACAAAGATTAGAATTATGAACTATAAACTCCGAATCTTAGTTGCATACGGACTTTCTAAGATACTAAATTGGTCAAAATCATGAATTGTATCCAACGATCAAACACTTACTATAAACTAGCTAAGATAATAAAATATGGTCAAATCATGAATTGTTTTTAGCAATTCAAAGTCAGGAATTATCAGAAATATAAACTGCATTTTATGTACCATAGGTCTATCTTTAACCCTGGATTTTAGATTTTAGCAAAAAAAACAGATTTTAGATTTTAGCAAAAAATAACAACAGATGTAACATTCTGAATTAAAATAGATTTATGCTAAACTAAAATCATAAAGAACTCCCATATGTAGACTGTCTTAATGTAACAATAGCTTTGACATCTATTTTAATAAAATAATAATCTAATTTTAAGGTCACAGCCAAGCCAAACAACAAATTGGTGTTTGAGACCCCCTTCTTTGTGGTACAAGGGATTCCCTCCGCACAAGATTTGACTACTAAAGTATACAGAGGTGTACATACCCAACCCCCCAGAGGGCCAAATCTCTCGATGTTTTAAAAGACCTGAGAGTAACATAACTATATGTTGGTGTGTATGTGTGTGGATGTATATATACATATATTAATGAATGTTGTTTTTTCTTAAATTTTCTTTTACAGATTTTTTTAATATTTTGATTTATGAGAGCAGAAGTTACACATCTCATCTGTATTGGGTTGTTATTTTCTTTTTTTTTTAAATATTATATTGAACCAACTGTTGCCACATACCACATCAGCAATAAGCACAGATGTTATACATTTGCCTCGTAATTGACTGTGACTGTAGAATGCACCTCGCACCTCACTGGTCTTGGTGAAATTATATGAAGACCTACAGAATGAAAATGTTTTGTTGGAGAAAAAATGCAGCCCTTGAATTATTGAACTGAATGCAGAATAAATGCAAACCCTGTAAGGCAATTTTTCTACTGAATGCAATCCACCCACAACTGCTCCAATTGAGATTCAACATGCCTGATAAGATAGGCAATCAAAAGAACTCATTTTATATCAAATTGCCATAGGACAGAAACTTTTAACGCAATCGAAGTTACATCAAGAACCCGTCCGACTAGCTGATCAAATTGGTATCTTACAAAATGAAGTTCAAATGCATCCCTTTACACACTACAGATTGAAAAACAAACTTTAAAATACTGGTTAGTATGAGAATCTTTTAAACAAGACCCTTTAGTTTCCGAAAAAGTTCTTAGGCATAAAGTAGGATGCCAAGCAATACAAGGACAGCAGAAAGAAATGTGCGTGTCTTTTAAAAGAAGTATAAGCATGTATGGTAGGATATAGCATTTATATTTAGGTCCAGTGTCCTTGCTAGATTACCTACCTACTGTCTTCGTAACTGGAAAGATATCTACATACACAATTTCTTATCACTAGTCTTATTAACCGGAAATATTGAATGTCACCATTTTGCAGTGATGCTCAGAACGTTCACACAGATTTGCTCCTCTTTAATGAGCTAAGAATGCCGTCATTTACTTCTGAGTAAAACAAAAGCTGTGCAAAACATAGCACAGATAGAAATGATGCCATCGAATAAAATTGCCCAATATATGAATTTGAATGCCTTGAGCAAGTTCCAGTTGTTGCAATTCACATCACTACAGCATTCTGTCAGCGTAGTACAAGACAGACCCAAACTGTTCTCCAATTGTATATCAGCCCATGGAAAACGATGAATGAATGAGTTTAGTGCAATGAAATTGAACGCTCAAGATCTAAGAAATAGTTGCTGCAAATATTGTCAAGATGGTAATTTTGAAGAGATACCAGATAAACCAATGAGATAATGGCACTGCATGTGTCAGCAATCTGTACATCCTTTGGTACTAACCAGTTCCACCAACATAAACTGGAACTGGAAAAGCACTCTCTACACGCACACCAAATCATTTATCTTCATCAAGTGCACCAAGTGCTTTCATGTCTTCCAAAAACGCCACATATGAATCATCAATGCTTTGTGGTTTAGCAACTGGCTGAACAGAATCTGCTTTTGTTTTAGAAATAGGCGCTAAAGAACTAGAAGTGACTACTGACTTGGGTTTCAGCTTTTGAGCAGATTCTCTCCTTAAAAGAACAGAAGCTGGAACCTGGTTGCAAAGAACAAACACAGCAGACTCGTCAAATTGGCTAGCTTATTTACAAGTCCTAGATGTGAAAAGACTATAGATTTAAATTGAATATATCAATAAATAGTTAAAACTCTACAAAATACCAAGGACTGATCCATTTCATGTATAGCCACGAAAAAGCAAGAAAAAAAGAAGATTGCAACTTATAAAAATATAAAACACAAACAAAAATGACTCATTTGATCAAAAGAACTAGTAACTACCATAGCAGTAAGCTCGGGTGTATGTTGAGCCAATGGTCTTTTTACAACAGTTGAAGCTGCTGATTTTATATAAGAAGGCTTTGACAGTCCAGACAACTTCCCAGAATCATCTGCTTCAGACACCGCCGGGCGAAAGGGTGGGGGAGCAGGAGCAGAAGGGCCAACTGGAGGTCTGATCATGGGTGGCGGCCCTGGAGGTGGGCCAAATGGAGGTCTTGCAACTGGTGGAGGTCCAGGAGGAGCCATTCCAGGAGGTAGGACCCTTGGAGGTGGGGGAGGTGGTGGTCCAGGCAAAGGTGGTCTCATATCAGGAGGAGGTGGTGGCAACCTTGAAACACCAGGAGGTGGAACCTCAGTCTGAGCAGAAACTGCTGATGGTGGTCTTGGAGGAGGTGGAGGTGGAGGCTTCTTTTGTAAGGAATCTTTTGATTCTGTGTTACCTCCAGCTTCACCCACAACTCCCTCAGCCTCAGCTTTTGCCAAAGTTGGTGGTTGTCCAGGAGGAGGAGGAGGCGGTAGTGGAAGAAGATTGTTCCCAGCCTGCAAKGAGAAAATAAAACATTACTTGCAAATARAACCTTATTTAATTTATCTCTTATATACAAGGACAGAAGATGGAAGAATTGAGTTAAAGGAGAAAACTTCACGAAYACACCCTTTGTAAAGAATCAAATTAAATTTTAGATTCAGAACAAATCGAGGCAACATACCCATTCTTGTTCCTTTGAACGTTGAACATCTGTTCGATCCTTCAGAATCTGTGTGGTCTCTTTTTCAGTTCCTACTGTTCCAGGTGGAGGAGGCTGGGCAGATCTTGGTGGTGGAGGTGGGGGCTGTGCAATAACTGAATCTTTTGGTGGAGGACCAGGAGGAGGCGGTGGGGGTGGTGGGAGAGGCAGTGATGTACCAGAAGAACTAGGCTTGGGTGGAGCTGGCGGGGGTGGGGGTACAGGTAAAGCTATAGGAATTGCAGTATCTTCACCCAAAGTGGCTTCAGTGGAGACAGGCAAGGGTGGTAATGGCGGTGGTGGAGGAACCGGAAAAGGCGTGGTTTCTGACCCAGGATCAGATTTTGATGTTGATGCACCAGCACCTGTTGCGCCTGTCAATGGAATCCTAGGTCCTGTAATCAATAAATGAATAAATCAATGAAACTGAGAAAAACCAATACATTGAACTAAAACGTCTTCATATATTAGTATGAACATACCTATCGATGATTTGTACATAGGTGGCTTTCCTGGAGGAGGTGCTCCACTGGGATTAAGGGTTGGATGATAATATACAGAATCCTGCAAGAAATGGGTGAATTGTCATTTGCTTTGAAAACAGGGTATAAAGAGCTAAATTTACTCACTACATCAGTACAATGTATGCTCAATAAGTTTTAAAAAGCTATGTTCAAAACCCGGACATTCAATTACCTCAGGCTTAGGATGTTTCACTCTCTGCTCTTCTTCTGCTGTTGACCTTCGTCGTGGTGGACCTAGATGGCTGAACATCAAAAAAGAATCAGTTGGTGTATCATTGAAGGAAAAGGGATAACTATTCCCAACAAACTATTTAATATTAACACACTGAACCACATGTCCTCCATATCCCACGTTCAATATCAATTTTATTTTTCTCTCTTGTGCAAACTAGTACTCACCTAAACATTACTGGTTCTTCACCATTTTCACGCATTTTTTCCTCGTATTCCTACAAAAGCAAATTGCACTTCAAAGTCAGTGATGTATGGTAATCAAATGAAAACAGTGCAAGCGAGGCTTGAAAATGAATGATTCCTAATAAATAAGAAGAAGAAAAAAAACAAGTTACCAAGCACGTGAAGAATTTTGCATGCACAATGTTATCCCTCAATCTGGCATAGGGGTATTTTCTTCACTGACTTTTGTATCTTATTAAGACTTACAAGATCTCTTCATACTGAACCAAATCAGGTTATTGCATTACGTGCTCTAGTTACAAAATAAGTTATTCAAGTGTCCTATATGCGCACAATCTTGAAGAGGAAAAGATAAAGGGTTGTTATCTTTTCAGAAAATGATGAAACAGAAAAAGCTAGTAAGAAACAAAAAATTATGTCCTTAGCTCGTTTGGAGGCTGCTCATAGGAGTATGTGTGAAATTTCTAAAACCTAGTTCACTTTTCAATTAAATAACTGATTTTTCTAGGTTTTCTCTTCACAGAAATCATACGCACAGCAGAAATAATAACCAGGAATTAAACAGTAAAGAATAACAGCAATCCCAACCACTTGTACACACTTGTTTTTGGACAATCGTCCCCGGAAAAACCCAATATGGGAAAACCGGTGAAGCAGATTTGTGTATTTTTATTAATATGCAGAAAAATATAGAGATCTCTTACAATGGCAAATCGGCCTCAGCCAATAACTGATCAATCTCAGCAAACCCTCATCAACAGAATCGTATGGCCTCCCTAAAACCCTTCAGTCAGCCTCCCAGAACGAAACAGAAGCAGAAATGGTGAGCCTCTGCATATTCGTACGGCACTCCTGCATCACTTCTGCATCACTCTAACTCGGCCCTGTCAGATCTGAAGAATGCCTCTGCAATTTGGTGAAGAAATGAGTAGATTCACATGTCAATGTCTCCTCTGTCCCCCCTGCAAAAACTCTCCCAGTAAACCTGCAATTCAATCTCTCTCAGAAATCGAATCCTCTTGCTCAAGTGCGCCCCCCAGCCAAGTCGATCTGCTAATATACTTAGTTGAGTGAGTGAAACCCTAATCTCCAAAGTGATGGAGGCCTGAGATCTGCTCTCTCCATCAAGATGAGATCAATGGTCAAGATTAAAAGACCACAACTTAAATTATTTTTCACTTTAACCTTAGAAAAGGCACCCAATAAAGTCAACTCAAGATTATAACACATCAACAGTTCTTTTCCTAAGTTAGACTTAGGAAATCATTTAATTATTCAACTCAGCCTAAGTTTCATTGTCCTCCATCATCCTAGGACGTTGTAATGATGATGGAAGACCTTCCTTGCTACAATCTTGATTCTCAACACTCCCTCTTAGCGAAGAAGGGATTCTTTCTCAACCCCATCTGATCTCTGAACTTCTCGAACTTCTGTCCGCTCAGTGCCTTGGTAAAGATGTCTGCCATCTGCTCATCAGTCTGTATGTAATCAAGCCTCACGGCTCCTCTCTATACACAATCCCGAACGAAGTGATACCTGATATCGATGTTCTTGCTACGATCATGAAACATCGGATTCTCAGAGAGCTTGATGCAACTCTGGTTGTCACAGTGAATCACAGTAGCTTCTAGCGCATGAACAAGCCCAAAAGTAACTTCCTCAACCACAGTGCCTCACATGCTGCCAAACTGGCTGCCATGTACTCTGCCTCAGCAGAGCTCAATGCCATTGATTTATGCTTCCTGTTGAACCAAGAAATAATGCTCGATCCAATGCTAAAGCAACCACCTGAAGTACTCTTTTTTTCCTCTGCACATCCTGCCCAATTAGCATCTGTAAAACCTGCTAATGTCACTCCACCATTGCGCTCATACAATAGCTCGTACTCCACTGTCCCTCTAAGATAGCGAAGTACATGCTTCGCAGCAATCCAATGTACTGCTCAAGGGTCCACCATGAACTGACTCAAAAAGTTTACTACAAAGTTGATATATGGTCAAGTATTGACTAAATACATGAGCGATCCAATCAACTGACGATAGACAGTGGGGTCTATTGTCTTTGAATCTGATGCATCAATCTTTCTCCAGTTTGTAACCACAGGTGTGGACATGGGCCTACAGTCCATCATCCTGAACCTGCGCAAATCTCTACTGCATACTTCCCCTGTCCTAGGAAGAAGCGCCCATCCATCTGCCAAACCTCCAACCCTAGAAAATAGTGCATCAACCCAATGTCTTTCATTTCAAATTATGTTGCACGGTTGACCTTGCAATCTGCTATCAGCTGCTTATCTCCAATGAAAAATAGGTCATCTACATAAAGTACCAGTATAAGAGGCTTCTCTCCTACAAGAAAGTACAAGTTTGAATCTGCCTCACTTCGCTGGAAGCCCATCTCCCTCATGTAGTTGTCAGTCCTCGAGTACCATGCCCGAAGTGCCTACTTGAGCCCATACAAGGCTCTCCTCAGTCTGCACACATGCGTCTCTTTGCTACCAACCTCAAATCCCTCGGGCTGCTCAACATATACCTCCTCCTCAACAACTCCATTGAGGAAGGCAGTCTTCACATCCATCTGATGAATGCGCCAGCCCTTCTCTGTTGCCAATGAAATGACTACTCGGATTGAAGAATACATGGCCACTTGAGCGAAAGTCTCCTCATAATCAACTCCCTCTCGCTGTGAAAACCCCTTGGCCACGAAGCAGGCTTTGTACTTGTCCACGCTTCCATCTGTTGCACGCTTAACTTTGTAGATCCACTCGGATCCAACCACCTTTTTATCCTCTGGCCTCGAAACTACCTCCCATACATCATTTTTCATAATGGAGGCATATTCCTCCATCATGGCCTCCTGCCACACCTTATGTCGTGCAACACTCTCATAATTGGAAGGCTCAGCATCAATGAGCTGAGTCATCAATGAGTTGAGTCATCAATGCCATATATCCAAGTCTCTTTGGTGGTTTGCTTCGTCTGAAGTCCCTCTCTGGAAGCCCTACCACAGTCATGTTCTTTCTCTCGGCCACTCCATTCTGTTGAGGATTGTAAGGAACTGTGAGTTCCTTCTTAATCCCTGCGGTTGTGCAATAATCCTCGAACTCCTTGGAGGTGTACTCTCCCCCATTATCTGATCTTAAGACTCGAGTCTTCCTCCCAGTCTGGTTTTCTACCAGAGCTCTGAACTCCTGAAACCTCCCAAAGACCTCATCCTTGGTCTTTAGAAAGTAAATCCATGACTTCCTGGAGTAGTCATCAATAAAAAAGACAAAGTATCTAGAGCCACTCACTGACTCCACACTCATCAGCCCACATACGTCAGAATGTATCAGATCTAGTACTCCCTTGGACCTGTGCTCGTTAGATGGAAAGGGTTTCTGGTCATACTTTCCCAACACACAACCCTTGCAAGGGTCATGCCTCTCAGTTGTTATCTTAGGCAATCTGGTGACTGCCTCCCTCAAATTCCCCAAAGCACCAAAATGAATATGTGCCATCCTCTTGTGCCACAACTCACCTATATCTGTGGTGAAACTCGCTAATGCTCTCCCTAGCTGAACTTGTAACCTATAGACCTTCTTCTCTTAAACCCCAATCATCCTGTCCATCTTCTCACCTGACCCACCTGGTCTGATGAACACCTTTCCTTTACGGAAAGTGACCTCATATCCCTTATCCTCAAGAGTAGAGACTGAGACGAGGTTCCTAGTCAACCCTGGAACATATAACACATCACTGAAACGGAGTGGTTTCCCGTACTCCCTCTGAAATGAGATTGTGCCAACTCCTTGTGCCTTGTAGCGCCTGTCATCCCCTAACTCAATGACTAGATTTACGCCTCCCTCATGTAGCCTAGTAAACCACTCTTTTCGCCCTGTCATATGACAAGATGCACCACTGTCTACAAACCACATGTCTGAAACAGTTGTACTAGACATACAGGCTATGAAGCAAAAATCTTCCTCAAATGACTTGGCAAACTCATCCATTGTTGCTGAAGCTGCCATCTATGGCTTCTTCTTCTTTCTCTCTGGACACTGTGATGCAAAGTGACCCATCTTGTGACACTAGAAGCACTTGACTTTTGAGAAGTCAATGTTTTTCTTTCCACCTTTCCTCTTCTTCTTGCCCTTTGCTTTGCCTGTAAGGGCCAAACCTTCTTCCTCCTCTATATGAGTTGAAAATGATGGTCCTGCTTGACCAATCCTAATCTCTTCCTGCACAAAATCATCCCATAGCCGCTGCCAATCGAGGAGCTTCTCCCGAGCTACCACACCACGGACAAAAACATCCCATGAATTAGTAAAGCAATCTAGTGCAATACGCACCAACTCAGGATCTTCAGTCTTTTCATCGACTGCTCCAAGTTCATCCCTAATATGTGTTATCATGTTAAGATAAGGTATTACACCCTCACCTTTTGCCATCTTGGTACCACGTAATTGCTTGCGCAGAGCCATCACTCTGTTTTCATTTTTGTTTTGGTAGAGGTCACTTGGGCCTTTCCACATATCTTTTGCCTAGACTTTTCCTTAGCCTCACCTTTCATCCAGATGACCAATTCAGTTGCACCTGTGGGAGCTATTGCCTTGTCATTGACATGCTCTAACACATCATTGGCTTCCAATATCATTGTCATCCTTTCTTTCCAGGTAGGGTAATTCTGAACCCCTTGTAACCTGTCTTCGACCCTCAAACTCATGGCCATTTCGTTCAAACCGTTAAGGTCCAAACCCTTGCTGCAGAAATCTTACGGCTGCCTAGATCTGTGCTTAGATCTATATGATTTACTTCAGATCTGATAAGATGTTGTCTCATTTTTCTGTCCTGCTCTGATACCATGTGAAATTTCTAAAACCTAGTTCACTTTTCAATTAAATAACTGATTTTTGTAGGTATTCTCTTCACAGAAATAATCTGCACAGCAGAAATAATAACCAGGAATTAAACAGTAAAGAATAACAGCAATCCCAATCACTTGTACATACTTGTTTTTGGACAATCGTCCCCGGAAAAACCCAAGATGGGAAAACCGGTGCAGCAGATTTGTGTATTTTTATTAATAAGCAGAAAAATATAGAGATCTCTTACAATGGCAAATCGGCCTCAACCAATAGCTGATCAATCTCAGCAAACCCTCAACAGAATCGTACGGCCTCCCTAAAACCCTTCAGTGAGCCTCCCAGATCGAAACAGAAGCAGAAATGGTGAGCATCTACGTATTCGTACGGCCCTCCTGTGTCACTTCTGTGTCACTCTAACTCGGCCCTGTCAAATCTGAAGAATGCCTCTGCGATTTGGTGAAGAAATGAGTAGATTCACCTGTCAATGTCTCCTCTGTCCCCCTGCAAAAACTCTCCCAGCAAACCTGCAATTCAATATCTCTCAGAAATCGAATCCTCTTGCTCAAGTGCGCCCCCCAGCTAAGTCGATCTGCTAATATACTTAATTGAGTGAGTGAAACCCTAATCTCCAAAGTGATGGAGGGCTGAGATCTGCTATCTCTATCAAGATGAGATCAATGGTCAAGATTAAAAGACCACAACTTAAATTATTTTTCACTTTAACCTTAGAAAAGGGCACCCAATAAAGTCAACTGAATATTATAACACATCAACAGTTCTTTTCCTAAGACTTAGGAAATCATTTAATTAATCAACTCAGCCTAAGTTTCATTGTCCTCCATCATCCTAGGACGCTGTACTGATGATGGAAGACCTTCCTTGCTACAATCTCAACAGTATGGCAGATATTTTGTTACATTTTGTTTCTATTCTCAAACAGATCACGTGACACAGTGATGATGCTGGCCATTTACTCAACCTGTTGATGTTGTGGGATTGAAGTTTACTACCATAATGGTATAATGTAATAAAAGGCTTATGGACCTGGGAAGCAATGGAGGTTGGATGGAGGCCAAAGGTGGTTCAGGTTACAGTGATGCTCGTGAAATATATGAAGATCTGAGAAGTTTGATAGGAGTACTTTGGAAAGCCTGGACCAGGTCTTGTATCCATCAGAGGTAGACACTTCATCAGGCAAATAATTTCTGCATTTTGGCCTTGTCAATGTTGATTGAATATGCCCAAGTCCTGTAACAAACACTCAATTTCCATAGAAGCAGACTTATGCACATGTGGCTATGTAATAGAGAACGATGAGATTGAAATGGAGTGGTGCCAAATAGGGACACAGAGCTGGAAGCTCATTTTGGTTTAAATGATGAAAGGAGCTTGAAAACAGGGTCTTGATTTGGTGGCTTGTGATGACTGCGCACAATTCCTGGCTTTGTATAATGCCTGAGTATCCAGTGTCTCAATATACAGGTTATCATTTGCCCCCAGCAAAGAAGATTTTCCTTGACTGTATGGCAGCATAAGGTCCATGGACGGTGACAATATCACTTGGTGAGATTCTCGGCCATTTCATAGTAGCAAGAGAAGTAAATTTACAGGGTTATATCAAGGTTGGGACTATTGTCGCAGATTGTTAGGTCATCCAAACCCTTGTAGCAGCTTTCGGCCTTTGGTTTTGGAGCTTGTTTGGGGTAGTTTCCTTTCAAAGGAATATGATCCATGTTTGTGAAGTTTGATTTTACATTGGAAGGGATGCCCAATTTGAAAAGAAGAATCACAACTTGCCAGGATTATGAAGGATAGTTCAAAGATTACTCTTGAGCCAGTGCGTGGACCAACTAGGACGTCTTGTTTAATTCAGTTCGCCAGTCAACAAAATGTGAAATGGCTTCTGGTGAGGAATCAGAGTCGAAGCCCATGTTTCAGAACTGATGCATGACTAAAGGGGCCTGGCTGATTGTGCAAAGTCGTTTGTCAGCAGATGTCTCATTTTATCTTTCATTGATCTGCTATTTTGTCAATGCATCAGTCTCTTGTTCTGAATATGCAAATCAGCACCATCATTTGTTGGACAGTAGTAAAATACTATTAGCCAAACAGCATCTGGGAAAGTTTTTCTAGGGTAGTACAGTGAGCAAGACCTTTATTAAAGTTGCCTTACATTGAAATCTGCTTGCTAAATATGACCTCACACATGATTGCATATCCTAGAAAGGAGGAGTTCCACGAGGGTTGATTGCAAATGTTATTTCATTTACTGGGACATTTCCACATAAGGATTCGTCAGGAGTGCCACTTGATGGAGCCTTAGAGGGAAGACCTTTGAACACCTTTTCACAGTCAATGAGTGGAAAGTTTAGCCTGCTGGAGCCTTTACTGCACACATTTTCCTGCTTGGAGGCCACACATACCACATGAAGTGGATACTTAATGGAGGATCTATTGGTGGAAAGACCACTCTTGGAGGAAAACTTGGAAGATTTGTTCACATCTGAGGTTTGTACGTCCAAATTGGAGGGATCATGAAAGCCTTATTTGGCACGTTTGATGAGGATTGTTACATTTTGAAGTCCTCATACATGACTTATGGAGATGATTTGAAAGACCTGCACCCTATTGAGGGAATTTGTTCATGATTTGTGGAAATGTCTCATTATTGGAAGCTATACTTGCATGATTTGAGGAGGAGACAAGCCCTTGGGAGGCCTTTGGAGGCAGGATGTGGTATCTTAGAGCCATTACTTTCCCTCATCTGTGGAGACGTCCCTCTCTTTGGGGCTTTTAAGGTCTTGACCATTGTATATGTGGCTGGACCACTTTAATTTTACTGTAATTCAGACTTAGTTAGTTGAAGAAGAGTGTATTTTACTCTTCCATAAGCCAAATTTTACGTTAGATTTTGAAATATTAAATTTTTGTTGTAAGGGAAGTTGAGTATCACTCTATAAATAGAGATGCACTTCCTCATTTGTAATCATGGTTGGATTGGGGGAGAAGTCCCGTAGAAATTCTAAAATTCTGTCAGACTTTTATCTTCTTCTTTGTGCTATGGATGGCTATCTAGAGCGCTCTCATGAAAGTGTTACTTGGTGGATGCTTCTGTTAGAATTAGGGAAAATTCAAAAACAAAAATGCTTTAAAAATTTTCTGTTCACTAGATCAGCATAAAGAAGAAGAAATATAAACAGATCTGGAAACAAACAATATTTCTAACTATAAAAATAAACTTTTAGCTTACCTCCTGATTCAATGAGAGATGTACCTGTCACATGTGTGAATGTATGCCTCAGTAAATATGCTCAAACTTTAGTTTAGGTTCATGGATCAAACCTCTAGGGTTTGATCTCTGTCAATGTGGACTGTGGGACAGTTTTGCCATAGATAGAGACCCCCAAAGAAACAGCAATAAAACCACAGACTTAACAGCAGTACCCCCAGCAGAAAAACCTTCCAGTAAACAGTGATATAGCACAGGAATGAAAACTGGACAAGTTAGCAGGCCCTCCACAAGCAACAGTAAAAACCTCAACTCAGAAACTGGACAGCAAGTTGATAACCCCCCACAGTGATCTCAGCACAACACGTGGCAACCAGAAGAGGGATCCGCAATCCTCACACAGCAAAGGAGAGAGCCCAGAAGGAGCCCGCGGCACCTATACACAGGTCCATGGCCCTAAAGGGAGATCCGGCACCTACTAGAACAGGTCCGGCAGCTAGAGAGGACACCTCTGTGCAAGAGGACAGGTCCGGCAGCTTTTGAGAGGCACCTCAGAGTTCAGAAGTGGCAGATCCAGCAGTCATACATCAGCAGACCCTTAAAGGAGAAGCTTCCAGTCAACACAGAAAACTCGGAACTGAAACTGATAAACAAAAGAGAGGCCGCACCAATCAAAGGAGAGTAGTCACTGAGGTAGCCGCAGCAAGGAGAGAGAGGAGAGAGTGAGTGTATGTGAAAAAAGCAATAGGGTAGGGTCTTATTTATAGTTAGGGAGAGGGGTTAGGATAATTAGAATTATAATTAAATATTGACATTTAATTAATATAAATATTAATTAAAACCTTAATTACATATAAAACCCCAAATCACATAAAATAAAACTCAATCTCATAAACCAAGAGGGAAAGCAAAAGCAACAAGGGGGTACCTGTTAAGATAAAGTCAAGGGGGGGGTCCATAATGGCAAAACATGTCCACATGAGACTCATAATGACCTATAAACTTTATCATCACTGCATAAGAGGGTACATCAACAATGTGGTCATGTCCATCTTCATAGGCACTCCTAGGTCTCATGGACCATCTCGGAAGAGAGGAAGAGGATCACACATCAACACAACTTGGTATTACACCAAGATCTACCAGGACAAAGACCAGGTTGCCCCAGAACACATATGGGGGCCCTAGAACACATCTAAGGTCTTATCCACCAAGGTACAAGACCAAGGTTCAACCCATGCATTAAGCAAGGGTTCCCTGGAACACATCCAGGGGCCCTAGACACATCTAGGGACTTATATCAACCACCAAGGAACACATTCAAAAATCAATCCAAGCATCGGGCAAGGATTCCCTGGAACACATCTAGGGTCTTATTGCTTTCTTACTGCTTGGTCCTAGACCAAGAACCCCAGTCATCTACTAGGGGCCCTCACAAGGGTCTTTCGCCATGGCTCTCACTGCTTGGTCTCATACCAAGAAACTCCAGGAGTGTGTTGGGGGCCCTTGTCCACAGTTAGGGTCTTATGCCATCCTCCAGGAGAATGGCTCTTGCAGCTGCACTAATTTCAACACTCCCTCTCAGCAAGAGAGGCATTCTCGGCAACACCAAGCTTGTCTCGAAAGTACACAAACTTTGTCAAGGACAGTGGCTTAGTTAAAATATCTTCAGTTTGTTCTATCGTCGGAACATACTGAATACTGAGAATGTTCTTCTGCACCATGTCCCAAACATAGTGATATCTCATCTCAATGTGTTTCAACCAGTCATGAAACACTGGATTCTTGGAGAGCTTTATACAACTCTGGTTATCACAGTGGATGACTGTGGGTTCTAGCTCAGCACTGAACAAGTTTGAAAGTAGCTTTCTGAGCCACATTGCTTCTCTGCTAGCAGCACTTGCAACAATTTATTCTGCTTCTGTAGTGCTCTGGGCTATGGAGCCCTATTTCCTGTTGGACTAGGAAATCATAGTTGAACCCAAACTAAAACAATATCCAGAAGTACTCTTCCGGTCCACTGTACTGCCCATCCAATCTGAATCTGTATATCCATGAAGCATTACACCTCCACTGGAAGTGTATCTGAGCTCATAGGCTATAGTCCCCTCAACATATCTCAGAATATGTTTAACAGCAACCATATGTATATGCTTTGGTTCACACATGAACTGGCTGAGGGCATTCACTGTATAACAAATGTTCGATCTTGTATGTATAAGATACATCAAGGACCCAATGATATGGCGATATAAGGTGGGGTCTTCCAGATCTATACTTGTAACTTGGTCTTGTAACTTCTTCAGGTTTGAAATCATCGGTGTGGACATGGACTTACAGTCCATCATGCCAAATCTGCGAAGCACATCAACTGCATATTTTCTATGTGAGAGAAAGATCCCACGTGGTTTCTGCCACACCTCTAAGCCCAGAAAATAATGCATAAGACCCAAGTCTTTCATTTCAAATTCTGCTGAAAGCTCCCTCTTAGTCTGAGCTATCAAATTTTCCTCTCCTGTGAGGAACAAATCATCCACATATAATACTAAGATAACAGGATGATTATGTACAATCGTTATATAAAGATTGGGATTTGCTATGCTCTTGGTGAACCCGAGACTCTGTAGAAAGTTGTCAATTCTCCCATACCAAGCTCTTGGAGCTTGCTTTAACCCATACAAGGCTTTCTTGACTTTGCACACATGGGATTATTTCCCATGGATTACAAACCCTTCAGGTTGTTCGATATAGACCTCTTTCTCAACTTCACCGTTAAGAAAAGCAGTCTTAACATCCATCTGGTGAAGTTTCCAATCAAAAATTGAAGCAAGAGAGATAATGATTATGATGGAAGTATATCTGGCAACAGGAGCAAAGATCTCATCATAGTCGATTCCTTCTTTCTAAGAAAAACCACGAGCCACAAATCTAGCCTTGAATTTTTCAGCATTGCCATCTGTTATATGCTTTATTTTATAAAGCCATTTGGAAGTTACCACTGATTTGCCACGAGGTCTTTGAACCACTGCCCATACATCATTCTTTAAAATTGAATCATACTCTTCTATCATAGCATCTTTCCACACTTGATGTTTGGAGGCTTCTTCAAAGGTGGAAGGTTCTGAGTCAATCACAAGATTCAATTGAGCTATTAGGCCGAAGTACTTATCTGGTTTCTTGATTTCTCTGAAGATGCCTTTAGGTGTTGCATGTTTTTTTGCTTCCTTTAGAATTTCCCGGCACCAAGCTGGTTTCCTTTTAACAGGAGGTTTCTATAGGGAAAACTCAATAGTATCCCTTGTGGGATCCACTGAAGGTTCTGAGGTCTCCTCCCTCCGCATATCTAGAAGAGGTGAATCTGAAGGTTCAATAGATGGAGCTTCCTGCTCCTCTGTATCACATGGAAGTTATCTGACACGACGAAAAGTTGCTTCTTCATGAAAAGTCACATCTCTGCTGACCTCAATAAACTTTTGACCTGGGATATAAATTTTGTAAGCCTTTGAGGTTTCACTATATCCCACAAAAATTCATTTCTTTCCGGAGGGCTCTAGCTTAGTCCTCTTTTCTTTTGGAATATGAATATAGACAGAACTGCCAAAGATTTTCAAGTGATCAATTGAGGGCTTTACACCAGTGAAAACTTCTTCTGGAGTTTTCTCTTCAAGGGCTTTGTGAGGACACTTGTTCTGAATGTAAACTACAGTACTTGCAGCTTCAGCCCAAAGAGATAACGGTAAATTCTGATCATACATCATGGCTCTGGTTGCTTCACAAACTGTTATGTTCTTTCTTTCTGCAACCCCATTCTGCTGGGGATTATAAGGCACAGTCAGCTCCCTCTTAATCCCGGAAGCCCGACAAAGTTCATCATTCTTGTAGGAGTCAAATTCTTTACCATTGTCTGTTCTGAAAACCCAGATGTGTATACCTGTCTGATTTTCAACAAGATTCTTGAAATCTTGAAATTTGTAGAAAAATTCATCTTTAGTCTTTAAAAAATAAACACAAGTTTTACGAGAACAATCATCAATAAAAATGATATAGTAAAGACAACCATTCATAGATGGAGCAGTCATAGGTCCCCAAATATCTGAATGAATTAGATCTAAAATGCCATTAGTTTTTCTATTGATGTGAGGATAATCTTTCTTTGTATTCTTACCGAGAGCACAACCTCTACAAACACTATCATGCTCAAATGAAAACACTGGCATACTTGTTACCATCTTTTGCAAACCTGGAAGTGCGTTGTAGTTGAGATGTCCAAGCCTTTTGTGCCAAAGCTCGTAGGGGTTTATCAACTCGTGAGCTAGTGCTTGAACAACTTGACCTATGATTTTGTAAAGTCCACTCTCACGGGTTCCAATAGTCATGGCAAAGCTCAAATCTCCATCTGAGGACCACATGAGAGCCTTCCCTTTGGTGAAGGCTATTGAGTATCCTTTGCTTTCTAACACTGCAACTAAGATTAGATTTTTCTTTAAACCAGAAACATAAAGAATTTCATCAATATGAAATACATTACCTGATTGAAGCTGGAAAGAAGCAGATCCAAACCCTTAATGTCATAATTACCATCATCACCCAATTCCACCTTTACATTGAACTTCTTATCCCGATAGTTTGCAAGATTTTGTTTGAAACCTGTCATGTGTTTGGAGGCACCGTTGTCCATTAACCAAACCTCCTCCGACTTGGTTATAGTGATAGAAAGAGCTGAGATGGGATAATATTTTTGGTGTTGTTCTTGCTCTTTGGTGGTTGCCCTGGTTCTTCTTCTTTGAGGTTCATGTTGAGGCTCTGCTTCTTCAGTGGCAACTGAGACATGGAACTTACCTTTTCTTCTCTGCTGAGAGGGAGGATTCCTGCAATCTTTTGCATAATGTCCTAGCTTATTGTAGTTAAAACATCTTACTTTAGATAAATGAGGATGAAGATGAGATAGTTTACCTTGAGGTTTCTTACCTTTGCCTTTAGGTTGAGGAAACTTCTTCCATCTCTTGGTTTTAGCTGAAAGGGAATGATTTCTTACAGTTGAGTGTTCATTTCTGTTTTTGAGTCTTCCTTCCTCTTCTAAGCAAGCAAGCCATAGTCTCTCGAAGTTAGGTTGACTCAGGGAGTCCATCAACTGCAGTTTGCACAAGGTCACCATCATCCACAGCAACTCCTATTGTTGTAAGTTGATCTCTGGTTTGAGCAATCTTGGAGAAAAAGGTAGCGATGGTTTCATCCTTTCCCATCCTTAATATACGTAGTTGTTTCTTCAATATTCTCTTCTGAGTTGGTGCCTTTTTTTCATAGAGATTTGCTAGGGCATCAAAACAATCTTTGGCAGTCCTTAGATGACTAATGATGGGCATCATGTTGTCCTTAACTGAGTCAAAAATGACTCTTTTAGCTTTGGCTTGTCTCTTCTTGTATGTTGCCCTGCCAGTATTTGAAGTGGGTTCTTTTATTACCCTAGTAACCAGCTCATCCAAGTCACTCTCTTCTAGGATGTTGAGTATCCTACACTTCCAAGCATTGAAGTTGGAGGCCCCTTCAAATCTATCTTCAGCTTTGATTGAAGAAGAGGCCATGTTGAGTTCTGGATCAAATTATGAAGATGATATACTACTGATCTGCAAAACAAACCCTAAGAAATGGATCTACGCAGGCTCAAGTCTGCAATTCTTGAGCTCTTTTCACGCCCTAAGCTCTGAAACCATGTTAGAATTAGGGAAAATTCAAAAACAAAAATGCTTTAAAAATTTTATATTCACTAGATCAGCATAAAGAAGAAGAGATATAAACAGATCTAGAAACAAACAATATTTCTAAGTATAAAAATAAACTTTTAGCTTACCTCCTGATTCAATGAGAGATGTAATGCCACATGTGTGGATGTATGCCTCAGTAAATATGCTCAAACTTTAGTTTAGGTTCATGGATCAAACCTCTAGGGTTTGATCTCTGTCAATGTGGACTTATGATCAAATTCAATCAATGGGCAAAGTGATCAGTGAAACTTATGATCAAATCATGGGTATTGATCAGGACAATGAGCAGGAGTATATTGTCGGTCTGTCTGAAAAAGAAGGCACCGTCACAATAACCTTCGCTGAGTTGAAATATGGAGGGTCTCCACAGGCAGAAAGGGATGGAAATTGCATTGATAATCAAATTCCAGAGGAGGACCCCATGCTTATTATAAACAATGGATCCACAAGAGGTTTGAATTTCCAGCAAAACGACTCAAGGATAGGGCTAACCCCTCATCCCGATCCAGAGATAATTGTTGGCGGCAAGTTCATCGATTTTGCTTTGCATCATGTAGCTATTGGTTTATGTTCAGAATTTCCTTCAAGCGAAAATGAGTTTTGCATGAGTTTTGTGACAAAGACGCATAGAAAGGATGGTGTTCTTGGTCGTGTATCAACCTAGGATCAAGCTATAGAAGGTGACGGTTGGTCAAAATTCGTCCCTGATTCGGTGACAAAGGCTCATATTCAAAAAATTTGCAGAGCTTTGAACCTGGGATAGATATATACATCACTAATGTGGGGCAGCATGACCAAAATCCGTTTTTTTTACAAGTGCCTGAGAGTATTTCTATCCACGCAGTACAAAATGGAAGTAAAGCCAATAAGCCAGTAGCTATAGACGCTCCAGATAACTATTACAATCGCCATACAAAATTTGAAACGAACATGTGAATGTGATATTTCGGATCAGTTTTGGCTTGGAGAACAGAACACGATCCAATCTTCTATACTTCATGTGGTAAAAACCTATCTGATGTCTAGAGATGCAGTTGAAGATTCATTGTTCTAAGTTCTTAACTGTTCGGGATGTTAGCTTTTTAGCTCGGGAGGTACTCCGCATGTTTTGTCTTGAATGCGGATGCTACCTTAATATTTACACCACCGGGCACTTAACTTTGTAATAGTTTTTATAAAATTGTTTTGTTTAAGTGGTTCTTTTATTAAAGTGACTTTTTAATCAAGTGTACCTTCTATTTTTAAAGTGACTTTATTTGCATAAAGCACTTATGTAATAAAGAGAAAATCACTTTAATTTTAAATGAGACATTTTGGAGGGAATGGATCATGACCCTTGATCTTGAAAAAGGCAAGATTTAATCTTGGCCTTTGGATCTAGGGTTGGGAAGGTGAAAAGACACTTTGGGGGGAAATGTCATTTTCAGATTATAAAAGAATGTATTGGGTAGTGTGCAAGACATGTCGAATGTTGAGTAGACATCGGGAGGAGATTGAGAGAGATTTTCTGAGTAAGCTTGAGAGAGGAAGGTGAGCAGCAAAGAGGACATGTTTTCTAAGGAAGGAGGGCACGAATCGCGAGAAAAAAAATTCTGAGTTTTTGGGCCAAAATATTTTCTGCTATGGGAGACCGTACTGTACGATTCCATACAGTCATAGGGATTTGACACAGAAATCGAGGCATTTCAGGCACGATTTTCGAGGCAGATTTCAAATTTTTGGTGGTTGTTTATGGGTCGTACGGAACAGTCCAAAAAGTTGACTGTGTGCATGGAAAACAATGTACGGAGGAGGCTGTACAAAAGTACGGTTTTGGCACAGAAAACGAGGCAGATTTCTGTGGGACAGATTTGGTGCTGTGAGGTATTTTCCTTGGCTGGAAATGTGGTTTTGATGTTGTTTTGTATTTTCCTGAAGCTGAATAATAATATCTCTCTCATTGGGTTTTCCCTAGCATTTGCCTAAATTTCTGCGTGTTATGGATTGTTGTCCACTGTGTTATTTCCGCTGCTATTTTGCTTAGCAATGTGTATTTCTGCTTATGGAAATTTCTGAATGTGGGTTTTAAGCAGTTCTGAAATTTATGAAGACAGTTATCTCTAGGTTGCTAAGTGTTTGACAGAATATTAGCATGCTAATTTTTTGTCATTAAAAATCTATACGGGAAGTGATAGCCATTGTGATTAGAGATTAAGGGGATCTGGAGTTGTGACCTACTACACTGCTAGATGTGAAACTTGAAGGAGTTGCGACCTAGCACATTGCATTCAGCCAGTATGAGATCGGAAGGAGACACGAGTTGTACCCAGAAACTTGAATCCAAAATGGGATCACAATACATTTGGCAAGGATTTCATGGAGAAACTAGTTTTAAGTTTCAACCTACCATGAATATTGTCTCTCAATAGGACAATCCCATACAATCCTCTTTTTTCTGTCCATGATGAGATATTCCAGATGGGTGAAGAACAGGTATCTCATAATCCGGAAGATCCAGAGTTGGTTGGTGATGGTGCCTTTGGTACTACAGAAAATGTGAAATTTTCTCAAAACCCAGTACGCATTAAACAAATTAATTTACTTTTAACTGATTATTCAGGGTTTTCTCCACAATAAAATAAATACACAGCAGAAAATAAATGTCCAAGAACTGAAAGTAAAGTAGACAGCAATCACATCACAAGTACACAAGTGTTTTTGGACAATTTGTCCCCGGAAAAACCCAAGATGGGAAAAACGGTGCAACAGATCTAAGATTTTATTATTATTCAGCAAGGAAATATAGAGTTCTCTTACAATACAAGTTGGCCCAGCCAAATACCAAGCAAAATGCTCAGACAAACTCCTCCCCAACAATTGTATGGCCCCTCTCTACAAATCCCTGAACCAAAACGTGTCTGAGGAGACCCATGCGCAAGATCGTACCATTGTCTGTGTGGGTGTTGCATCAACGGGTACGGCAGCCCTTAGATCTGAGATAAAGTCCTCTGCAATGTTGAAGATGGGTGTGCCAATCTCCTTGATGAGTCCTCTTCTGTCTCCCTGCAAATCCTCACACTCAAATCTGCAATCAATCTCCTTGTAGATCGATTTGTCCTTCTCCTTGTGCGCCCTCATAGCCAAGTCGATCTCTTATTCTTCATTGAGCAAGTGAAACCCTAATCTCCAAAAGGATTGAGGGCTGAGATCAACCCTCACCCTCATGATGAGATCAATGGTCTAGATTAAAAGACCACAACTTAAATTATTTTTCACTTTAACTTTAGAAAAAGTACTCAATAAAGTCAACTGAAGATTATAACACATCAACAGTTCTTTTCCTAAGTTAGAGTTAGGAAAACATTTAATTAATCAACTCAGCCTAAGTTTTATTGTCCTTCATCATGCTAGGACGTTGTAATGATGATGGAAGACCTTCCTTGCTACAATCTCAACAGAAAAGATCACAAGGAGGCCCGCAAAGCTTGGATTTACACATGTAACATTTATGGACAACTTGTGGGATAGGCACTGCACCCTCCCCATGGCAAGCTCCAGAATTTTTGACACACTCTTCAAAAAAGACTTTTGGCAGCAGCTTAAGCAGCATCTTGTGCTTTCATGTACAAGACAAGGAAAGACACCTGAGGTGTTTGCATTGCATGGCCCACTATTAACTACAGCAATCCTATCCAGAGATGTGTAAAGGGAACATGCAGCAGTAATTTCCAGCCTTGGAATCCCCCTACTGAAATCTTTGATCTACAGGTGCCCAGGTCTACCTTCAGCCCAGCAATGATAGATTCTAGCATACAAACATTTAGACCAGTGTAGCCAGAGCGTGGGAGTGAAGCGGGAGTGAGAGAGGGAAACAGGAGCGTGGGAGCGCATTTTTCAAAAAATGGTCGGGAGCGAAGCGTCTCCGGAGCGTTTATATATATATTCAAAAGAAAACATGTAGAATGTCAAACTAGATGCAAAATTTATGAAACATGTATGTTTGCGTTTATATATATATATATTCAAAAGAAAACATGTAGAATGTCAGACTAGATGCAAAATTTATGAAACATATATGTTTGTGATACTTCCAATATATGAAATGCCATCTAAATTCCATATTATCCATCATTCCATGAATCTTACGTAGTACATTAATGAATAATCATTCAAGCATCAACCATCTAGCTG
>ML793004.1:309692-325918 GCA_009831015.1 Picea engelmannii
TCTAGTGGAGAATATTCCCTTGACCTTCTTGAAACTTATGAACCAACTAGTGTTATCTATTAGGGTTTGTAGTGAACTGCCCTAATTATCATTGTGGGTTCAGTTGTAGCATTCCAAAAAAGAAGCCTTAGTTGACCCCATATGTCCATTGGAAAGGCACTAGTCTTCTGCCTTCCGTCAAATTTCATAGCTTTAACACTTTTAAAACTGTTTTGCTGAATTTACTCTTCAAAATCAACTTGAAACTTATTGCCCTAAAATCCCAGCAATCATACCCTGGGAATGCCCCCCTTGAGCTGGAGGAGAGCCGGCCAAAAGTGTAGAAGAGGGATAGCAAGTTGACAATGGCCTCCCTCTTTGTTTCACAAAGGCCACACTTGAGCTTTAGGACATTATCTCAAGAAGTGCAGGATTATGTGATAACATTTCAGCACCGTTGATAGGGATAAAGTACATTTCCCAAAGACATATGTAGAAAAGCTACAACTTTGGATGAGGGTGCATTTTTGAAAACCTATTCTCATCCTGGTGACTCCTTAGCAAGAACGAGGACCTTGTTCTTTGCAGATTTTGAATACTGTGCTTGTGGGGTGAGACAAGCAACATTGTAAAGGCATTGACAGATCACCTTGGCGACTCCACGGTTCTTTACTTTGATAAGGTACAAAATTGCACTTGTTATCAGATTTGAGCACAAGGCTATTGATTTCATAAGTGTCCCTGAGTACCCAAATCAATATTGTGTGGATTAGTTGGAAGATTGTCCAAAATTTGATGGTGATCCTTCCTCAGCCTTTCCTCATGTGGTTAGATTCCAGAAATACACCTCAGAAATAAATGTAATGCATGAAGATGCACTGATGAGATTATTTGCTTATTCTCTGGAAGCAAGACAAAACGACTGGGTTAAGCATTCTTGCAGTCCAAAGAGTATATCTTCTATTGCAGTTTTCATTGAAAAGTTTCTCAAGCGCTGGGGCCCGAGATTTCAGAGGCATGAAGACAATCTCCAGGATTTGGTGGCAGCCCTACGAGAAGAAGACCTTCTTAACCCTATGGAAAATACCAGTGAAGAAGGCAGCCGAGAAAATCAGTTTTCAACCCTGGATTCCAGCTTTGAAGAAGACAGCGATTTTTGTAAGCAACTGCTCAAAGAATTCTGTAACAGGGACCTCTTGCTCCAACTTTGCATGGAAAAAAGAAAAAGATTCGATGCCGCTTTGCAAGCCTATCTAAGTAATCCCACGGATTTGCTTGCCCAACAGCTCGCTGGAATGTATGAGGCAGTGAATTCACTGTGTGCTGCTGTAGAAAAGAAGTATTGTAATAAGAAAGCGCAGGTAAAACCTCATCAGGGCCCCCTAAGCATCGATCAGCCCATCATTTTGTCCAAGGAGCATCTGGAACTTGACATTGCAGATGAGTGGGGTGATCCAGAAGAAGACAGCCCAGTTGTTGAAGTGGATAAGTTTTTGGCTTCAGATTGCGGCATTGGCATAGATAGAATGTTTTGTGAGCAGCGCACGCCTATGTTCAGCCCAACAACAACGCTTGTTGATGTCAAAAACCAAGTATATAATGATGTAAGTGTTTCTGGTTTGATCGATGAAAAGTATGACACGAATATGGTTTCATGTGGTGTAAACCCCGTTGTTTTACATGAGAAAATCACAAGTTTGGAAGATAAGAACCGTGTTCCTGCCTCCTTTGAAAATGAGTGGCATACAGAAACATTCGTTCAGGAGGAGTGTAATGTAGGTTTGGCCATCCTCAATCTGGAAGATGAAGAACCTATGCCAGAACATCCACAGGGACCAGCACAGGATTCTATTCTGCTAGAAGGTCAGCCAGCAAACAAAGATAGAAGTCATGGTTTCCTTGATATCCTGGAAGTTGAGTTTGAGGGATTCAAAGGGTTTTCTCAAGCCAAGCAAGTAAACGCTGACCCTCGTGATTCTTCCACTGAGGAAAACATCAATCTACAAGTCAACAGTCACAGATCTTACATTGTAGATTTTGGTGACCCTCCTGTGTATGCTTATGAAGATCACTGCAATGAGGAAGAGCATCTGGACAATCTGTTCTTGAATCTGCTTCCTATATCTTACGGGGCATGAGCAAACCCTCTTGCTTCAGGTGATGGAGAAAAGAAGAGAGGTCTGCTCCCATAAAGGATTTCCAGTGTGAAATGCAATCAGAAAACAGGACTTAGGGTGGAATGATTTCATGCCACAAAACTGACGAAGATATTCAACATATACATGTATGTCTGAGTTCTCCAAGGAAATAGTTTTCTCTCTGTTCAATCAGGTAGTACCACTCAGCCCAGAAACATCCATCAGATCTGAGCAGGACCATGAACAGCTTTCTATCAGTGTTTTTCCCTGTTTAGAAAAATTGTGGCAAATAGAAAGGAATATGCCTGTTTTTGTTGCCTCCGAAGAAGCCCGAAGAACAGGAAACGGAGCTGTTGGCTCTCATGATGGATCACTCAGCAAATCAGGCCTGCACTCAGAATTAGAGGAAAACAGTGGTGGGACTTTATTTCTATGTTCTAATGACACTCTAATATTCGACTCTGGTGACGACTGGGATAGAAACAAGGATGGATCTGAAAAATGTGAAATACAAACAAAGACAATACTCTGCCCTGTGGCCACTACTTATCTTGAAGGCAGTGCTATAAGCTACCCTGACAAAAAGGACGAGAAACATCCTTGTACAAGTTAAATTGCCACGATTCTGATATCTTTGAAATTCAATCAATGCGCAAAGTGATCAGTGAAACTTATGATCAAATCATGGGTATTGATCAGCAAAACAAACAGGAGTATATTGCTAGTCTTTCTGAAAATGAAGGCACCGTCACAATAACCATCACTGAGTTTAAATATGGAGGGTCTCCCGGGCAGAAAGGGAAGGAAATTGCATTGATAATCAAATTCCATAGGAGGACCCCATTATAAACAATGGATCCACATGAGGTTTGAATTTCCAGCAAAACGACTCAGGGATAGGGCTAACCCCTCGTCCCAATCCGCAGATATTTGTTGGTGGCAAGTTCATCGATTTTGCTTTGCTTCATGTAGCTATTTTTTTTATGTTCAGAATTTCCTTCAAGCAAAGATGAGTTTTATGAGTTTTGTAAGAAAGAAGCACAGAAAGGACAGTGCTCTTGGGCGTGTATCAACCTAGGATCAAGCTATAGAAGGTGATGGTTGGTCAAAATTCATCCCCGATCTGGTGACAAAGGATCATATTCCGAATTTTTGCAGAGATTTGAACCTGGGATAGATATATACATCACTGATGTGGGGCAGCATGACCAGAATCCGTTTTGTTTACAAGTGCCTGAGAGTTTTTCTGTCCACGGTCTGAAATAGAAGTAAAGCCAATAAGCCAGCAGCTACAGAGGCTCTAGGTAACTATTACAAACGCTATACGAAATTTGAAACGAACACAAGTGAATGTAATAGTTCGGATCAGTTTTAGCTTGGAGAACAGAGCACAATCCTATCTGCTATACTTCCTGTGGTAATAACCTGTCTGATGTCTACAGACGCAGTTGAAGATTCATTGTTCTTACCTGTTCGGGAAGTGATAGCCATTGTGCTTAGAGATTATGGGGATCTGGAGTTGCGACCTACTACAATGCTAGATGTGAAACTTATGCAAACGGAGGATTTACTTAACAACGACCTCATAGGGAAATCTGACCCTTATGCAGTACATTGTGTTCAGCAAGTAAGAGATCGGAAGGAGGCACGAGTTGTACCCAGAAACTTGAATCCTAAATGGGAACATGATACATTTGGAAAGGATTTCAAGGAGAAACTTGTTTTAACCCTAACATGAATTCTGTCTCTCAATATAACAATCCCACACAATCCTCTTTTTTTCTGACCATGATGGGGATATTCCAGATGGGTGAAGCACAGGTATCTCATAATCCGGAAGATCCAGACTTGTTTTGTGATGGTGTCTTTGGTACTGTTACCCCCCCATGCCTAGGGGTAACTAGAGGAGATCATGTGTCATGGCCCACAATGGAGACAATGATCTAGACCATGATGATGATCAGCATGTCCATGAATAGCAGCCCCACCTCAGATTGCCTTTTTATACTATTGATCAGCCAAGCTCATTACATCCAGTCAACTCTGTATGGGAAATGGTAAGCCAGCATTACCATGAGGTATGTTAGTCCTTCTTTCATGCGGACTGTTGTGCTTAATTTACTAGGCATGTGGATGAGGATCATTGGTTGAAGTTGGATAATGAATCATTGGCTCAAGAAGTTATGTTTGTTGCCTTGTTTCACCTTGGTGGCCAGCTTCTATGCCCTAGTCCCGTGTTGTCACTGCCCAGGGAAAAGGGGTACTACTAGGGAGCCCTCACAAGGGTAACATTCTATTCCCCACCATACTTAACATTTTCCATCCTGGAGCCTGTCACTGTGTACTAAACTTCGGTAATGGGTCATGGTCCATTCTCTCATGAGAAGAAGGGCTGGCTGCTGAAGGCCCGGAGGTTGATTGCAGTTGCTGCTAAGAGAACAAAAGAATGATGCTAAAGAAAGAAAGGAATGATAACAGACGACTCTCAAAATCCAATCCAAACTTGAGTTCTACCCTTTCTTTGCTCGCCCTAGTCCCAAGCAGTGATGCTATAGCTTGAAACCTTATAAAAGGGGACTTGCAAATATGATAAGAGGACATATAAAGAGCAAGCGCACCCTCCAAAAAGGTGCTCATAGAAATGGATTAAATGACACCATAAGTCATGAAGTAAGCCCAACACGTACCACTATCACACTTACTCTTGAAGGGTTCTTTTCTTTCACTGTTTCCCTTAGGACCTATCCCTCTACCTGGGTCTTTTCTTTCACCGTTTCCCTCGAGACCTATCCCTCTACCTGGGTCTTTTCTTTCACTGTTTTGGTTTGCACACCTAATTGTGAAATTTTGAGCTTGGATTCAGAATGCAATGTACTTTTACTTTTCTTCAATATTATGAGCAAATCTGAAAACTTAAATGATAAATAATGCGGAAACTGAAAGCTGTAAAACAGAAGTAGACAGTGCACCAAAAAATGGAGTCACACAATAACACAGGAATTTATCCTGGGGAAACCCAGAGGCAGAAAACCCCAGCAAACAATCTTCCTTATCAGCAAATGAATGATTAATCTGATTGCAATATCACCATGAGAATGTGCTTCTGAGATTGCCAGTATGCGAGTGCCCTGTTGTGCTGCCTGTAAAAATATATATATCTGCTGCCTGCAAGATATTTATATGCTGCCTGCTAAATTATATATCAGCTGCCTGCTAAATTATATATCAGCTGCCTGCTAAAGTATCCATCTTCCCCTCTCTAATGCGCTGCATACAAAAGTGAATAATGAAGAGCATAATTCTGTGTATATCCTGGCACAGAAGAGAGATGAGGGAACTCAGCTTAGGCGCAGAAGAGAGATGAGGGAACTCAGCTTAGAACTAGTTGCATTACAAGACAACTCCCCTTGAGACTTGACTTCTCAACTCAACTCGAATTGTAACTTGGCTTGTAACTAGATATGCCAATTTGACATGCAACCTCGTACTTGTCAACTCAAACTTGCAACTAGACTTGTCACTCAACTTTTACACTTGAGTTCACAACTCGGCTTTCACACTTGAGTTCATAACTCCGATTGTTGAGTTAGACAATTGGACTTGACATGCAACCTCGACTTGTACACTTGAGTTCATAACTCAGCTACACTTGGGTTCATAACTCGGATTCTTGAGTTAGACACTTGGACTTGACATGCAACCTCGACTTGTACACTTGAGTTCATAACTCAGCTACACTTGAGTTCATAACTCAGATTTCACACTTTGGCAACTCATTATTTTCTCATGGTGGATAAAGTCACACGTGCCAACGCACTAAATCATCATAATTACATCATTTGCGTAAGCGTAAGGAAGATTGTTTGTCATGTCAATCTTGCTCGCAGGATTTATACATTCATCATGTCTATTGCTAGATTTGCCTTGGCTTTTGCACTAAGCTCACAAGGCTGACCTTGATTGTTGCACATGGCTCACAAGGTTTCTGTCCTGAATTTTGTCTTGGCTCACAAGGCTTGTACGTTAGCCTTGACTCTTGCCATGACTTCACAAGACTATCTCTGGCAGCGTCTCTTTCGTCCTGATTTTTGTCCTAGCTCGTAAGGCTTGTACGTTGGCCTTGACTCTTGCCATGACTCACAAGACTGTTTAACCTCCAAGTCTCCCTGGCTAGCCTCAAGGTGGTCACTTAAGACCTCTCGTTGGAGAATGCCTTCTGATGTTGCTATTTTAACACTCCCTCTCAGCGAGGGAGGCATTCTTTGCAACTCCAAGCTTGCCTCTAAAGTGCGCAAACTTTGTCAATGGCAATGGCTTGGTCAAGATATTTGTTGCCTGCTCATCTGTGGCAATGTACTTTAGCTTGATCACTTTTCTTTGTACCATATCTTTGATATAATGATACTTTAGATCTATATGCTTTGATCTGTCATGAAACACCGGATTTTCTGTGAGCTTTATACAGCTCTGATTATCACAATGGATAATCGTAGTCTCAAGCTTTTCACCAAATAACCTAGAAACAAGTTTTATGAGCCACAATGCTTCTCTGTTGGCATTGCTAGTTGCAATATATTCAGCCTCGACTGTGCTCTGAGCAATAGATCCATGTTTCCGACTGGACCAGGAGATCATGGTTGATCCTAAACTGAAGCAGTGTCCAGAGGTACTTTTTCTGTCTATTGGGCTTCCAGCCCAGTCTAAATCTGCATAACCATGTAGCATCACACCACCACTGGATGTATATTTTAGACCATAAGCAATGGTACCTCGAAGATATCTCAAGATGTGCTTACCTGCCACCCAGTGCCTTTCTCTTGTCTTAGCCATAAATTGGCTCAATGCACTAACTGTGAATTGCATGTCGGGTCTAGTATGAGTCAGGTACATTAAAGACCCAATAAGCTACCTGTACATCGTGGGGTCCACCAAATTTGATCCTGTATCTAAGTCATGCAGCTTCTTTAGATTAGAAACCATAGGAGTTGTCATACTCTTGCAATTCAGCATGCCAAACCTTTTCAATATGTCTACTGCATATTTTCCTTGAGATAAGCAGATCTCGTCTGGTCTCTGCCAGACTTCTAAACCCAGGAAGTAATGCAATAGTCCCAGATCTTTCATTTCGAACTCAGAAATGAGCTCCCTCTTGCACCAGGCTATCTGATTTTCTTCTCCTGTGAGGAAAAGATCATCCACATACAAAACCAAAATAAGGGGCTAATTTTCAACAACTTTAAAGTAGAGGTTAGGATCAGCACTACTTTTATTGAACCCCAAGCTTTGCAAAAAGCCATCAATCATGTCATACCATACTCTGGGTGCTTGTTTAAGACCGTATAAGGCCTTCTTTAACTTACACACATGAGAATCCTTGCTATGCACTACAAAGCCATCAGGTTGTTCTACATAGAATTCCTGTTCCACTTCACCATTTAGTGAAAGCAGTTTTAACATCCATCTGATGCAATTTCCAATCAAGTACAGAAGCAAGAGAAATAATTGTACGGATGGTAGTATACCTGGCTACTGGTGCAAAAATCTTGTCATAGTCTATACCTTCTTTCTAGGAGAAGCCTCTGGCTACAAATCTTGCTTTATACTTTTCAACACTCCCGTCAGCTGCATGTTTTATCTTGTACAGCCATTTGCATGAAACAATTGATTTATCTTTAGGCCTGGGAACTATGTCCCATACACTATTCTTCATGATGGACTTGTATTAATCCAACCTGGCATCTTTCCAAACCTACAACTTGTTAGCTTCTTCAAATAAAGAAGGTTCTGCATCACTAATGTTACTTACCAAAGCAACATAACCTACATACCTTTGAGGCCTTTTGCTTTCTCTAAAGGTTCTTGAGGGAGATGCATGTCTCTTTGCTTCATGCAGAGTTTCTTTGAACCAAGCAGGTCTTCTTTTGATAGGAGGTTCTTCAAGAGACCTCTCCAACACCTCAGCAGGTTCTAAAGGAATATCTTGATCCATTGAATTATCATAACTTTCCTCCCTCTGAAAGTCAGAACTGGAAGTTTCAGTTGTAGGAGAGACCTACTCTTATGTTTCATCATCAATCTGGAGCTCTCTAGAACGCTTGAAAACAACTTCCTCATGGAAGGTTACATCTCAGTTGACTTCGATCTGCCGTTGTCCTGGGATATATATCTTGTAAGCCTTAGAAGACTCACTATATCCTACAAATATCCCTCTCTTGCTTAAGGGTTCCATCTTAGTTCTCTTCTCCTTAAGCACATGAATGTATATTGGACAACCGAAGATCCCCGAGTGTCCTACTTCTGGTTTCTTACCAGTGAAAGCATCTTCAGGGGTTTTATCCTTTAGGAGTGCATGCGAACATCTGTTTTGAATATAAACAATTGTGCATGTTGCTTCTACCCAAAGAGAGTTGGGCAGATCTTGATCAAACATCATGGCTTTTGCAGCTTCACATATGGTCATGTTTTTCCTCTCAGCAACACCATTTTGTTGAAGATTGTAGGGGACTGACAACTGTATTTTAATTCCATATTTTTTGCAAAAACCTTCAAACTCATGGGATTCGTATTCCCCTCCATTATCTGATCTTAGGATCCGAATGTCCTTCCCTGTCTAATTTTCTACCTATGCCTTGAATTCTTTAAATTTAGCAAATGCCTCACTTTTCAATTTCAGAAACTAAATCCAGCATTTTCTAGAAAGGTCATCCATAAATATAACATAATGCAGATAACCATTCAAGGAAGGAGATGACATCGACCCACAGATATCAGAATGAATAAGTTCTAAAATTTCTTCAGATCTATTGTTATTATGAGAAAAGGACTTCTTTGTATTTTTTCCAAGTAAACAACCTTTGCATACTTCATTATTACCAAAGGGAATAAGAGGCATACCGCTTACCATTGATTAAAGTCTTGGAAGTGCCTTGAAGTGCAGGTGACCGAATCCTCTATGCCACAGCTCGTTGGAGCTGACTGTGTTATGAGCAAGCGCATGAGCAGAATGATTCGAGATTTTGTAGAGATCCCCTTCTCGTATTCCGATGACTTTTGTTGAACTTAATTGTCCATCCTTTGGCCAGAGGACAGCTTTTCCATCCATTAATGCCACCTTATAACCTTTATCTCCAAGTGATACTACTAACAACAGGTTCTTCTTTAATCCAAGAACATACAAGATCTCGTCAATGTGAATGATGGATCCAGACTCTAGCTGAAGAGAGGTGGAATCGATTCCTTTAATCTCATGGCATGAGTTATCTCCAAGCTGTACTTGAACTGAACAAGTCTTTTTCCTGAAATCTGAGAGGATGTTCTTGTATCCTGCCATATGCTTTGAAGCCCCACTATCAACCAGCCAAGAGTTCCGATCAGTAGTCAAGTGACTAGAGAGAGCAGACACCAAGTAGTATTCCTTTATGTTCTCCTGTTTCTTAGGAGATCCACTTGTCTTCTTTCCGGATTCTTCTTCTTCTGCAGTAGAAGCATGATGTTTCCCTTTATGGTAGTCTTTCTTCTTAGATCTGCAATCTTTAGCAAAGTGTCTCATCTTATTGCAATTAAAACACTTTACTTTGGACATATCAAAACCGTTTCCTTTAAAGTTTCCTTTGAACTTGTCCTTCTAAAAGTTCTTTTGAGTGGAAGATTTCTTTCCTCTCCTGGTCTTTGCAGTCAAGGCAACATTCTCTTCATTTGATGGACCACTCCTAGTGGTCATGCGACCTTCCTCCTGAAGGCAATCATGCCATAAGCGCTCAAAGTTTGGTTGAGACTCCCTGCCATTAACACTTGCAAGAAACGTGTCCCAAGAAGGTGGAAGGCCATCGAAGATGGCTTGGACAAGATCATCATCTTCCACAGTAACTCGTGACCAACAATTGATCACGAATTTTGCACTATCTTCAAGCAGAATGAAGAGACAAAGTCACCCCTGTCCATTTTCAAATACTTGAGCTTGTTCTTCAGAATTCTCTTCTGGCTGGGTGTTGTCTTTTCATAAAGATTTACTAGAGTATCATAACAATCCTTTGTTTTCATTAGTGAAGTCAATACAGGCATGATGTTGTCTTTTACAGAATCAAAGACCACTCTCTTTGCTTTAGCCTAATTTCTTTTGAATGCAGCACGACCAACATTGGAAGTTGGTTCCTCTACAACAGTAGTTACGAAATGATCTAACTCAAGCTCTTGGAGAATGTTCATGACCCTGAGCTTCCAAACATTGAAGTTTGGGGCTCCCTCGAGCATGTCTTTAGGCCTCACTAAAATAGATGAAGACATCCTTGCAATGAATCCTTGCACTGAGCTGAATCAAACTCGATCCTTGGACCTGTGTGGGCTCAAGAACTGAAGATCTGAGCGCTAATCACACCCTATGCTCTGATACAATGTGAAATTTCGAGCTTAGATTCAGAATGCAATGTACTTTTATTTTTCTTCAATATAATGAGCAGATCTGAAAACTTAAATGATAAATAATGCGGAAACTGAAAGATGTAAAACAAAAGTAGACAGTGCACAAAAAATGGAGTCACACAATAACACGGGAATTTATCCTAGGGAAACCCAAAGAGGGAGAAACACCCAGCAAACAATCTTCCTTATCAGCTAATGAATGATTAATCTGATTACAACATCACCATGAGAATGTGCTTCTGAGATTGCCAGTATGCAAGTGCCATGTTGTGTTGCCTGCAAAAATATACATATGTTGCCTACAAGATATTTATATGCTGCCTACTAAATTATATAACAACTGCCTGCTAAAATATATATCAGTTGCCTGCAAAAGTATCCTTCTTCTCCTCTCTAATGCGTTGCATACAAAAGTGAATAATGATAGTGATATCTCATCTCAATGTGTTTCGATCTGTCGTGAAACACAGGGTTCTCAGTGAGCTTTATACAGCTCTGATTGTCACAGTGAATGACTGTGGGTTTAAGCTCTGAACTGAACAAGTCTGAGAGTAGCTTCCTAAGCCACACTGCTTCTCTGTCAGCAGCACTAGCAGCAATGTATTCTTCTTTTGCAGTGCTTTGGGCTACGGAGCCCTGTTTCCTGCTGGACCAGGAAATCATTGCCGAACCCAAACTGAAGCAATATCCAGAAGTACTCTTCCGATCCACTGTACTGCCCATCCAGTTTGAATCTGTAAAATGATGGAGTATTACACCTCCACTGGAGGTGTATCTTAGACCATAAGCTATAGTCCCCCGAACATATCTCAGAATATGTTTTATAGCAACCATATTTATATGCTTTGGTTCACACATGAACTGACTAAGAGCATTTACTGCATAACAAATGTATGGTCTCGTATGTACGAGATACATCAAAGCTCCAATGATCTGCCAATATAAAGTAGAGTCTTCTGGATCTGAACCTGTAACTTGATCTTGTAGTTGCTTTAGGTTAGAGATCATTGGAGTTGTCATGAACTTGCAGCCCATCATGCCAAATCTGCGAAGTATATCAACTGCATATTTACCCTGTGAGAGAAAGATCTCTCTTGGTTTCTGCCAAACCTCCAAGCCCAAAAAATAGTGCATGAGCCCCAAGTCTTTCATTTCAAATTCTTCAAAAAGCTCCCTCTTAGTCTGAGCTATCAAGTTTTCTTCTCCAGTGAGGAACAGATCATCCACGTATAAGACTAGGATAACTGGATGATTTTGAACAATCTTTATATAAAGATTTGGATTTGCTATGCTCTTGGAGAATCCAAGACTTTGTAGAAAACTGTCTATTCTACCATACCAAGCTCTCAGAGGTTGTTTCAAACCGTACAAGGCTTTCTTGAGTTTGCACACATGAGATCTTTTATCGTGTATCACGAAACCTTTTGGTTGCTCAATGTATACTTCTTGCTCGACTTCACCGTTAAGAAATGCAGTCTTAACATCCATCTGGTAAAGTTTCCAACCAAAAACTGTTGCAAGTGAGATATAATCCTGATTGAAGTATACCTGGCAACTGAAGCAAAAATCTCATCGTAGTCAATTCCTTCTTTCTGAGAGAAACCACGAGCCACAAATCTCGCCTTGTATTTCTCAACGCTGTCATCTGCTGCATGCTTTATCTTATAAAGCCATTTTGAAGTTACTACAGATTTGCCATGAGGTCTAGGAACTACGGTCCATACATCATTCTTTAAAATAGAATCATATTCTTCATTCATAGCATCGTTCCACACTTGATGTTTGGAGGCTTCAACAAATGTGTAAGGTTCTGAATCAATTACAGTATTTAAATGAGCTATGAGACCGGAGTACTTATCTGGTTTCTTGCTTTCTCTGAAGGTGCCCTTAGGAGTTGAATGCTTTTCTGCTTCTTTCAATATTTCCCGACACTAGGCTGGTTTCCTTTTAGGAGGTATCTCCATTGGAAACTCAATAGTATCCCTTGAGGGATCCACTGGAAATTCTGAGGTTTTCTCCCTCTGCTCATCTGGAAGAGGTGAGTCTGAAGGGTCCAGTGGTGGAGCTTCCTACTCCTCTGAATCATATGGAAGTTCTCTGGCCCGACGAAAAGTTGTTTCTTCATGAAAAGTCACGTCTCTGCTTACTTCGATGAACTTTTGGCCAAGGATATAAATCCTGTAAGCTTTTGAGGTCTCACTGTATCCCACAAAAGTTCCTTTCTTACCAGAGGGCTCTAGTTTAGTCCTCTTCTCTTTTGGAATGTGTATATAGACTGGGCTGCCAAAGATTCTTAAATGATCAACTGAGGGCTTACATCCGGTGAAAGCTTCTTCAGGAGTTTTCGCTTCAAGGGATTTGTGAGGGCATCTTTTCTGAATGTAGACTGCAGTACTGGCAGCCTCAGCCCAAAGTGATAGAGGTAAGTTTTGATCATGCATCATAGCCCTGGCTACTTCACAGATAGTTCTATTCTTTCTTTCAGCAACCCCATTCTGTTGAGGGTTGTATGGTACAGTTAACTCCCTCTTAATTCCGAAGGCTCAACAGAGTTCTTCATATTTGAAGGAGTCAAATTCTTTACTGTTATCTGTTCTGAAAACTCGGATGTGTCTTCCTGTTTGATTTTCAACAAGATTCTTGAAATCTTGAAATCTGCTAAAAGATTCATCTTTAGTTTTTAAGAAATAAATCCAAGTTTTACGCGAACAATCATCAATAAAAATGATATAATAAATACAACCATTCATAGAGGGTGCAGACATGGGCCCACAAAGGTCAGAATGAATTAAATCCAAAATTCCATTTAATTTTCTATTACTAAGAGGATAGGGTTTCTTTATGTTCTTACCAAGTGAACAACCTTTACAAACACTATCATGCTCAACAGAAAAAACTGGCATACCTGTCACCATCTTTTGCAAACCTGGAAGTGCATTGTAATTGAGGTGTCCAAGTCTCCTGTGCCAAAGCTCGTAGGGATTGATCGTCTCATGAACTAGAGCTTGAACAACCTGACCTGAAATCTTATAAAGTCCACTCTCACGAGTTCCAATGGTTATAGCAGTACTTAAATCTTCATTTGAGGACCACAAGAGGGCCTGTCCTTTGGAGAAAGCTACTGAATAACCTTTACTTTCTAAAACTGGAACAGAGATTAAATTTTTCTTTAGACCAGGTACATAAAGAATTTCTTCAATGTGAAAGATATTACTTAAGTGAAACCGGAAGGAGGTAGAGCCAAAACCTTTTATGTCATAGGTGCCATCATCACCTAGTTCAACCTTTGCCTTGTATTTCTTGTCTTGATAGTTTGCAAGTTCTGTTTGAAGCCTGTCATGTGTCTGGAAGCACCGCTGTCTATTAGCCAAATCTCCTCTAACTTGGTGATAGTGCTGGAAAGAGCTGAGATGAGATAATATTCCTTATGTTGGTCTTGCTCTTTGGTGGTAGCTCTGGTTTGTCTTCTTTGAAGCTCCTCTTGGGGTTTAGCCTCTTCGGTGGCAACTGAGGCTTGAAATCTTCCTCTTCTTTTCTGCTGAGAGGGAGGACTCCTGCAATCTCTTGCATAATGTCCTAGCTTATTGCAGTTAAAGCATTTAACTTTAGATAAATGAGAATTGAGATGAGATAGCTTACCTTGGGGTTTCTTACCTTTGTCTTTTGACTTAGGGAATTTCTTCCATTTCTTGGTCTTTGCTGCAAGGGCATGATCTTTCAGAATTGGATAGTCATTTATGTTGTTTAGTCTTCCTTCTTCTTCTAAGCAGTCATGCCACAATCTTTCAAAATTAGGTTGGGATTCTCTTCCATTCACGGATGCAAGAAAAACTCCCCAAGCATCAGGAAGTCCATCAAAAGTTGTTTGAACAAGGTCATCATCATCTACAAGAACTCCTATTGCAATAAGTTGATCTTTGGTTTGAGCAATTTTGGAGAAGGTGGGAATTGTATCATCCTTTCCCATTTTCAAAGTACGTAATTATTTCTTCAAAATTCTTTTCTAAGTAGGTGCATTCTTCTCATAGAGGTTTGCCAAAGCATCAAAACAATCTTTGGCAGTCCTTAGATGACCAATGATGGGCATCATGTTGTCCTTGATAGAATCAAAAATGATTCTTTTAGCCTTGGTTTGTTTCCTTTTATATGCTGCCCTTGTTGTGTTTGTGGTAGGTTCTTCAATCTCCCTAGAGATAAAATCTTCTAGATCATTCTCTTCAAGAATGTTTATTATTCTATATTTCCAAGCATTAAAGTTTGCAGCCCCTACAAGTCTATCTTCAGCTTTAACTAATGAGGAAGCCATGCTTAGATCTGAGTTAGTTTAGATGGTTGATCTCTGCAAAACAACCCTAACAAAATGGATCTGTGCAGGCTCAAGATTAAATCCTTGAGCTCTCTTCACACCCTTAGCTCTGATACCATGTTATAATTAGGGCAGTAAAGCAAAACAGAACTGTCCTTTTAAATTTCAGTGAGAATAACAACTAAGTTTTATACTCAGAAAACAAAACTACACTGCTTGAACAGAAAGACAAACATATGTGCTCAAATCTAAGCTAGTTTAGAAATTCATTCTGAACATAGACAGTTCATAGATAAGCCTTTTTTTTAAGTAGATTATAGATCTGAACAGGCAGATCTAGATAAATGGCAAACAGTTATAAACCATAAAACAAATCTAGGTTGTGAAACAGTCAGATCTAAACAAAGTTAAATTGATGACAGATTTCAATTATAGGATCTGTTATAGATCATACAAAAATCTAACTAAAGGGAAACAATATAGATCTATATAGATCAAGGACTCAAAACACATTTAATGTTCAGATTTGATATGGATCCATCATATAAGCAAACCTTTAAAAACAGAAGACTATAGAGCTGAACAGGAAACTTACCTTGCTTTGTAGTTTACCTCTAAAGAAGTCACAGCCACACATAGGTGATGTAGATCACTGAAAATATGCTCAGAAAAAGTCTAGCTCATAGATCTACCATGTAGGTTAGATCTCTTGCCAAGAGATGAATGAGTTTTCTTGCCACCAAGGGGAGAGAGCCACAAAACACCACACAAGAATTTTCTGTAGTCAAACCCTCATACAAACAGAAAGTTTCAGACACCCAAACCCTCACACAAAAATTATGTGATTAAGCCCTCATGTACACAGAAAAATAGGTAGCTTAAGGGTGTCGTGGCTCAAGGATAGAGATCGCGGTCTGAACAGGGCTGAAAGGTGAGGGCCACAGCTTCAAGGGACAGTTGCAAGGAGGGCCACATCCACAAACAGCCACACCACAACAGTAGTAAGAGGGCCGCACCACAACAGCCACACCAAGAGGAGGTCGCACCACAGCAGTAGCTACACCAACAACAGATGCAAGAAAGGGGGCCGCAGCAACTACAAAAGATACACCAACAGTAGATGAAGAGAAGGCCACAGCAACTTAGAATGATAGCTCAAAAATGAAAGTGTGAACTAATAAGGGGGGATAGACCTCTATTTATACTTTTAGGTTAGGGTAGGGATAAGGGTAAAAATAATTTAAAATAATTATTATTAAAAATAACATGTTTAAATTAATTAATTTAAACATGTTATAATTAACATTTTAATTTAAACTTTACTTTAACCCTTAAGACAAAAACAACAAAACCCCAAACCAACACAAGCAAGGGTAAAGGAGGGT
>ML793004.1:357819-381193 GCA_009831015.1 Picea engelmannii
AGTCTCAAGTCTAGTTCTATTTTCGAACTAAAGTGTAATGCTAAGTTAAGTCAAGCATGCTTTCACACCTCTATTTCGAGCCCTCTCCACTTCTCCTCCATTCCTTTATAAGCAGAGGTCGATCCCCTCTCCTCTACACAATTGTTATGTAGGGTAAAGGTGAAGCATTAAAGGCTTCTATACAGAAGCAAATATCAGTCCATTAAAGGCTGCTATACAAAAGCGCATATAGAGGCAGCATACCAGTGCTGTAGAGGCGCATATAGAGGCAGAAAATAGTGTTGTGGAGACAACATATAGAGGCAGCATATCAATGATGTATAGAGGTACATATCAGCGCTAAAGAGGCAGCCATATCAGTGATGTAGATCAGCATATAGAGCAGCATATCAGTCAATTTGAGGCAGTTTCAACAGCCCATATCAGAGCTGATATATCTCAATCTTAGAAAGCAACTAGGATACATCTATATCAGCAAGGTCTCTTAGTTCTCTGTCAGGTAAAAGTCAACTTGGAAAGCTCTTTAAGAGCAGAGTTTTCATGGTGGACGTTTGTAAATGATCTTACATTATTAATGCAATAAAGGAATATCGTTTGTTGGGGTTTTTCTCCCTGTACAGGGTTTCCCCAGGGTATATGTGTTGTTGATGTGCATGCTTACGTATCTACATGATTATTGTTATTCAGTTATGATTCTATATTGTTGAAATCTTTTAAGCTGGAATCAAAGTGTTGAAGAATTCAAAGAAATAATCCGCATAAGAAATAAAGCTCAAAATTTAACATGGTATCAGAGTTTAGGGTGTGTTAAGTTTGTTGAAGTGCAGCAGCAGGTACACACAGATCTAAGCAAGCTTGATTAAGTTTCTAGTGTGAGGTCCATGGCATCCTCCATTTCAGCCAGGACAAAGGATAGGCTCGAAGGCGCTGCCAACTTCAATGTGTGGAAGCTCTGGATAACAAATATCTTGCAGGAGCATAATCTTGAGCAGTATGTGACCACAATGGTGGAGGAACCCACTACTAATGCAGGAAGAGAGGCCTTCAGGAAGAGTCAAGCAAAGACCAAGCGAATCATCTTTGACTCAGTCAAAGACAGTATAATGTCGGCAATGACTCCGTTAATGACTGCCAAGGACTGTATGGATACCTTGGTGAATCTGTATGAGAAACAGGCTACAAGTCAGAAGAGAACACTTAAGCACAAGCTTAAGTATTTGAAGATGGAGAAAGGTGAATCAGTAGCATCTTTCTGTTCCAAGATAGCCCAGATCAGAGATTAGCTTTTGATCACAGTGGACGATAATGATTTAGTGCAGGCCATATTTGATGGTCTTCCTTCTTCATGGGAGACCTTCTTATCCAGTGTGAGTGGGAGAGAGATTCAGCCCACGTTTGAGAGGTTATGGCATGATTGCCTCCAGAAGGAGAGTCGCACTGCTACCAGGAGCAAGCCAACCAAAGGACAGCATTCAGCATTAGCATCAAGATTCAAGGGAAAGAAGAAAGTCACTTTCCAGAAAGGCTCTCAGAGGAATTCAAACACCAAAGGTACGTTCAAAGGCAAAAGTATTGATACATCGAAGATTAAATGCTTTAGTTGCAATAAGTTTTGTCATTTTGCTAAAGATTGTTGGTATAGGAAGAAATATCCAAGGAAAGGGAAACATCATGCCTCAATTGCTAAGCATGATGAATCCAAAAGAAAACAGAAAAATCATTCTAATGAGAAAGAAAATAGAAAAGAATATTACCTGGTTTCTGCCTTATCTAGTTCAGTTTTCACGGGGCCGAAAACTTGGTTAGTAGACGATGGTGCATCAAAGCACATGACATGGTACAGGGAGATCCTCTCAGATTTCAAGACAAAATCTTTTGCAGAGCAGGTTGAGCTTGGGGATGACAAATGTTACAAGATAAAGGGAGGAGGCTCTATCTCCTTCAAATTGGAATCTGGGGCTAGACTTCATGTTGATGAAGTATTATATGTTCCAGAACTCGAGAAGAATCTTCTATCAGTTGCAACCCTTGAGGACAAGGGATATTGGGTGATCTTCAAGGACAAGAAGGCACTACTATGGGCTAAAGGTAGTCACTTGAGTACAGCAGAACCCATTGGGACTCGCAGAGGAGGATTGTACATCATGACAAGACAATCAGTTCAGGCATTGGCTCGTGATGCGACTAACTCCAACGAATTGTGGCACAGAAGACTTGGACATCTTCATTACAAAGCACTTCCAGATCTGTAGAACATGGTATGTGGCATGCCCTCTATTTCTCTTAGTAAAAATGAAATTTGTAAGGGATGCATGCTAGGTAAAAATATAAATAAAGTGTTTCCTAGTAATGACAACAGAGCTCAGGGCATCTTAGATTTGGTTCATTCTGATGTATGTGGTCCCATGTCATCTCCCTCACTCAGTGATTGTTTGTATTATGTCATTTTTACTAATGATTACTCAAGAAAATGTTGGATCTATTTCCTTAAAGCTAAAAGTGACACATTTGAAAAATTCAAAGTGTATAAAGCCTTTATTGAAAGGCAGACAGGGAAACACATCAGAACCCTTAGAACAGACGATGAAGGAGAGTTTCAATCTCTCTAGTTTGAGGATTTCTGCAAGTCGACAGGAATCAAGAGACAGTTGATCGTGCCATACAACCCTCACCAAATGGAGTTGCTGAGAGGAAAAACAGGACAATTTGTGAGGCAGCGAAAGCCATGATGTTTGACCAGGATCTGCCAAATTCTTTATGGGAAGAAGCTACCTCCACTATCGATGATATTCAGAACAGGTTTCCACATGCTATCTTGAAGGACAAGACTCCTAAAGAGGTCTTCTTAGAGATCAAACCTGAAGTAGGGTATCTAAGAATATTTGGGTGTCCAATATATATTCATGTCCCTAAGGAAAAGAGGACAAAGATGGAACCCTCATGCAAGAAAGGGGTTTTTGTGGGGTAAAATGAGAACTCCAAGGCTTACAGGATATATGTACCAGGTCAGAGGCAGATAGAGGTAAGCGGAGATGTGACTTTCCATGAGGAAGCCACATTCAAGAAATCCAAAGAGCTTCAATAGGAATCAGAAGCAGTTCAGCCCGCTTCACCCTCTTCTGAAAATGAAGAGTCAGATGATCAGAGGGAGGAACCTCATGAAGGGCCAAGTAATGAGGCCCTAGAACCTGTTGAAGAGTTAGAAAGAACTCTTGAAGAACCTCCAGCCAAAAGGAAGCCAAGGGTGGCTTAAAGAAACAGTCCAGGAAGCAGAAGGGATAGTTGCTCCCAAAGGAACTTTCAGGGAAAGTAAGACTGTAAGAAGCCTCACAGGTTTGGAGGCTATGTTGCACTGATGAGCAGCATCAATGATGCAGAACCTTCTTCATTTGAAGAAGCAAATAAATTAAAAGTATGGAAGGATGCCATGCTTGAGGAATACAGGTCAATTCTTAAGAACAATGTCTGGGACATTGTGTCGAGGCCAAAGGAAAAATCAGTGGTCTCTTCCAAATGGATCTATAAGATCAAACATGTAGCTGATGGGAGTGTGGAAAAGTTCAAAGCAAGATTTGTAGCCAGAGGCTTCACTCAGAAAGAAGGAATTGACTACGAGGAGACTTTTGCCTCGATAGCCAGGTATACCTCCATTAGAGCTATTATTGCATTAGCTTCAATTCTTGGTTGGAAGCTACATCAGATGGATGTAAAAACAACATTCTTGAATGGAAAGATTGAACAAGAGGTCTTTGTGGAACAACCAGATGGTTTCGTACTGCACAACAAAGGCACTCGTATGCAAGCTAAGGAAGGCCTTGTATGGTCGTACGCAAGCTCCCAGAGTTTGGTATGACGGGATTGATGGCTTTCTTAAAAGCCTGGACTTTCAGAAAAGTGATGCCGATGCAAATCTGTACTTCAACGCAAGAGGTAACCAACTTATTATATTAATCCTGTATGTTGATGATCTCTTTCTAACAAGAGATGAAGGGCTAATAGTCTGGTGTAAGAGGGAGCTAATCTCAAAATTTGAGATGAAAGACTTAGGCTTGATGCATTACTTCCTAGAATTGGAAGTGTGGCAAAGACAGGGAGAGATATTTCTGGCACAAGGAAAATATACAGTGGATGTACTAAAGAGGTTTGGTATGATGGATTGCAAAACCATGTCTACTCTGATGGTTACCAACCTAAAGAAGCTGCATGATTCTGATACAAGTTCAGATTTGGTGGATCCCACCATGTATAGGCAGTTGATTGGATCATTGATGTACATGATCCACACCAGGCCAGATATATGCTATGCAGTGATTGCAATGAGTCAGTTCATGATTGAACCGAGATAGAGACATTGGGTGGCAGCAAAGCACATCTTGAGATATCTCAGAGGGACCATTACTTATGGTCTAAAATATACATCCAGTGGTGGTCTATTTCTGCATGGGTATGCAGATGCTCACTGGGCAGGAATCCCAGTGGATCGAAAGAGTACTTTTGGATACTGCTTCAATTTAGGATCCGCTATGATCTCTTGGTCAAGCAGGAAACAGGGGTCCATTGCACAGAGTACAACAGAGGCTGAGTACATTACAACAAGTGATGCTAGCAAGGAAGCAGTATGGCTCAGAAAATTGGTTTATGGGTTGTTTGGTGACAAGCTCGAGACGACGATGGTTCACTGTGATAATCAAAGTTGCTTAAAACTGACAGAGAACCCGATATATTACGACAGGTCAAAACATATTGACATGAAGTACCACTACATCCGAGACTTGGTCCAGAGAAAAACTGTAAAGTTACAGTACATAGCCACGAGTGAGCAAGTAGTTGATATCCTGACCAAGCCTCTGACCTCGAGACATTTTGTGCAGCTGAGAGGCAAGCTTGGTGTGGCTGAGAATGACTCCCTCGTTGAGAGGGAGTGTTAAATATGGCAGCATCGACAATCATTCTCCAATGAGAGGCCATATGGGCCACCATGAGGCTAGCCAGGGAGATTTGGAAAATCAACCAGTCTTGTGAGGTATTGACAAAACCCAAGGGGGAACGTACAACTTCTATGAGTCAAACCAAAAGTCAGGACGAACAAGATGCTATGTAAGTCTAATGCAAAAGTCAGGGCAACATACAACCTCTGTGAGCATAGACAGTCTAGTGCAAAAGTTAGGGGAAACGTACAACCTCTGTGAGCATAGACAGAATAGTGCAAAAGTCAGGGGAAACGTACAACCTCTGTGAGCCTAGTCAAGTCTTGTGAGCCATGAGCAAAAGTCAAGGCATCTAGCAAAAGTTAGGTTGAATATAAAATTCCTATGAGCTAGAAACAAACGATATTCCTACTACCTAGTATTGCAAATGATATAAATGTATTGATCTAGTGCGTTGGCATGTGTAACATTATCCACCATGAAGAGAAATTCGAATTGCCTTGTAAAGAGCCGAGTTGTAACTGAAGTCTCAAGTCTAGTTCTATTTTCGAACTAAAGTGTAATGTTGAGTTGTAACTGAAGTCTCAAGTCTGGTTCTATTTTCAAACTAAAGTGTAATGTTGAGTTGTAACTGAAGTCTCAAGTCTAGTTCTATTTTCGAACTAAAGTATAATGCGAGTTGTAACTGAAGTCTCAAGTCTAGTTCTATTTCCGAACTAAAGTGTAATGCTGAGTTAAGTCATGCATGCTTTCACACCTCTATTTCGAGCCCTCTCCACTTCTCCTCCATTCCTTTAAAAGCAGAGGTTGATCCCCTCTCCTCTACACAATTGTTATGCAAGGTAAAGGTGAAGCATTAAAGGCTGCTATACAGAGGTGAATATCAGTCCATTAAAGGTTGCTATACAGAGGCGAATATAGAGGCAGCATACCAGTGTGGAGAGGCGCATATAGAGGCAGCAAACAGTGTTGTAGAGACAGCATACAGAGGCAGCATATCAGTGTTGTATAGAGGTACATATCAGCGCTAAAGAGGCAGCCATATCAGTGTTGTAGATCAGCTTATAGAGGCGCATATCAGTCAATTAGAGGAAGTTTCAACAGCCCATATCAGAGCTGATATATCTCAGTCTTTGAAAGCAACTAGGATACCTCTATATCAGCAAGGTCTCTTAGTTCTCTGTCAGGTTAGAGTCAACTTGGAAAGCTCTTTAAGAGCAGAGTTTTCATGGTGGATGTTTGGAAATGATCTTACATTATTAATGCAATAAAGGAATATCATTTGCTGGAGTTTTTCTCCCTGTACAGAGTTTCCCTAAGGGTATATGTGTTGTTGATGTGCATGCTTACCTATCTACATGATTATTGCTATTCAGGTATGATTCTATATCGTTGAAATGTATTAAGCTGGAATCAAAGTGTTGAAGAATTAAAATAAATAATCCGCATAAGAAATCAAGCTCAAAATTTAACACGTACAACCTCTGTGAGCATAGACAAACTAGTGCAAAAGTCAGGGGGAACATACAACCTCTGTGAGCCTAGTCAAGTCTTGTGAGCCATGAGCAAAAGTCAAGGCATCTAGCAAAAGTCAAGCCATCTAGCAAAAGTTAGGTTGAATGTACAAATTCTATGAGCTAGAAACAAACAATCATGCAAATAATGTAAATGTATTGATCTAGTGCATTGGCACGTGGAACATTATCCACCATGAAAAGTAATTCAAGTTGCCTAACTCAGTTGTAAAAGTCGAATTGCATGTTTAGTCTGAGTTGTCAAACTCAAGTTGTAAAAGACAAGTTGTTTATCTAGTTCAAGTGGTCAAAGTCAAATTGACAAGTCAAGTTGCATGTTGCATGTTGCATGTCGAGTTGCATGCATGCATGTCAGGTTGCATGTTGCATGTCGAGTTGCATGCATGTCAAGTTGCATGCATGCATGGTTGCATGTTGAGTTGCATATTGGGTTGGCATGCCATGCATAAGCCAAGTCTCAAGGGCGAGTTGTCATGCAAAGTCGAGTCACAAGTCAAGTTTCTAATTCGAGTTGAGTTGTAAAGTCTAGTTGTATAGACATGCAGACTCTTACTAATTTAAGTCCACTCTCCTCTCCTTCCTGCGCCTTTATATACAGAGTTCGACCCCTCTTGTTCACACAGATGTTATGCAGCGTAAGGGTGAAGAAAAGGAGTCTGTCTGCAGGTGATTGAGAGTGGGCAGCAAGCATATGAGTCTGTTGTCTACACAGTGAGAAACGACAGCATATGAGTCTGCTGTCTAAGGGCAGCACTGAAGTTAATTTACTGTGTAAAAGTACAGCAAAGGATTTTTGCTAGTACAGTCAGGTTTATAACAGCAGCGAATTAGTTGTTTGTTGGCCATACAATCAGATTTATAACAGCAGTAAATGACAGCGAATTAGTTGTCGTTTGCTGGTCATACAGTCAGGTATTTTCATGGTGGTTTACTGTACATGATCTTACATATTATTTGCAATTAAAGGAAGATTGTTTGCTAGAGTTTTCTCCCCTTTTGGGTTTCTCCAGAGTAAATTCTTGTGCATGTGTGAGATTCTTATTGAGCACCTCTTCTACTTCTGTTCATCATTTCGAGTACTCATTTTGTTGGTTGATAAATCAAATTTTGCTTAAAGCATTGAAGAAGCTAAAGAAATAATCCGCATATTAAATCAAGCTCGATAATTTAACAGTTACGTAACTTCATGGAGGATCTATTGGTGGAACAACCCCTCTTGGAGGATAACCTGGAATATTTGTTCACATCTGAGGTTTGTACATCCACATTGGAGGGATCATCGAGGCCTTGCTTGGCAGGATTGATGAGGATTGTTATGTTCTGAAGTCCTCATACATGACTTATGAAGATGATTTGAAGGAGCTGCTCCCAATTGAGGGAATTTGTTCATGATTAGTGGAAGTATCTCATTATTGGGAGCCACATGTCCACCTTGGAGGATACAAGTTATACTTGCATGATTTGAGGAGAAGTCAAGCCCTTGAGAGGCCTTTCGAGGCTGGACGAGGCATCTTAAAGCCATTACTTTCCCTCATCTATGGAGACGTCCCTCTCTTTGGGGCCTTTGGGGTCTTGACCATTGTATATGTGGCTATACCACTTAATTACAGACTTAGTTGAAGAAAAGTGTATTTTACTCTTCCATAGGCTAAATTTTAGGGTAGATTTTGAAATATTAAATTTTTATTGTAAGGGAAGTTGAGCATCACTCTATAAATGGAGATCCCTGTCCTCATTTGTAATCATGGTTGGATTGGGGGAGAAATCCCTTAGCATTTCTGAAATTTTGTTAGAGATTTTTATCTTCTTCTTTGTGCTATGGATGGCTAGAGCACTCTCATGAAGGTGTAACTTGGTGGATGCTTCTTAATAAATGGATGTTCAATGGACAAACGGCTTTGTGTGTGATTGGATGAGTAAGTGGTCTCTTCATTTCCTTGTGGTATTTTATCTTGAATGGTTGTCGATGTGGTGTTCTTCTTTTGTGGTAGTGGTGTGCCCTCTTCTACCTTATTGAATAAATCCCTTCTCAAAGACATCAGAAGAATTCAAGTAGAGAATCTTCCCCAAACCTTCTTGAAACTTATGAACCAACCAGGGTGATATATTAGGGTTTGTAGTGGACTACCCTAATTATCATTTTGGGTTCACTTGCAGCATTCCAAAAGAGGATCCTTGACCCCATATGACCATTGGAAAGGCACTAGTCTACTGTCTTTCCATCAAATTTCATACCTTTAACTCTTTTAAAACTGTTTTGCTGGATTTACTCTTCAAAATCACCTTGAAACTTATTGCCCTAAAATCCCAGCAATCCTACCCTAGGAAAGCCCCCCTTGAGCCAGAGGAGAGCCAGCCAAAAGTGTAGAAGAGGGCTGGTAAGGTGACAGTGGCCTCCCATTTTGTTTCACCAAGGCTGCACTTGAGCTTTAGGACTTTATATCATGAGGTGCAGGATTGTGCGATAACACACAACCATTAAAAATGACATTTCTCACATCATCAAAACAATTTTTTTAACTGGAATAGTAAGATTCTACTAATAAATACAATTGCACTACCTTTCTCTTTTTTAGCACAAGGTTCAATGTGTCTTCAAGTTGGCGTTTTTTATGTTTTCTTGCTTTGTCCAGAGCTCCATCTGCCTCTGCAAATTTTGGCAATGAGAAGTAGTTTGTAAATATTCACTTCCAATGTTTTTAAGTGCGTACATGACTTATCAGACAAAACCATCACAAACAAAAATACTCTGTGGGTACCTAATAATTGAGAGAAAAGCATTGAGAGTGATCATCTAAGTGGGAAGAGGCTGCTGGAATTGGAAACAAAATGTCAGGTTCATAACACTGATTCTCAGGGGTTCCAACTTGTAGAAATTAGAACAAAAAATAATGCCCATAATAAAATCAAGAACAAATCTATACAGCAATGATAACCCAAACAAGAAAATAACAAGAAAAAGTGCAGAAACAAACAAAACATTGGTTGAAAGTTGAAACAGAGGTCAGAAGTGTCGGGTACAAGGAAAAACATTTCTTTCATCTCAATTTGAACTTTTTTAAATAGCTATGAATTCCCTAAACAACCTTTGCAAATTTGCCAATTTATTAGGTCCCAAGGACGTACTCATCATTTCTAACTTGTCAATCTGCTCCTTGATGGTATTTGGATCTTTCTTCAGAATCCCAACCTCCCGTACTTTCTTCCTTTCCTTCTTATTCTGCATTGTAAACAACCAACATATCAGTAGACTGTTGGTCTTTGGCCGTGTAATAAAGCTACTCAATAAACAGACCCACATTATTTCTTAAGATCCCTATCAATACATAGAGCCACAAAACAAAAGAACAAAGAGAGAAACACATCTTCTCTAAAGGGGCACATTGCATATTTCTCATAAAAGCAGCTACCTCACTGCAACCTAACTTTTTAGAACCAATTACTTTATTGTCATGGAATAAAGCAAGACAATGAATTTGAAGAGGTGATTAGCTGAGGGAAATTGCCAACCAATGAAGACATTTTTAATCCAAGCAGCTGTAACACAAAAGACAGACCCTGCCATATAAAAATTCTCTGCGGCAATTTATCATGACAAGTCAATAACTACTTATGCTATTATTAATATCCCTTTGTATTACATTTTAATAGTATAAGACTCTAATTTATCGACTGTTTTAATTTAAGCATGCAGAGCTTGCAGTCCTGCTATGGGACCTGGATGCTGATAACTCTGATAATTTGAAATTTTCAGGTCATATACTCTCCCTCCTTAATAGAATCTAATATCTATATAGACCCCAATGGTAAACAATAGAAGGCTGCCTTGAGGAGGGGAGGTGATTGCAGAAATGGGTGAGCTTTATTATTCCACACATATATTCATACATTTTCCACTCTCATTCATACCCATGTGTCTTTGTCCACTTCTAAAAAAAACTTGCAGCAGAAAAAAATAGAAAAGGGGCCATATTCTGCTAGCTAACTTTTTAGAGCAGAGTATTTTAATGAAAAATTAGGCCATCTTTTAAGACCTGCTACGTCTGGTTCAACTTTAGTACTAATCGATTCTAGTGTTACTTTTAAAATTGGGCCACTTGAATTATTTAATGGAATCTGAGAAGAAAATATGGACTTTATCACCTGCTTTAGTGCTCAAGATATCACATAAAATAGTAATATTGTTAATGCAATCCAAGAACTGCAAAATACTGTGGCAGTTAGGTTAGATATCATACTGCAAAACAGGACATGCCCTCCCATGTCCAGCATGTCGGACGCTTGGACATTCCCTGAGTAACAGACACGCATGGGACACATGTTCTGTGCAAGACACGTGTCCAACACTCTAGACACCAAAAAAATTCAAAAATCACGGCAGTTTACAAACTGTGCAGATGTGTCCTTACATGTCAATAAATGTGTCTCAGTGTGTGTTGTAGTTCTATTCTCTTAGTGCTCAAAAAAATTGCATCTTTGTCTATATTTATTTGAAATTTTAATATTATTTTTATATGGGAGACCATCTTAGTGTTACACCTCATATTGTACGAGGTTCCACATTGTGATTTTCATCACATTGATGGAGTTTGCAGCTGGTACCCTTGGAGATTTTTGGATGGATTGGGGTACACACTCTCTTTATTCGCTTGGAGATGCTACCTCTTAGTTGAGTTGGTGTTTTGGGTTGGAGACGACTCGCTTCTCTTTGATGGATGGTCATGGTTGATGGTCTTCTCATGTTTTTGATGCATGCCTTTGTTTCATGGATCACTCTCTTGACATATATGGGTGCTTACTACTTCATGTGTTATATTATTCTTGGAGCATGATGGTAATGGTATAATTCTGATGTCACTAGGAGGGGGTGTTCTAAATGGTCCTCTTATGTTGAATGTGTGGTGGGAGGCATACTTGATAATTGATGAAGTCGATACCTTTCTTATGTCTCCTCCTCCTATGATATTGATGTGATTCGTTGATGCATATTGCCTTGGTGGGATTTTCCTACGTGATATAACTTGTGATATTTAACATTAGCTAGGGGGGAATGTGTTTGATGATGTTAGTACACTTGTTGATGTCTTATTTCTTAAGTTTGAGTTAGAGGGGGTTACTACATTTGTTTCCTTGGTGAGCTAGCCCTACGCTGCAAGGGAGTGCCCCCCCCCCAAAAAGTTCTTCGCTCCCTAAACGCTCCCTCTAGGAACACGCTTTGGGAGGGCACTTCCAAAACGCTCCCTCTGGTAGCACGCTTCAGGAGCAAAGCGCTTGGGGGGGGGTGCACTCCACTGCTTCTTGAACGCTCCCTCCTAGGAGTATTTGTTGGGAGCGCGCTCCCTTAAAAGAATTCGCTACCTACCCATTTCAGGAGTGATCCTAGAAAGCACCCGGAAGCAAAAAAAATTCTAGCTCCCGGGAGCAAAAAATGCTCTCGCACGATGAGTCGCACTTGGCTTTTTTTTGTGTTTGGGAACCAAGTCAAGGTTCCAAATGGTTCTAAAAAGCATGGCTAGGGTTTTTTAGGATTCAACACTCACTCACTCCATTTTTCTCTCATTCTATTTCTCATTTCACTCATCTTTGCTAGGAAGCTTTTGAGTGAGCTTCTTGCTAGTCCTTGAGGAGATTGAAGGCTTCCATAGGGAGACTGAAGGGAGAATGAAGAGCTCGAAAGGGATTGGAAAGCTTGGAAGGAAGATTGAAGATTGCCATAGGAAGATTGGCGAGCTTGGAATGTAGATTGAAGGCTGCCATTTGTAAGAGCTTGGGAGGGAGATTGAACGCTGCCATAGTCATATTCAACCACCATTGGAGAGCTAAAGAGGTAGGCTCTAAAACCCAATCTTATTTTTGTTTTTTTTATAATTCCATGTGTTGTAAACTAGTGTATTACATTGTTGAATACTTGAATGTTCTATTCTCCTACTCTTTACCATTTCTTCTCCATCTTTCTATTGCAGACAACAAGTTATTCTCAACTTCAAGATTCAACAAGCATGATGGGTATGTCAATGTGGTATATCCTTTTGATTCCATTTTTTATTATGATGGTGGTGTCGAGAGCTAGAGAACGTTGAAATACCCACGATAATGAGGAAGAAATAGACGTAGACAGCACATACTGTGGAGAGAATGAAGAAATGGAAGGGGATGATGATAAAGAAAATGATAGTGATGATGCAGATGTTCAAAAACTGAAAGAGATCTCAACACCCTTGTGGAAGTATGTAATAAAGCGTGGGGGAGGGAAAGGGGGTGGGAACCACAAAATTTATATGCCCCTGTTGTCATAAAACTTACACAAGTTCCTATACCCATGTGAGAAAGCATCTATGTGGGATTATGCCATGGGATGAAGGTAAGACTATAAGAGTCAAAACCTATCTGCAAGTGCCAGCCAAAGACAGAATCAAATACCAGGAGGAAGAGGAGGCAGCACAAAACAAATCCAAAAAATCAAGGATTGAACATGACAGTTCACAAAGAATGTTCATTGGTCGATCCCCATCCCCCCATGCTAGTGGATTCTCACCTTCGCATTCAGGGCGTAGAACAATATCAGATTTCCTTGACCAAGGTTGTAGGGATGATGTAGATGCAAAAATTTATTGGTTTCTCTATGCATGTGTTGTACCATTCAATGTTCTTCGCTCACCCTATTGGTATGAAATGGTACAAGCCATCAATGGTGCCCCTAAAGGATACAAGAGCCCCAAGTATGACAAAGCTAGAACCTTGGGACTTGACAAGGAAAGAGCCAAAATCCATAGTGCTCTAGAAAAATTTACAAATGCTTGGAAACAATATGGGGTATCAATTGTATCTGATGGTTGGAAAATGTTAAAGGAAGGCCATTGATAAATATTCTTAGTGTGTATGCTAGTGGTGTGGTCTTCCTTTCAGCACATGACTACTCAGATCGCTACAAGACTAGTATTAATATTGCAAAAGCCTTAATTTAAAACCATTCAAGAGATTGGGCCCTACAATGTCATTCAAGTCATCACTGATAATGTTGCTAATTGTAAGGCAGCAAGAGAAATCATTGAGGATCGATAACCCAACATATTTTGGTCGAGGTGTTTGGTTCGCACAATGAACCTTTTGATGCATGATATTATTAAAATGAAGGACCTTGATTATAGATGGATTGGTGTTTTGCACAAGAGAGGGAAGAAGATGATAAAATTTATTACCAATCATATCATGGCCCAATTTAGTTTCCACAATCACTCCAAGTTGGAGTTACTAAAGACTGCAAAAACCAGATTTGATGGCTATTACCCCACCTTCAGGCGCCTTTTGAAGGTAATAGAGGCATTAGCTAGTATGGTCTCAAGTGATTCACCAGAGGAACTTCTCTGAACGCTCTCCCACTGCGCGTGTGTCCGACCTCTGTGTCGTTGTCGCTATCTGAATTCTTGAACATTAGCTCTTTAATCCAACCGATTACTGTATTTTCAAGATTTTCTTCTCATGAAATAGCATCTTGATCTGCAACTTCAGAAAATGTAAAAATTTTCCTCTAGGCCCCTTAAAGAAATATCTCTCTCCACATCTGACAGACATGAATTTCAGGAGGTGGAGGACACAGTTCTTGATGGTCAGTTTTGGCAACAAGTTAGGTATATTCTGCAATTCACCAAACCCATTTACAGTATGATTCGGTTTGCAGATACAAATCAGTCGATGATTGGGGAGGTGTATGAGCAGATGAACAGCATGCTAGGCCAAATCAAAGACATTATTGAGTCGAGAGATGCCATCTTGTATGATCATATCCATAAACTTGTGGTCAAAAGGTGGGATAATCTTAATGTTCCACTCCATGCCCTAGCATATGTCCTTACACCAAAATATTATTCTCCATCTTGGTTGGCCCAACGAGCACCTGGAGGTATGGTTAGGAGAAAACCACACACAGATCCAGAGGTCCAAAATGGGTACATTCTTGCATTAGACAAGTTGGTTCCTGATGAAGAGGAATGTGCTCACGTAGAAGCCAATTGAGCAAGTACATCAGTGAACATGGAGTCTTTGGTAACTTGCATGCATCTCAAGATCGAGATAAGTTGAGTTCTATCGAATGGTGGAACATGTATGGCTCCTCTACCACACATCTGCATACATTGGCGGTGACGGTGCTTTCACAAGTTAACACTTCTTCTGCAAAGAGGTGTTGGAGCACTTATAGCTTCATCCACAATAATAAGAGAAACAACTAGAATGTAGACAGAGCAGAAAGCTTGGTTTATGTGCACTACAACTTGAGGTCAGTGTCCCATTATTGTGAAGCAGCAAAGAATCATAGAACATATGTGACTTGGGACAACAATCCAAAGGACACTAATGTGGAGGATTGAGCCATAGATTTAGAGCGCTTGGACGCTGAACTTTTTTTGGGTGATCATGATGGTGATCATATTCATGGAGCAGAGATACCACCACCATCCCCTAGTAAGTTTCCAAATGCAAGAGTTTTGCCTTTATCTTCACAACATCCAATGTTACATGGAGGCCATGCAGCTATTGATCATGTTCTACAAACACTTCCACCTACTCCTCTTTTTAATAGATCACAAGATCTCTTTTTCTTTTTACTTAGTACTATGTCTTTATTATAGCTTATTGTGTAAACATTATGGACAATTTCAATTGGAAATTTGAAGTTTCAAGTTTGAACCTACCTTTGAACTATTGACCGAATCTTACAAATCTTTGGTAATGAATAAGATGCTCTATTTCATTTCATGGTTGATGTTATCTGTTACAATTTGTTGATGACAAATTTTATATGTAGAAACTTGAAGGTTGATGATAGATCATTTGATGACAATGTTATAAGTTATAACTACTAGATGATTGATGTTATATGTGTACTAAATGGTTGATGCTTTAATGATCATCACTAATCCAATAGTTAAATCCATAGTTTTTAAACTTGGAATCGGTTGAGGGTCAACTCAAACTCCGACTCAAACTCAGATTGACTTGGACCGATATGATTTCAATGACTCGGTTCACTTAAAAATACATAAATAATTAAATTTTAACGAAAAAAAAAATATTTTAAATATTCCTAACCATTAGAGATAAAATATGCAAAGTATGCTCATGTGTATACCATGTAAGGGTGAATATATCAAAATGGCACCAAGTGCAATACATATCAACAACAAAATATGATTCCTAACCATTAGAGATAAAATATGCGAAGTATGCTTGTGTGTATACCATGTAAGGGTGAATATATCAAAATGGCACCGAGTGCAATACATATCAGCGACAAAATACATAATAAATGAGGCTCTAAATGGCCTATAGAATCCAAAAAACATGCTACAAGCTATTGGCCTACTACATAGTACATAGTACAAATCATTGATCAACATGATCAATCATCAAACTCATCACCACTACTAGAAGGGCGATCATCAACAGGAGCTACAAATCAGCCTTTGGCTCAGTCTTTCATACTCCTCGAACTCCTCAGGGACATTTGCAACTACAGTCGTAGTGGTAGTACTAGCAGAAGCAAGAGTTAGTCGAGTTGCACGACTAGGGCTTGCATATGCCACGATTGGTGCTTCGCTTAATCCGACTCCTCGTAGTGGATCCAAATCCAAACCAATCCCCCCCCAACTCCATGTCATCAATATCAAAATTAGGATCAAACTCTGTTGGGTGAGACTCCTCTACCCATTCTGAAGTTGGATCAATATCATCCAACACAATGGGATCTATATCAGATCTTGTGTTCAGCAACTGATTGCGTCTTTGTTGAAGGTTGTACTACACGAAGATGAGATTATTTAACCATTTTTGTTCCTAATGGTTTCTCTTTTTCGTGTGAATCCGCTCAAAGACGGATCGATTGTGCTCGCACCTAGAAACACTACAAGTTTGGCTCAGGACTCGTACTGCAAACTTTTGCAGTTAAGGACATTAGCTACCAAATGACTCCCACCAATGTGTTGCAAAGACAAAGTTCGTTGAACAAATTAGATTGTGACTTTGGTTAAAAAATCAAATATTAAAGTTTAAAGTTTAAACAACTGAACTTCAAAAAACTTTGGAATTGCTTCCCTGATTGGTCCACATCTCTTGCAATCTTTGCTAGGTTTTTGCCAAAGGTAGTCATGGCTCTAGTGAAAGCACTGATCTGTCAATGTACTTCCAGCAACTCGGCCTCATTAGGGACAATGCGCTCCAAGCACTCGTACAATCCATCTTTGACCTTCCTAATTTGATCTTCTCCTAATCGAGCTCTATATTTGATACCTTGGGTTCAAGAAATACCCAGCTGCATTGTTCCATTTGTTATCAATGATCTCCTAGATAGGCCCATAATTAGTTACTCTATCCTTGTAGATTGCCCTTATCTGCTCCTTTGTCTGATTCATGGCCTCCTATATGTAACCCATGGCCAATTTTTCCCCATCCACCAACTACAACACCCTAACAAGGGGCTTGCCAATTTTCACAACCTCTGCTTCTTTTTTACACCTTTGTTTTGGTGTCTTTTCCATCTTGTTTGTGAGCCCATTAAGATCCATTCCATTCATCACTGGAAAACATTTTTTCAAGTTTTGTGCTTGGGAAAGGAGAGATTGCAACATGAGGAAGTCAGTTGCAAATCTCATGATGGCAAGCCTAACAAGTTCCTTGCCCCCGGTGTTTTTCCTCATTAGGTTCAATACCCATGAGTGGTTGTAGATGTATGTTGTGATACACTTGGCATGCTCTACAACATTCTTGATCCGATCATGTTTGTCTATGTCCTCAAGCATGAGGTCTATGCAATGTGCAGCATATGGGGTACAAAATATGGTGCTATAGTTGGCCTCTAACATCTTACCAACAAGAATAGTTAGAAGCATTATCTATGATGACCTGAAAAACATTTGCCTCCCCCACTATCACAACAATCTCATCCAAAAGATGAGATAACAAATTTGTATATTTCGCCTTATCAAATGCATCCACTGGCTTCAAAAACATGTTTCCTTGAGGGAAAGAAACAAGGAAATTTATGATTGTGCGGTTCTTTCTATCAGTCTATCCATCTAATATGATGGTACAACCTGTTTTGGCCCATGAATCTTTAAACTCCTTCAAATATTCATCTATGGACAAAACCTCTTTCTACAAAAGAGATCCCCTCAAGTCAAACATATAAGGGACTTTGAAACACTTTCTTGCAGGAATAACAGAATCCCACATAGGTTGGTAATAAGGTGAGAGAGTAGCATTAAAGGGGATATCTACACCATACCACCATCTAGCAATGTATTCAAAAGCAACACTTTTGTATTGCTTCTTCCAATGGCTATCTAAGGTGGGCTGAGTTTGACTTGGTGGAAAGCCACTAGCAAAGTTGGGGGAAGGTGTAAAATAGCTTTGAATGTTCTTCTTCTTTTTAGGATACCTGTCAAACTCAAGTGGGGGAGGAACATAACGGAAGGGGTCCATAACATTGGTAGAAGGGATAGAGGAAGAGCCTTCATATTCAACCATAGCACTTGATCTCATTGCACCAAGTTGCATCTTCCTCCCAATTTCATCATCTATCTCATTTTACCTAGCCTTCATTTGGTGCATCACGTGGAGAAATTTGGCCTCTTATGCCAGCCAAGTGTTGTTTCTGTTAAATTTGGCAGCATCGACAGTGATTCTCCAATGAGAGGCCATATGGGCCACCCTGAGGCTAGCCAGGGAGATTTGGAGAATCAACCAGTCTTGTGAGGTATTGACAAAAGCCAAGGGGAAAATACAACCTCTGTGAGTCAAATCAAAAGTCAGGACGAACGAGATGTTATATGATCTTGTGAGTCAAGCCAAGGCAAAGGTAGAAGCCTTGTAAGTCTAAGACAAAAGTCAAGATGTAAGTCTAATGCAAAAGTTAGGGGGGGCGTACAACCTCTGTGAGCATAGACAGACTAGTGCAAAAGTCAGGGGTAACGTACAACCTCTGTGAGCATAGTCAAACTAGTGCAAAAGTCAGAGGGCACGTACAACCTCTGTGAGCCTAATCAAGCCTTGTGAGCCATGAGCAAAAGTCAAGGTATCTAGCAAAAGTTAGGTTGAACATAAAATTCCTATGAGCTAGAATCAAACAATCTTTATGATATTGCAAATGATGTAAATGTATTGATCTAGTGGCGTTGGCACGTGTAACACCATCCACCATGAAGAAATTCGAATTGCCTTGTAAATAGTCGAGTTGTAAAAGTCAAAATTGCATGTCTAGGTCAAAGTCAAAGTTGTCAAGTTTTGTTGCATGTTGCATGTTGCATGCATGTCTAATTGCATGTTGCATGCATGCATGTCATGTGCATGCTGAGTATTTCGCATGCATGTCCAGTCAAGGTTGAGTCAATTGTTGAGTTGGCATAACATGCAGTCCCATGTCAAGGACAAGTTGTAACTAAAGTCTCAAGTCTAGTTCTAAATTCGAACTAAGTAAAGTTTTAGCACTCAGGCAGAGCACAAATTCCTCCACAGTGTTGGTATACAACAAAGGTATTTATCAGCAAGTTTCTAAGTCTGAGTCAGAAATTTAAGGGCAAACTAGAAATAGAAATATCCCTTTAAATTTTATTTTTGTTTCTAGTTTGCCCTTAAATTTCTAACATGGAATCAGAGCTTAGGGCGTGAAAAGAGCTCAATTGCGACAAACTTTTGAGCCTGCGTAGATCCACACCTAAGGATTTGTTTTGCAAATCAGCAGTAAGCGTGTTTTATATCAGATCTTGTTTTCAGTATTGCTTCATCTTCAGTCAAAGCAGAAGATAGGCTTAAAGGGGCTTCAAACTTCAATGTCTGTAAGGCTAGGGTTTTTAATATCCTAGAAGAAGGTGACTTGGATGAGCTGGTTACCAGGGTGATGGAAGAACCTACTTCAAATGCAGGAAGAGCAGACTATAAGAAGAAGCAGGCCAAAGCCAAGAGGGTCATATTTGACTCGATTAAAGACAGCATGATGCCTCTTATTGCTCATCTAAGGACAGCTAAGGAATGCTTTGATGCGCTAGCAAATCTATATGAAAAGAAGGCCCCAACTCAAAAGAGGATTTTGAAGAAACAACTAAGCACATTAAAGATGGGAAAGGATGAAACTATCTCTGCCTTCTTTTCCAAAATTGCCCAAACAAAAGATCAGCTTGCAGCAATTGGAGTTGCAGTGGATGATGATGACCTTGTACAAACATCAGTAGATGGTCTTCCTGACTCATGGGAGACATTTCTCTCATCAGTTAATGGAAGAGAAGTTCAACCTAACTTCGAGAGACTATGGCATGAATGCCTAGAAGAAGAGGGTAGACTTAAAAGCATAAATGAACCCTCAACGGTGAAAGACCATGCTCTTTCAGTCAAAGCCAATAAGTGGAAGAGGTCTTCTCAGCACAAAGGCAAAGGTAAGAAACCCGAAGGTAAGCACTCTCACTTTCACTCTCATTTGTCTAAAGTAAGATGCTTTAACTGTAAAAGGCTAGCTCATTATGGAAAAGACTGAAGGAACCCTCCTTCACAGCAGAAATGGAAAGGCAGGTTCCATGCTTCAGTTACAACTAAGGAAGAAGAGCCTCAAAGAAGGAGAACTAGAGTCGCTACTAAAGAACAAAAACAACGCAGAGAAAGTTATCTTGTTTCAGCTCTCTCCGGTACTGTCACCAAATCGAAAGAAGTTTGGTTAGTGGACAGTGGGGCCTCCAAGTACATGACAGTCTTCAAACAGAACCATGTGAACTATCGAGATAAGAAGTTCAATATGAAGGTAGAATTGGGTGATGATGGCACCTATGAGTCTATGACATCAAAGGAATTGGTTCAACATCCTTTCAGCTTCAGTCAGGTAATGTATTTCATATTGAAGAAATTCTTTATGTTCCTGGATTAAAGAAAAATCTTATCTCAGTTGCAGTTCTAGAAAGTAAAGGGTACTCAGTAGCCTTCTCCAAAGAAAAGGCTCTTATGTGGCCCCCAAATGAAAGTATGAGCTCAGCCATGAAAATCGGAGCTCAAGAAGGTGGACTTTACAAAGTCATTGGTCAAGTTATTCAAGCATTAGCTCATGAGATGATCAACCCCTGCGAACTATGGCACAGAAGGTTTGGACATCTCAACTATAATGCTCTCCCAAGTTTGCAAAAGATGGTAACAGGTATGTCATTTTTTTCTTTTGAGCATGATAGTATTTGTAGAGGTTGTGCTCTTGGTAAAAATACAAAGAGCAATACCCTTTTTTAAATTGCTCGAGCTTTTTCAGAATTAGCAAGTGTAAGGGTTTTGCATAATGCTATATAGTATATCTTGTTATGCTTACAAGTTTGAAGCAACTACAAATGTTTATGGTGAATTTTAAAATTTTAATTTTTTTTTAATATATATATATATATTATTGTCGTCACCAACCCGCCATCCCCTGGAAAATTTGGGGGTGCGCTTTAGCTGTCTCGGGGACATGTTCCCCTGTCCCGGAAACCAATGCAACATAGGAGATTAGGTTTTCTGATTTTTTTATTAAAACAATCGAATTTTTTAACCTTGAGTCCACATGGTGGGGTCTTGTACCTACTCAACCGAGTTGGTACGGACTCGGCCAAGTATGGTCGGTTTGGTACCGAACCGACCAAGTCATGTTCTAACTCGGTTGGTTTGGTGTCGAACCAGCCAAGCCATGTTCTAACTCGATCGGTTTGGTGTCGAACCAGCCAAGTCATGCTCTAACTCAACTGGTTCAATACCAAACCAGCCTACCAAACCGAGCCAAAGGCCTCGTCAAAGCAGTACCCAATCAACTAGACCAAGTTGACCGAGTTCCAGTTCACTCATACCACTTTTCAAAACACAAGTTAAATCTATGTTTTGATGTTTTCTACAGTTGATTCGACATTTTGCATGTTTTTTTAATATATATGCATCAAAATATATTAAAATATGTATTATATAAAAAAAACACTCCAGAAACGCTTCACTCTTGGAATCTTTTCGAAAATTGCTCATTTCGCTCCCGCTCCCCACTCCCAACATCCTTGATCTAGCCTTTTACTAAGGTTGGATGATGTATTTTTTATGTAATAATCCCTTGACGGTGGTGTGCGTTAGATTCAAGTCTAGGTTGAGCTTTATGTCTTATCTTGGTACTATGGTGGGTTTTGCTTTGAAAAACAACTTATTTACATGGTACAACACTTTGATGGAGCACACCCCCTCTTTGGCACACATGTCCAATATTGAATATTCAAGTGAATAAACTTCTCATGTGAATAAACTTGATTGTTTCAAGTTTCAACTAACATCAAACTTTCAAAGACGATGGTATTTTGCGTTTAATGTTGTTTATGATCCTAGATTGCTATATCAATCAATAGGAAAATGTAAGCTAGCAATAAACATTTGAGACATAAATTAGAGTTGTTCAGTATCTTAGTACTAATGTAGAAATATCCATGTTTAATCACTTAAGTACATTGGCAGCTTATATTTTGAGTGTGAAAAGATGTAAGGAGCTAAGAGGCATGAGCCCTATTAATTTATATAACCTTGAAATTTCTAAAATGGCACAATTGATAAATTCAATTAATTTTTTATTGTTGATGATTTCTTGTCACAAGAAACAACGATCATTCAACTGATTTTTGGCACGTTTCTTATGAATCCGACATGGCTGGGACTTTGCAAAAGCTCCCTACCTGTCAAGGAGCTTCTGGGAGCTCCTAAACAGACAGGAAGCTTCTACAAGCTCCCAAAAAAAAGGGAGCAGCCAAAGCAAGTTCCCAACAAGCTACCGAAAAGCTCCCAAGATCCCAACAAAAAGGGAGTGTTCCATACCAGCTCCTGGGAGCAAGGAAATGCTGGATATGGGTTCCCCAACTATCGAGAATGGTACCCATGTAACGCATATACGATGAGTCCAAAAATGATCAAAACGGGGAACTGTAAACATCTATTTATAAAAACTAACTAAATACTGAATAAATAAATTCACTTAAACAGATAAAAAAAAAATGAGAAAAAAAACGGTTTAAAATGTTTTCATGCTTTTCCTGAGCAATTACAAGTCGGATGACAACTAAAACAAGGGAAGCGCGAATCAAACTCGCGTTCAACCCCGAGTTTGACTCATCCATTTCGAAAAAACTCTTCTGTGGGCCGATCCGAGTCAAACTCGCAATCCCTGTCACTTTTGTTCATCATTACAAAATGCACTAAAACCTAATTTTTGTTTATTTACTTAGAAGAAATGGCTGTATAAATTCATTAAAACGTGATTCTCATCAGCATTTCGGTTTGGCCACCAATGATGTAAAGAAACTAGAATGACAATAAATGGTCAGCTAGAGGTCTATTGGACCTGGAGAGTTAAAATTCCAATCAGTGCTTTCCTACAAGTCTGAGTACGAATCCTATACGAAGAGACCAAATCTGATTCGGTTCCAAGCCATACTCACCAGTATAACTTGGACAGGCAAGTCAAATGCCAGTCAGATTCATGACTCTTGAGCGTCAAACCTCGTCATTTATATATAAAAGGTAAAAACAACAAAAAAGCTCTCCATTTGCTTGTTTTTCTAACCCCATTTAGCAGACCTGTAAGCTCTCTAGAATCCATGGCATACTTTCAAATGATTTGTGATTGAAAAATTGTGCACCATATGGGCAGTGTAAACTTTCACACTGCTTTTAAAAAATAATATATATATATATATATATATATATCTTTGAAATTTTGTGTTCTTATTTTATCGGTATCCCTATTTGAGAATTTCCTCGAAAACAAGTAACTGTTGGTCTATCCTTGCTGAGCCATTCTCCAAGTCGAGCCTGGTAACTTTGATCCGTCCTCGGATGCACTTTTAGAAATTAGAGGCCCGACCTCATTAACTTCCTGAATTTAAGTTACCC
>ML793004.1:387040-403403 GCA_009831015.1 Picea engelmannii
TGTCGACATATTGGAGCTTATAGCTCCTCTCTACATCATATCATGAATGTAGTGATACTGGATCTCTATGTGCTTTGACTCATCGTGGAACACATCATTTTATACAACTTTGGTTATCACATAGGATTATGGTGGCTTCCATCTCCAAATCAAATAGATCTGTCAACAACATCCAAAGCCATATGACATCACAACTGGCGGAACATGTTGTAATGTATTCTGCTTCTGTCGTGCTGAGAGTAATATTGGATTGCTTCCTACTCTGCCATGAAGTCATGGTTGACCCCGGACTGAAACAACATCTTGAAGTGCTCTTTCTGTCAGAAACACTTCTAGCTCAATCTGAATCAGTATATCCATACAATTTGAAGTCATGATCTCTAGCATAACAGAGACCAAAATCCAACATACCCTTAAGGTATCTCATCACATGTTTTTGCAACAACAATGTGAACACGTCTAAGTTCTACCAGAAATTGACTCAAGGTGTTCACAACAAAACATATATCCGACATGGTGTTCGTCAGATACATCAACGATCTAATGAGTTGTTTGTACAACATAACATCAACCAATTATGACGAGGTATCTACCAGGAACATCAACTTCATTTCCATGGGTGTGTACATGGATTTACATTCCAACATGTCAAACTTCTTCGTTATTTCAACTGCATACTTCCCTTGGTTGAGGAAGATATTCTCTGGGTTCTGCCAAACTTCAAGACCTAAGAGATAATGCATTAGGTCTTTCATCAAAATTTGTACCGAGCTTCTTCTGCAATTTGTGATGAGCTTTTCTTCATCTTGTCAAAAATACATCATCTACATATAGTAGCAACATCACTGGCTCATCATTTATAACCTTGAAGTAAAGGTTAGAATCAATTTTACTCTTGGTAAAGCCCAAACTCGTGAGGAAACTGTCAATTCTGCCATACCAAGCTCTAAGAGCTTGCTTCATCTTGCAGACATGAGTCTTTCTATATTCAACTTCAAATCAAATTTTCACATCACTTTGTACCAACCTGGTACACTTGCTCAACTGCAACTCAATCTGCACAATCATGTGTTAGCTCTATGTGCTTTCTGCAAAGCATTATCTGTCTTACAGTCTTGGAGTATGTCCTATACTCTCTTTGCAATTGTTCTTCTGGAAGTGGGACTCTGCACCTGCAGTTTCTTTGAAGTTTAGAATGGCTGCTCCATTCTCGCTGTGACTGCTGAAATCTGAGAGTGACTCCTGTACTTCATCACGAAAACAACTTCATCTGAAACTGAGAGTGGCTCAATAATTGATACTGAAGGTATCTCTTCTTCTTTCATGGAGGTAACTCTATCTTTTATTGTAGTCATGTCTCCATGACCCAACTAATGTACTGCACCGACTTCCACTCAATTTTAAATATGGGGATTGCTCCCCCTGCATCTCATACTATATATGATTCATGGTTGTGTTGGTTGTCTTCATAAATACTGGAACTATTTCTTCAATTATTGGAGTAAGTGTCTCGTCATAGTATTCTGCCTCTTGTTGAGAGCATCCTCTGGACACACATCAAGCTTTGTACATATGCAATGTGCTTGATCTATTAGATCAATCTTGGAAGTCAATATTGACTTATCTTCTAGTCTCATGGAAAAATCCATATCCTAGTCTTTCTGACTGGCTTCCTTCTCTGTCACTGAAATAAGAGAATCTTCCCAAGAGATTTCATATCTCCTAGAAGTTTATGAAGCTACAATCTAGTCTTCTCATGGCATCTATCTCCCAGTCTCGGAAGTTGTCTCTTCATTTGATCCTTTCCAAGATCATGCTTACTTCTTGATTTCTTCTGAGTCTACAAGGACTTCATCATCTCTTACAGGGTATAGTTGGTGTTGAATACCAAGTCTAAATATGAAAAGTTGAGTCATACTTCAAGTGAATTCTGCTTCCTGTCAAGGCGGCTTCATTATCCTTTGAACAAGTCTATTGTGAGTTCTTGTTCTAATGTTCGGTCATCTTTGGAGCCTTCTGCTCCTTACAATCAATCTCCATATGAGATACTCTGGATTTCAAAAGATAGCTTCTTCTTCATCATCTTTGGTACATGAATGTATATGGTTATGTACATAGTATGCTTCATGTCTCATCTAATTTGTTGCCTTCTGCAACCTTCACTATAGCTTCTTCAAGGTTATCACATGTGACTTGAAACAAGGTCAACAAAACAACAAGCAAGAATAATACTCTTTTGATAATAGTAAATAAAACAATAGCAAGAATAATCGTCACAGTAGCTCCTTTAGAGATTTCATTTGTGACCTGTCTGAAACAAAGATCAAAATTAAGAAATACAATACGAAATGAGATCAACACTCTTCTAGTGTTGTGATCAAACATTCATCCAAGATAACCTGGAACCAGCACAAGAAGTTTCTCCTAGAGGAGATGTTAGTTGTATCTCGTAAATGATTACATTAAGCATTTATCTCAATATGCTCACATGCTACCAATTATAATACTTTTCAAAGACTGCTACCTCAACTATAGTGTTTACTTGTAAAGGGGTAGTTATCAACTTGTCATGTGCAACTTTGAATCTTATCAACTTAATTAATCAAACCTGGAACCTTGAGTCTTGTTCTCAAGAATGAGTGTGTCACTTTTCTTTCAAGTCTCCTTCACTCAAGATGACGAGTGCTTTCTTCAACCTGTCTTATGTACTAAGACGATATGCTATCTTGACATAAATCTAAGTTAGAGAATAAGCTCTATAAACTCAACTTTAATCATCCTTGATAATTTTGACCAATGGTTAGTATGATTTCAACATACCAGCTAGATGTTCATAAGGTCAAAATAATGTCATAACAAATAAATGCATATCAAGATAATCAAACTTGGGGTGCATTAGTCTTCTGAGTATGTTGGATCTGAGATCCTTCTGGATCTATGATAGAATATCCTTTCTCCTGCAAGTACCCCTTAGAATAATATAGTTGAAGCACATGTAAGTACATACCTCTGATAGTATCGATGGGTGGTGGTACCATCCGGTATCAGCGGTGATAGGTAACAAACCTTCAAAACTTCAGAGGTGTTTCAACTTTAAGGTTGGCCAACACTTTACAAAATCTTTCACTACAACTAGAATTGCAGTTGTAACTGCAACTTATATTGCAACTGGTACATTCACTGTAACTTAGGGTTTTATGAGAAAACCCTAATTTTTCAAACTTCAAATTTTGAAATTATGATCCAGGGACTAGATGCATTGAGTTGAGGCGAGTAAGCTGGTGCAGTCAGATTTCTGAAAATCCAAATTTTACCCCTTGAAATTGATTTGGCGGAAATCTGGACTGGTACTTCTGGTATTGGTTCCGGTTTCCTGGTTTTTTGGTACTTCTCATTTTTTGGTACCAGCCAAAAACTAGGGTTTGACTTTCTAGAGGCTATGTCCATTGAAAAGGTGCGCTCAAGATGCCAAAAGATTCCCTAGGGTAGGGCGCACTTTTCTAGATGGTTTTTAGGCAAAAAGTCCTAATTTTCTTGTACGACAATAATGACGTTTTTCTTTGTCCAATGAAAGATGCTCTCTTCAACTTAGCTCTGATACAATGTTAAGTTTTGAGCTATTATTAGATTTCTTTTAAATTTACTAGATAACCATAGCATAGGTAGGATCACTGAGAGAAACACAATCACAAGATACACAACATTTATCCTGGGAAACCCTCATGGGGGAGAAAACCCAGCAAAACTTCCTTAATATAGATAGTCAATACAATGCCAAGACAATAAACCAAAACACTAGAGAATATCCAACACTGAGTAGTGTGCCTCTCTCTTCCTTCTTCTCCCAACTGCAGCTACCAAACTTGCGCACTTGATGAGCAAATGAGAGAGTGAGATAATGAGGTGATGGCTTCCTTTATTTATAAAAGTTGGCAGGCGCTGGAAAGGTGTCTCTTAACTGGGCAGGGCCAACTTGTCTTCTTAATGGTTAAAACCACTTTAATTAGGCCTAGGGGCCGACTTCTTAATTTGCATAATACAATTAGGGTTTAACCAATCTGCAAAAGGGGATTTGGTCAATTATAATGCCTGACGTGATCAATCCACAAAAGATAATTGATCTAATTAATAATGACTCAATAATAAATAGAATACTCTTTGCAGTTACAATATTTCAACAATATTCTTTGAAACCCTTCACAAGATGACCCACCATTAATCTATCATACTCTAAGCAAAGCAAGTGGCTATAGATTTCATGTTACAAACATTTCCCCACAAACTTGAAAAAGAGAAGAACTACGATTCTAACTTCAAACCGCTTATAAATTTTAAATATTTATATTTACTTCTTTAATTCTTCTATGTTTTTTGTCTTTTATTTATTTACCCTGTGCCACTTTTTTAAAAACCCTTTGCATATACCTTTTCATTATTCTTATACTAAAATATACGCTTTATAATCCTTTAAAAATCCTTTTTCACAATAACAACAACCCTTTCCATATCCCCTTTCATTGTTCCTATACATAATATATACCCTACTTAATCCTTTAAAATATTTTTTACAATAAATGTACATAATAAATGTAGTTTAAATGGAATATATTATCCATAAAATATAAATGAAAAAAATGAGAATACAAATTATTTCTATAGATTAATGTATAGTTGGTCCTTAACATTTTACATATGTGATTAAAACCATCATATTTTCTTTATTTGATCTCTTTTTCCCTTGCCCCAAACATGATTTTTTATTGTTTTGTTATTGTTTTATTATACCTGCTGAAGGTGTAGGTATATAACGTTCAGTTCGATGTTGACTACATATTAATCAGTCATTGACCAAAAAAATTGTGTGGTTTTTCTAATGTCACATTTTAGAAACGTTTTATTTTTATTTTTTTCAATTATTTAAAAAACAATTTCGACCATCCCATTGGCTGATGAAATGAACCTCTTATTGCAGAGGCGGCGACTGTTCATAAATGAAAACATAGGGAAAACATTTCATAAAGGCAAACATAGGGACCAGGCGACCCGACGGCTCCGCTGACAACGAACCTGACAGCCAAAGCGTCCTTTCAGTGCGGCAGGTATGTCGATACGATGATCTAGTTTATATTTTGTTGTTGTTTTTTGTTATGTTTTGTTATTGTTTTATTTATATTTTGTTGTTGTTTTGGTCATGGGTATATTGTTTCACTAGAAATGCCTCCAACAAAGAAGGTTTAGTTAACTTTATACAAATTTTATGGATATTTTGCAATGCTAAAAACATTTCATATATACACTATTTGAATGATGAACCTAAAGAAGGCAGGGATGAAGACTTTGTTGATGATTTAGAAAAGTTTCACAATCAAAAGGATGGATCAAGTAATGAAGGGAAAATGAAGACATCGTCGAAACATGAATTTCGAGAAGAATGGAAGATAAGACATCCTTGGGTCTATATTATCAACGTTACAGAAGGAACCACCTGTATGAAGTGTTGACTTTGTAAGAAATATAACGTTGAAGGTCCATGGGGTATTGGCACTTGATGTAACACAATTCAATACGATGATGTGACAACTCATTCAAAATATTTTATCCATCAAACATCAATGCAGAAAAAATAAAAAATAAAATAAAATAAAATAAGCCCATTCCAAAACATAATGGGTATCAATCAGGCCAACAACGAAAAGGTGATAACCACCATGAAATTAACATATTTTTATTACAATTGATACTTACGAAGATCTTTGTCATCTTCAAATGCATTTGCAAACACTTGATATGCATGTTCGAGTTGAGTATTCTTCCTACATAAACAAAAAAACTGCAACATAATTTATTCATTATATCCTAGGTTACCTTGAAGAGGTACAAGCTACAAAAAAAATTGATAGTCCATTTTTTTATGCGATGATAGATGGAAGTATAGATCATGGTTTGGAACAAAATCTTGTTATGTATTCTACATATGTAGATTTGAAAGGCTTAGGCCCAACAATCTTACAATTTATGAAACTTAATAGTGTCCTTGATGGAAACAGAAAGACTCTATATGATATAGTCGCTAGTTTAAGAAACAAGACAAATGAAAAATGAAAAACTAATGTTGTTTCTATTGATGGTGCTTCATGTATTGATGGAAGAGAAAATGGATTTGTCACATTGCTAAAGAATGATTTGTCAAATGTGATTATTGCTCATTGCATTAGACATTGTGAGGCACTTGCAACGTTAGATGTTTCAAAGAAGGTACCAAAATTATTGTATGTTGAGAAATTAACAAATAAAGTGTACTCGTGGGTTGTAAATTCTACAAAAGTAAATAATTGAACTAATTGCTTTACTAGAAGTAATGGAATTAGAATCCTTACAAGTTCTTTATTTCCATGGGATTCATTGGCTATCTAGGGGTCAAGTAGTTGAAAGACTTGTTATATTGATCCCTACTATTTTGAGCTTGTGGAAAAAAAAAAATTATGGTATCATAAGGCAAGGATTTTCTCAATTCAATTTTGTCTTAATATGCTTGTTGATGTTTTAGTGGAGTTGAATAAACAAAACAAAATTTTCCAAGATGGTAATGTGTATGTCACATCACTTGGAATGGCTATTGACCATACATTAAATACTCTTAAGAGACATTTTTGTAGGTTGGATTCTTCTGCAAATGGTGTAGTACATCTCAGTGAATTCTTGGAAGACTTTAAAGATGGATTCCTCGAAAATGTTGACAAAGAGAGGACTAAACATAGACATTATTTGTTGTATATTCCAATCCAAGATGAACACGTGTCACAACCAATGGTGGCATGTATCAATGGCTCCCTCGAGAGTCACATACAACTTGCAAGGAATTATGTCCAAGCATTGATTGAGCTTCAATTCAAGATTTGTACATCTTCATCTTTTTAATGCAACAAGGTTGTTTAGTCCTTGTCATTATCCATCAGATCTTTTTGCAAAAGAAACTAATGCAAAACAATTTCCTTGAAGACTAGTTTCACATTTGCAACATAAACCATGCAATGAAGGTGTAAATGTACCATTGTTTGACATTGCATCGTGTAAAAGAGAGCTGCATGAATTTATTGTTGTGCTTCAATTAATTGGAGAAATATTCCCAATGAAAGATGCATGAAAGGCTTTTTCTCGAACAAAGGATTGGCACTCTATGTATCCAAATATGTTAAAATTATGGCAAGCAATACTTGTCATATCGGTAAGCACTATTGCATGTGAATGAGGGTTTTCGAAACAAAATATGATCAAAGATATAAGGAGAACAAGGCTACCAATTAACACGCTTTATGCATTAATGCATATGTCATTAACATGCTCTAACATATCAGAGGTGAAGTGACAACGGGTTTACCAGATTTGGTGCAGTTCAAAAGAAAGGAGATTAAATGGCATGCAATGATTATCAAATTTTGTGTTTATTCTATTTTTATATAGATTTTGTAAACACAAGTTTGAGATTTTCTCTTTTAAATACAAGACATTACGAGTTCAAGTCATTTATGCTTGTGATGTATGAAACTCAAATGTTTTTCATGTATCCAAGAAATGTGGAATATGTGTGTTCTTTATTATATGGTTAGTTTGTATACAACTCTACTCAATGAACTTGGGTTAATGAGTCTCCCAGAGAAAAAAGAAGTCATAAATAATGTGAGATAAACAATCTACCAAAAGTAGTCAACTGATGCAAGAAAATATTTGTAGGGCCACTTCTCAACACTAACGAATTAAAGTAAATCTTAGTGCTAGACAATTTAGTGAGTTATAGTTCTGCATTGTAATTAATTGAGTTTTAAAAGTAAAATTGACTCAAACTCAACCAAAGTTTGGCCATTCTCAAAATACCTTCCAACATGTTTAATCTTTGACATAACATTTCATGTTTTTGCTTATCATAATAATAAAATTGACTAAAACTCAACCAAAATTTGGTCATTCTCAAAATACCTTCCAGCAAGCTTAATCTTTGCCATTACATTTCATGTTTTTCCCTATCATAGTAATAATCACAGATTATTACTATAAATAATATACATTATAGTTGATTATAAATATAGTTTATCTGATAGAAGTTGAGGTTAGCGGAGAATGGAGCAGGTTTTTGAAAACGTAAAGAAAGAGGAAGAGGGCATACATCTAGTAGATTACAATGAAGACTCGATGGAGGGTTTGAATGTCTTGGAGTATGAGCCCTCGTTTTGTCAAAATCGTGAGGATTTTAGCAAGCATAGGGTTTGTGACATCGAAAGCCCTAGGGGATTTTTATCAGCAAAACAAAGCTTAGTTTGTTTCTACAAGGTGGGTTTTTCCATCCCATCAAGGATATTGTCAAATCCACGCCCAGGTCTAACAACACCGAGGTTGGAGCCATCCAGGTGGACGCTATTTAAAAAGGCACAAATCTATCTATGATATTGATCTAGGTGGACATCGGTGACCACCCACCTCTTCCATTGACTCAACACAATTCTCCATCGACAGTTATTTTATCTACAATTTTCCAGGTCCTAAACTTTTGGGGTCATTTTGAGGCCTTAAATGATGTATTTTGGCCATTTAGGGGCTTGGGGTAACCATGGTCTTCCTTAGCCTACTAGCAATTGTACTTCTCAATCAAATCTTTCCAACAAACTATCGTGCGCCCCAAACGAAGATTATATGTAAAATTTGTGCCCCCAAGAAATTGATGTTTCAAATAGCCACCTCGAGGCCCCCAATCCTTTTGGCGCTTCGTCTCTTAGGGTTAGGGTTTTGGATATTTAGGTTTTTTTCCCTTTGGGGTTTAATACTTTGTGTGAAAAGGCCATTTTTTACCTCTTGTAATGTCTTCTTGTGAATGAGCGTAGCCGACACCTATCTCTTCGGAGATAAGCTACCACCATTCTAGCTAGCTTGTATCGTTTTGCATTTTACAGTATTTTCCTATTACATTCATTAATAGAACTTGGGTTTCACTATATTAATGTGCTCTCTGTAATATTTTCATGTGTTTGTTTCTATTCATATTCCTAGGTTTAATTATGTTCTCTATACAATCTGGATCAAATCTCATTTGAAGGGTTTATATTCGATACATTTAATTTTGGTAATCATACCTCATTTATATTGAAAGATGGTACTTCGACTCCTTTCTTGGTACATACGACAAAGAAGGCTGAGGTATGATTAGCCCAGTTATGCCCCGAAAGAAATTTTTTTGTCTCCTTCCTTGGCTCATTTGATGGAGAAGGTTGTTGGTACTAAGAAGTTTCTAGATAGAGGGGCTTTTGTTTGTGGCGATTCAACTGTGAAGGGTTTGAGATTTGTTCGTCGGGTTTCGGACCTTGATTGTTCTCTTTTGTTAGGTTTGTGAAACTGAGGGATCTTTCAATTTTGGGTGATGATATATGGAGGAGGTGTCCAAATATTACAAAGAAGAAGGTTTCTAGACTGGAAATGGTGGTAGGGGAGGATGTTAAGGTAGAAAAAAATTTAATTCTATGTGAAAAAACGCGTATAGGTCTCTTATTTGTTAGAAGTATCTCTATGGAGTCCTTGAATGATTAGTTTTGAAGATTTTGGAGACCACTTATAGATTACAACCTGTCATTTAATATGCTAGCAAAAGGGTGGATTAGCTTTTCATTTTACATTGCAGGGGATGTCAAGCTAGTTTTCTAGGGGATTTGGTTTTTGGGGATGGCTTACCTATCACTAAAACCATGGCATCCAAACTTTGATCCAAGGACTGAAATGACTACTAGGGTACCCATTTGGGTAAAAGCCCCATGTTTACCACTATTGATCTAGACGATAGATTTTTGATAAAACTTGGTAATAATTTAGGCAAGACTATTAGGGTCGATGACTCATTCAATCTGAGTCACAATTGTTCTATTGCAAGGGTTTTAGTGATTATTGATACCGAGGATAGACTAGTGAAGAGTATGGATATCAAGGTTCACGAGGCAATTCATACATAGATTCTAGATTATCAAAATGTTCTTTTTTGTTGTTCTATGTGTCACATGCATGGTCACATTGCTACTGAATGTTCCTAAACTTTTATCAAACAATTTTAGAAGAAGAAGGATTCACCCCTTATTACTAAAAGACTTAAAGTAATTTTAAGGCAAAAAATAATTATTTTTTAGGATGGTGCACAACTAGGTAAAAAAACTAAGGTTGAATTGGTCCAAAACATGGAGGCTTCGAAACCTTTGGTGGATTTGGATCGTGTTTTTGGGATAGTCGACGAAAAGGCAACTTCCATTACATTGGATCAATCGAACAATGTCACATGCCATTAGAGATTCATCATCTTACTATCGAAAGGGAGGCCATGGGCATTGTTGTCTTGGAAGAGACCCCTAACAAATGTTCCACGGACAACAATCTTGGTAAGCCTCCTACTAATAATTATGCTAGTAATGTAGCAATTATTTTGGATAACAATAAGAATTGGCCAGCTCCTGCTTAAGGAGTTAATGATAATAAGATGGTCAAGGGCGGTAGGAAAAATCCATTAGGTCCTTCCATTAAGATCTCAGTGATCGAGGGAAACTCAATTCTACTCTCTTCTAGTACTTACATTAGTAGTGACCGGGGTTTGATGAAGGAAGATGGGAGGAAGGCTTTGGGTGGTGTTGTCAATTCATTAATTGGTAGGGGGAGGGGTCACTATCACTTGAGGTCCAAAAACTGGAACTTTCTTACAATAGTGGACTGTACAAGGAGGTTTATGCCTAGAAAAACGCAAAGAGATGTCTACATGTTTTCTTGGAATAAAGTCACTTATGCATCATGCACAAACAAAGGCAATGCCTGAGGCACAATAAAGAAAATAGGCCTTCATTATTGCGGTCCCTATTGCTAAAAACCCCTCATCTAAAGTTACCTAGCATTATGCCTCTCTTTGAACATAAGGGTATTAGGAAGCAAGAACAAAAGGTTGGCCCTATGTAGATTAATTGAGAAAGGGAAACTTGTCATAATTTTGTTACGAGATACTATGAGTAGGGGGGATATGTTAGTAAATAGTTTAGGAAAGTTTTGAAAATTTGAAACTTTACTTATGTCGATTATGTGGGGCTTTCGAGTGGGTTAATTACTGGTTGGTACCCCTCTTTAACTCCTGTGGGATTTTCAAGGGGGTTAATTACTGGTTGGAACCCCTCTTTGACTCTAAACAATTCTTATGTTGTATGTTCAAGCCTATGCATTGAATTCATGAGAAAAATGACTTAGATATGTCCTTTTTGTGTTGAATGTGTATGATCTATATGGTGAAAATAAAGCTTTATGTGATAGGTTCTTTGATTTACAAGTGGTAAGGGAAGGAAAGGTGATTATTGGAGGGAACTTGAATTTCACCATGAATAGGGAGGAGGCTTGGGGTGAGACGAGGGTAGACATGTTGGCTAATTGTTTTAGTTATCAGCTTGAAGAAATGAATTCAATAGACATGGAATTGATTGTTCTTAGGCCCACATGAAGGAACAATAGAAGGGGCATAGACAATGTCTCAAAGTGCCTTGATTGGTTCCTTGTGTTTTATTTTTTGTTATAGTCAATGTATACATATAGATCTTGAGTGGAAGCTACATGAATTTATGTCGCTCTCCAATTTTCTACAGTTGGAGTTCAAAGACAAAAAACCAGTGAGCCCTTTTAAATTGAATCTAGGTTGGCTTAATGAATAAGATTTGCAGAACTTGGTAAAAAAAATTGGAAATCATATTATGGTAATATTGGCTTATCTACTAGTGAAAAATTTGTAGCTTTTGTAAAGGTGGTTAAATGAAAGGTGGTGGACTGGGCTACAAAGAAACATACACAAAAATAACATTGTTTCTTAGAAGTCGAATCCAAACTTACTCCACTTTTCAGAATAACCACTAGGGTAGATTCAGTGAGGAGGAGGTAAGAAGATTAAAGGAACTTGAAGCTCAAAAAAATAAATTATTGTTGGATAAGAAAGAAAAATGGCATTTAAAAAGCAAGGTCGCTTGGCTTGAACTGTAAGATCAAAACACAAGTTGTTTTCATCAATATGCTAGACATAGACAAAGTGCTAATATAATTTGGTATCTACAAAATGAGGAGGGTAAAATCATTAAAGGTTTTAGAGATCTAGTTACTTAGGTGTCAATTACTTTAAGGAGATTTATGGGGAGCCTAATAGAGCTAATATAGTTGAAGTTATTAAAATGGGTTCTTATTTTTTGAAACTTGTTTCAAAGGAAGACAACTTGTCCATCTATGAGGAAATTTTGAAAGATGAATTGCCAACAATGATGTCTTCTTTTCAAAAAGACAAAAAGTCCTAGCTCGGGCAGCTAGAACATTAAGTTTTATTTAGGTTTTTTCGGGCTATTTGAAGATGATATTATCGAGGTTGTTGAGGAGGTTCTATACGCAAGAAAAGTATTGGGATCCTTTAATACAACTTTTATTGCCCTCATTCCAAAGGCAGTCAAGGTTGGTACTTTTGGAGACTTTCGGTCGATTTTACTCTGCAACCATGTTTATAAGATAATTTCTAAAGTGGTGGCAGTTCATCTTAAAAGACTTCTCTCTAAGGTCATCTCAAATGAACAGTTTGGTTTTCTTGAGGGTATATTTATACATGAGGTCGTGGTTTTGGCACAAGAGACACTTGACCCAATAAAACACAAAAAAAGCCCTGTGATTGTTATGAAACTTGATCGTTCAAAAGCTTATGACAGATCTAGTTGGATTTTCTTGAGATTATTGCTTATACATATTGGTTTCAATCTTAAAGTGGTGAATGGGATTATGGGATGTGTGTCATCTATTAGTTTTATCGTTTTATTAAATGGAGCCACCTCTTGTTTTTCTAAACCTACTTGAGGATTGCAACAAGGTTTTCTACTATCCCTTTATATTTCCCTATTAGTGGAAAAAGGTTTGAGTAGGGCATTGCTTGCAGCAAAATGAGATGGGTTTATAGAAGGTATCAATGTAGGGGGTCTAGAATAAACAAAGTTACCAACTTAATGAGAACCGTGACCTCAAAACGAGAACTTTGGCCCAAAAAACCCATATTTTTGCATAAAAAACATCAAAATCAGCCCCCAAATCAAAAAGTGGTGCTACCGATAGCACAGTTTTTTTAAACGGGGTCAAAATTAAAACATTTTTCAATCACAACCTTCAAAACTCAAACAGTAACTCAGAAAAACCTTAAAATCAACACCTAAAAAAAAATGTTTTTAATTTTTTTTTTCAAAGCATTAAAATTTTAGATAATTTGAAATCGTATCTTTAGCACTTGGTACCATTAAAACCAAAACCTCAAAATCAACCATCAAATTGAAAATTATTGCTACCGGTTGTAACACACCCAACCCCTGAGTATCTTTCCAAGGGATGGGGCATCGAAATTTCGCTCTCCTTAACATCTCAAATCCTCTGTCTGAGGTCTTCATCCTCTTCTACTTACCCGTAGCATTCTAATGACTGCTACCAGGCTCAAATCTGAGCTTTGGGTTGTAAGTTATGGCTTCCCAAAGTTCTTCGGGCGTTCATTGGTTGAGGGCCACGTGGCGTCCACGTGAATCCACCTTACATGTATTGTCTCCAAGTTCCTTCATCCACGGTGGAAGTCCATCCACCGTCTGATCCCACGACTGGACTTGATCTTCGTCTAACATGCAAGCCAGCAGAAACTTCGACACTTCGACGCTGAACACCTCCTTACTCTCTATGCACGAGACCTTTCGGAGTCCCGAACTCCTGAAGTCCTGTAAGCCTTCCACGTGGTTTTGACCTTCGGGCCTTTTGGGTCCCTCTATTACACTACACCCCAAATCCTCTGGAGTTTTGGTCACTTCACCAACCACTTTGGCTAGGCGGGGCACGTAGAAGGGCCATGGGTGACACATGTCCCATTCCAATAGGCATATAGGGTCTACGAAAAGCACTGATCGAGTTGACACGTGGCACATCGATCGTGGGTCCACGTCACCCTGGTGATGTCAACTTGCCACATCACACCAGACTGACAACCTTCTAACATCCCTCAAATCTCACGGTCGAGATCCGGCCATGTGGATCCATAGATCCACGGCTAACGTTACTTCATGACTCCGACCTTCGGGAGTTTTGCGATGCAAACTCCTCTTTTCTCCCGAAGTTGGTCAGCGTTGGGCTGAGCACAACTCAGATCTGACAGTTAGGAAAAGTCCTGAAGCGTCCTTGAATCGACGACTCTCGCTACTTCAAGATTCAGAGCTTATCAACACACCACACCTCAAATTCTCTGGAGTGCTCAGTCTCCGGATTAAGGGATCTAACGCCACGCATCTCCTATATATCGACGGTTGAGAGGGATCCTGAATGATCCTTAGATCCACGGTCCAATTTACTTCGTGACTCCGACCTTTGGGAGTTTTGCGACGCAAACTTTTCTTTTCTCCCGGAGTCGGTCAACGTCGCGCTGACCACAACCTAGATCTAACGGTTTGAGGGTATCCACATAACCCCAGAGATCTACAGCTCGTAACTTCCACTCAAGGGTCCCTTGGGTCCCGTTGTTGGGCCATTCCTAGAGGGACATCTGTCATCCAAAAACACTCTGATAAGAATATGTGGCACCTACCTCTGGTCACCGACGTTCCCTTACCTTACCACGAGGTGGCCATACCTGGTAATGCCGTCACTCGGCACGTGGGCCCCCATGTGCTTTGGACATGATACATGCGTCCCCATGATTGAACGGTCGAGAGGGGTCCCGGAGGATCCTTATATCCACGATACCCATTACTTCGTGACTCCAACCTTCAGGGGGGTTTTGACGTTACAACACCCCTGTCCTCCCGAAGCGGTCAACGTTGGGCTGACCACATCGTAGATTCGACGGTTGGGATAGTTCCCGGGCATCCTCAGATCTACAACCCAGATTAACTTTGGGCTCCGAGACTTCAGAGGATTCTTCTCCCTTACGATGAATACCAAAGTTCGTCAAACTCGTGAAGTTTGAAGGAGTCAAGGAGTTAACACCTACGCTCCTTCTCCAAATCCAACGATCGTGACAGAGCTTTGGGTCCTTCCGAACGGATCTCGTTCGCTCGTCTTTCCAAACGAAAGGATCTTCCCTTTCGAGACTTAAATCTCGCTATCCTTCTTGAGTTTCATCAGTTCTGAAGGACTTAGGCACTAGCGCATGCTTTGCACTCTTTCTTCTGAGCTTAACAATCTCCTTTTTCCAAGGAGACTCAAAACAACTTGGAGTATCGACATGCATACGGGGAAACTATGTCCAAGGTCAAAGAACTCACAGTTCATCTGCTTAAACTTGAGCCACTAGACAACTCGAGCATTTACATATACAAACCATATAGTTCCTTACTTTCTTAACTACACAATCAAGCAAAGATAAAGGGATACAATCTAGTCATCAAGCAAACATGCACATCCTTGCAACATTCATAGATATCCAACTTTAATCTACAATGACATTTCAATTACACAGGATATGAGAAGACTTATCTATTACAGGTTGGAGCTAACTAACTGACTATGGGTGTCCGCCTTTCCACCCAACCATAGGCTCAAAGACATTTATTCTTAGTGCTCTAGCCGCCCCCGTGCCAAGCCATGATATCACTAGGGAATTTATGCAAATTCTCAAAGGTCCTTTCTCTTTCACAACTTCTGCGAGGTTTATCAGATGCTTCCTCGGCATCAAGATCGTGGCCTTCTACTCAGGTCCCGTTCTCTAGTAGAGAGCTCTCTGCATTCTCTTATCTTCCCTTTTTATTCTTTTAATGACTTGAACGCACATCCTTCTTTGAGAAGGTTATCCTTCCTATCTCGTTCCTTCTATCAGAAGGAAACTCGCGTCGGTCTAGGTCTGCAGGACTCTATGGTACTTCAGGCTCACCTTCTGCAACTAGACCATGTTTCCATTCATGGGGGTGGTTGATGGTTCAACCACCAGTCCTTTCTTCATTAACTGATTCCTCCCTGGGAACCAAAGGAGGTTTGTTATCCTCAACAAAGCGAAATTTGGGTCATTCGATATAATGAACCCTCTCTTATAGTTTCACATTCTTTCCTCTAGTGATATCATGGCCAGTACTTTCAAGGCTTCGCCCCCACATTCAGTTGTTTGCAATTCAAACAATAATACATTTACATTGTTCCCATGCCATAGCATGGTGATTATGATTAATGATTAATTACAAGTTGGGGGAAACAGGGGTGTTACACCGGTAGCACCCATTCTAAAATTGGGGTATGAAAATGACACATTTTTATAAAGTGGTAAAATAACTCATCATTAATGTAAGCAAAATCATAAAATCAACCCCTAAATGTTTACTTTTTAAAT
>ML793004.1:412186-430838 GCA_009831015.1 Picea engelmannii
CGATTGTCACAAGGGAAGAATGAGCGATATGACTTCAGAGAGATACCCTTTGTCAAAGGGGGAGATATTATTTATATGAAAGAAAAGAGAGTAATTAGAGGATTAAAACACAAAGAAAAATCAAAGGCACGTAGACAAGGGGAGCAGCCCCAAGGAGCGTTCAGTCAGGGGAGCAACCCCAAAGGGAGATACCCTTTGCCATTAATGTCAAAGGGGGAGAGATAGAAACATTGATAAATAATATAAGCATGAATGTTATCATGACTAAGTGTTACCATCAATGTTGGTGTTGCCATCAATGCCAAAGGGGGAGATTGTTAGACAATTGGCTTAGGTTGATGGATAGTTGGTATGGATAGTTGGTTTTCATTGATGTCAACTATTGGAGAGTGATATTGTAGATTGATTTCAACCCTTAGTGATTGATGTCAACCATTGGAGAAAGTCCAGTAGCGAATTCCGGTAGCACAAAGGTTTGGGTAATGGACACAAGGTTGTTTCATGTATAATCGTATGAGTTTTAATATATTTGAAGGTAAGACTATTCTAGATGGATAGTACATGTCATTCCATTTCTGGTGGTATGTGGAACGTCACAAAACTCCTCACGATTAGAGAGTTATGGCCACGAGAAGTTGGAGAACCCAGGTTTGGGTGAAGGAACCAAGTTTGCTTGATGGATAATGGTATGAGTTTTGATATATTTTAAGGCAAGACCATTATAGATGGATAGTACATGTCATTCCATTTCTTCTGGTATGTGGAAAATCACATAACTCCTCACGGTTTGAGATTTATGCCCTTACGAAGTTGGAGGACCCTCATATGTTGGCTTGAAGCCCCAAAAGGTCAAAGAAGTCAAAGATATTGCAAAGAATAAATTATTATTTAAATGATAAAGTAAAGTGACAAAGTTTACATTGTGTACTATTTTCATATCTTTATTCATTACATGTACATAGTTATGATTATTTCAAGTTAGGGTTCTTGACTAATCCCAAACTAGTCATGTGAGACAAAAGAACAGTTTGATGAAAATGCTAGTCTCTTGTTGTGAAAGTTAAGGAAGGTTTGCAGGTATGTGATCATATACACTAGGTCTATTACATAGTTACAAATCATATTTGGATGATGATATTGACGAGGGCTTTTGGTTCAGGTACATGTTGGGTACATGGTTGAGACAAGTAGTTGATGAGTTGGCACATACATGAGGTGTATAGTTGATGATGTTGGTACATATTGATGAGTAGTTGACACATGATTGGTACATACTTGGTAGATGGTTGGATTCACTTGTTTATGGTACATGTTGATTACAGGTTGTTTGGTACAGGTTGGTGCATGATCGATGCACTTGTTTATGGTACAGGTTGATTACAGGTTGAGGTACAGGTTGATGCATGGTTCAAGTTTATTGGAACAGGTTTACATTGGTATATGTCACAGTGATGGTGTGACAGTCGTTCCATCATTCTACTTCTACTTCAGGGCGGTTGGACGGGGCAAGGACAGGTGGTTGTAGCCACCTTCTGGTTGTAGCCGGAGAACATAGGGGGTTGTAGCCTTCTTCTGGTTGTAGCCAAAGAATTGGGGAGTTGGAGCTTACCTCAGGTTGTAGCTTGAGAAACTAGGGGGTTGGAGCCTCCTTCCAGTTGCAGCTAAAAAACAAAGGAAGTTGGTGCTTCCAATGAATGTAATTCTTCAACACATATAAGAAAAAATATTTTGTGGTTTTCTCCCAGTTTGGGTTTCCACGTAAAACATTGGTGTACTGTGTATGTGTTCCCCATCAAACACAGGTAGGTACTCATAGTGATTTGGAGGAAAATCATGAAGGATGTGAGGTAATTTTAAGGATCTGTATCTATGCTGAGTTTTGGAGAGTGTTGGATTGAGTACAAGAGGTGAAATCTCATTCTTGGCTTCAAGAGGCTCATCATCTTGGTCATGGCTAGCACATGGCTCAGACGAGAGATTAGTTGAGAGGCCACTAGTATCCACCTGGAAGATGTGTAGGGCTTCAAAGAACCCTAGAAGTGTAAAACTCACAATTACAAATAAGTACAAAAGAACATGTTGAACTAAATATGGACAAGAGGATCCAGTTGGAATAGGGGGGTGGCCACCAGTGTCCACCTGGATCAATCCTGCCCCTTTAGGAAGCAATGGTCTCCATTGCATTGAGTTCCCCCATAAGGTGAGGAAAATTATGGTGGATTTGGCCCTAGGTGAGCCACTTGACTTGGTGTAGGAGTTGCCCTACCTTGACAACCCGATAAAGTTGGAACCTCTGCTGGCAAGTGCCCTTGACTTGTGTGTCCAGTATCTGATCATTGGATGCTTGGTCCATGCATTCAGGGTTGAGCTATGTTGGTGTCAATTGTTCTGCAATCTCTAAGGTGTCCAATAATGGTGGAAAATATGGTCGAAGGAGGTCCACATTGAACACTAGGTGCATGCCAAGGAAGGGTGGAGTGTTGAGCTCAAAAGCATTGCTACGCACAACCTTGGTGATAGTGTAAGGCCCATAGCGAAGTGGGCGCAACTTCTGATGGGGCGCTATGAGACGCTCCTTCTGTATATGTAACCAAACTTTGTCACCAACTCGAAACTGGTGCGGTACCCTGTGTTGATCATGGCGTTGCTTGTATTTAGTATTTGATTTATTCAAAATCTCATGGACCTGTTGGCATATGTGTTGAATCCGCTCCATGAATCTGGTGGCTTTGTCGTTATTAGACTGAACATGGGAAGAGTATGTCTGTGTGGTGGCAAGATGTAGTGCAACATCGATGGGACCCAAGGGCTGGAATCCCAACCCCACTTGAAATGGGCTATAGTCGGTGGAGTTATGGAGATCCATGTTGTATGTGTGTTGAACATAGGGAAGACTCTCATCCCATGTACGTGGGTGTTTGGAGTTGTACATGCGCAGGATGTGCACAGTCATCCGATTGATAACCTTTGTTTGGCCGTCTGTTTGGTGGTGAAAAGCAATGGATTTAGTGAGCTTGGTGTCCAACAGTGACCAGAGACTCGACCAAAATGTGCTGAGGAATTTGTTGTCCCAATCGGAGATGATGGTCTGTGGTATCCAAAAATGGACCCACACTTATTCGAAGAAGAGCTTAGCAATATCTACCACTGTGATATTCTTCTTACAAGTTGTGAGGATGGAAATCTTCGAAAACTGATCAACGACCACAAATACACAGTCATTTCCTTGCTTGGTGGATGAAAGGCCATACATGTAATCCATTGAGATGGATTCCCAAGGCTTCTCGGGAGTAGGAAGAGGGGTGTATAAGCCTTGCTTCTTGATGGCTGACTTGGAAATGGCATAGGCAATGCAAGATATTATATACTTGATGACGTCTTGTTGAAGTTTTGACCAATAAAAATGTTTCTCAAGAATGACCACAGTTTTCTCCACGCCAAAATGTCCTTCCATCCAATTGTAGTGTGCTTCCCAAATCAGCTTTGCACGCTTGCTTGTAGGAACACAAAGATGGCCTAGATGGAATAATAGTTCATCCTAAATGTGAAAATCGGTGACAGTCACACTTCTACCCAAGAGATGATAGGTGGTGGTGAAATCCGGGTCTTACTGATAAAGTTGGGGCCACTTAGATGCCTCATGTCCACGGGAATGGAGCACAATTGTGAGTGCAACCACAGGAGGTCGACTGAGGTAGTCAGTGACATGATTTGAGATCCCTGTCTTATACTTGATGTTGAGATGGAACTGTTGTAGGTAGGTGGACCACTTCTGATGGCGGTCGTTCTACAATTTCCCATGTGTCTGTATGAATTGCAGAGGCTTGTTATCAGTGTTGATGATCGTCTCCTTTCCCAGAATTTAATGTTTCCATTGACGACAGGTCTGTACAATGGAATACATTTCCTTGTCATAGGTGGGGTATTTCCAGACAATATCTGAGAGTGTCTCACTATGGTTTGCCACTGGATGACTGTGTTGAGTGAGACCTATGCCTATAGCATAGTCAGATGCATCAGTCTCAATATCTAATGGTTGATGCAGATTGGGCAAGGAGAGTACTGGAGTTGAGCACAAGTGATGCTTCAGATTATCGAATGCTTGTTTTTGTTCCTTCCCCCACACGAACTTTGCCAGACCACCTGGCTGAGGACCCATGCAATATGGGAGAATCCCAACACGAACCGTCGGTAGAAGTTGGCTAGTCCTAAGAAGCTCCGAAGCTCGGTTAGTGTGGTCGGGGTTGGCTAGTCATGGATGGCTTGGATCTTAGTTGGATCAACATTTACCCCATGCTCATCAACAATGTAGGCCAAGTATTAGACCTTGTTCATGCAAAAATGACATTTTTCCAAGTTGGCATATAGATTGTGTTGCGACAAAGTGCTCAAAACCCGTTGAATATGCTGCATATGATCCTCCCAAGTTTTGTAGAATATGAGGATTTCATCCAAATATAACACCACAAAAGAGTTGGTGAAGGGTCTCAATACATCATCTATCAACCTCATGAAAGTGGTTGGTGCATTTGTTAAGCCAAAGGGCATGACCAACCATTAGAAGAGACCTTTTTTAGATTTGAAGGTTGTCTTCCATACATCAGTTGGTTTGATGGGAACCTGCTGGTAGCCAAACTTTAGGTCAATCTTGCTGAAGAAATTTTCCCCCTTGAGTTGGTCAAGAAGTTCATCAATCCTAGGAATTGGGTATTGGTTCTTGACTGTGATTTTGTTTAAGGCTCTGTAATCAATGCAGAGTCGCCAAGTCTCGTCCTTCTTCTGCACCAGTACAATTGGGTTTTCACAAGGGGAGGAGCTAGGTCTGATGTGCCCCTTTTGAAGAAGCTCTTGGATCTGACACTTGATTTCGTCATTTTCCATCAGTGAACGGTGATAGACTGGTCCATTAGGTAGAGGTGCATCGAGGGTTAGATCAATTGGATGCTTGACTTGGCAGCGCATCGGTACCTCAGTGGGTGAGGAGAAGATGTCTTTGTATTCTTCCATGATCTCGTCCACTTGCTTCTTTTGCAAAGAGAGGCTATGTGTAGAGGCCACGGATGTGGCAACGACCTTCTGCTTACTGCGAGCACAAATAAAAAAGAAGACAAACTTCTGGGTTTGTGAAATTACCTTAGTGCATTGCTTAGCAAAGATTAAAGAAATAGTGGTAGGCGGTGCTACCTCTGCTATCCTATACAATTGTCTACCTAAAGTAATAATAACACTACGGGGTCTAGACTCATGCACAACACGACGCTTCCGCAAATATGGTTGTCCTAAAAGAACATCACAAACTTCAAGAGGAGAAATATCACACAATACCTCATCTTTGAAAGACTTGATGTCGTAGGGTAGACGACATTGTTGTCTGACACGAAGATCTCTAACTTGGTGAAGCCAGCCGATGGTGTAGGGATGTGGGTGCGATGTCATTGGTAGGTCTAGTTGGTTTATGAAATCTACTAAAATTAGTTTCTTTTGACTGCCACTATCGACAATGAAATGTATCGGAGCCCCCTTTACCCACATCTATGAGTGAAAGAGGCGTTTCCCTTCCTCTAGTTCTTTTGGTTCACTTGGTCGGACTTTGGTGGTAGAAACAGTGGAACTGGGTTCAACATCGATAATCTGCTTCCCTCCATTAGGTTTTTATTCAAAATCATAATCAACCTCTGACTCATAAGCCTTCATCTCGACCACGAGTGACTGCTTTGAGTGACATTCTTCAGTCTCGTGCCAATGGATTTTATGGTACTCACACCATTTTCCCGTGTCCTTCTTCGTCTTCTTATTGCCCTTCTTGTGTTGCGGCTTGGACTTGTTGTGCTGAGAGTGGCTATCTCAGATCGGTCCCTTGATGTGTGGGTTGGGGCCGCCTTTGCCCTGCTTCGGTTGTGAGGAGCTTACAGATCCAAACTCTCGCCTCTTCTGCTAAAATTTCTGCTCAATCTTGACATCGTATCTATACGCTGTGCCCAATGAGGCTATGTCCAAAAACTCCATTTATATTTGAATGTATCTATGCAAACAACCGTGGTATTTGAGCACCAAACATCGCTTAGAGTCTTTGATACCCAATTTGGTGCGCAGGGTATAGAAAATATTGGTGAAATTTGGTACTGTCTGGTCCCTTTCTTGATGCAGGGTGGTCCATCTGGTGTATTGGTCCTCGTAGCTTCCAACAGGGTAGTATTGTTCCTTAATGATGTCTCAGAAGGAATCCCATGTAGGGTCCACCAAAAATATTGAAAATTCCTCTACGACCCTTTGCTAAGAGTAAGTATCCCACCAGTCCTTACAATGGGGGACGACCTTGAGGAGTGCAAAAGTAATATTTTCCCTATCGGAAAAATTGTGGACAAAAAATACCCTTCGAGCAGATTCAACCATTTATCTACAACATCCACATCTATCAGCCCTTCAAATAATGGAATATCAAAATTGACATGTACCTTGAAGGGGGTTGCATGGCTGGTTGATGAAGATGCTTTTCTTGTGGGCAGTTGTCGAAAGTTCTGTGCAAAGTTGTCCATCAGTTAGTTCCTTTATCGCGCAAGGGATTCCTTGAGCAACATTTTAATAGGATCTCCTGCTCCATCATCTTTCTTTTCGTCCCCCATGGGTTTTTGTGGGGCTCGGTGCGACCGATCTTGCAACGACTCGATTGGTTCAAGTCCCAACTTCTTGTACCCAGATCTTGTCGGGGACATGCACGAAGAAAAATAAATGAAGATCATACCGCTTTGATACCACTGATCCGTATTTAGGAGCGGAACGAACTAATTAACAGTCAGAATACAATAAACACAATGATATGAAGAATAACACAGATATCCAGTGAACACTATCTTCTATTGAAAAAATGAAATAGGATGAAACTGTAAAACTGCAGAACGAAAACACTTGCTCGAATGGTGGTAGCTATCTCTAAGAATAGATGTGGCTGATATGCACATCCATATGAGCATAATGATTACAATGAGGTTCCAGAGGCCTTTTTTATATTACTCATGAATTCCAAAACCCTAGACATCCAAAAACCTAACCCTCGGAGGTGAAATGCCAAAAGTCATGTGGGCCCCTATGGGTAAGTTGGTACCTCAACTTCCCGAGGTCGTAACTTTTGCATATGACCTCCGTTTTAGGCACGTGATAGCCCATTGGAAAAGTCTTTCAGAAAACTACACATTACTCCGTCAAACTCTGACTCTACTTACAGTTTGACTATGGCAAGCCAAAAAAACATTATTTAGGACTCCAAAACGGCCTTGGAAGTACAACAAAATGTGCTGACATGAAAACATACAAAATAAGCCAGTTGGATTAGGTGAGAGGCCACTAGTATCCACCTGGAATATGTGTAGGGATTCAGACAACCCCATAAGTGTAGAACTCACAATTACAAAGAAGTACATAAAAACGTGTTGAACTAAAAACAGACAAGAGGAGCCAATTGGAATAGGTGGGTGGCCACCAATATCCACCTGGATCATCCATGCTATCAATTATCATACATAAATATTCGTGTGGAGAATCATAACACTTCTTCTCATGTTTGTACAACGTTTTCCTTTCACTTGATTGTTGATTCCGGTGTTCTTGAAGTGATTTGACTATGGAATCTGCACATGACATAAAATGAAAATATTGATCATATGTTTTCATAGTTGATAACTATTCAATTAAAAAAAATAGTAAATACATACCTCTTTCTGCCCCTTCAAATTGATCTCTCTTGATTTAAGAGTAGCACATATACTACAAATCCCCATCCTTGACTTCTTAGGAATACAAACATTGTTGAATTGTTTCTTCCATATTCTTGTAAAATCTGCATATGTAATAAAATTACCATTTTCTTCAACATCTTCAGTGTCAGACAGTTGGCTTAGGTTGATAGATAGTTGGTATGGATTGTTGGTTGTCATTGATGTCAACTATTGGAGAGTGATATTGTAGATTGATTTCAACCCTTAGTGATTGATGTCAACCATTGGAGAAAGTCTGGTAGCGAATTCCGGTAGCACAAAGGTTTAGGTAATGGACCCAAGGTTGTTTCATGTATAATGTTATGAGTTTTAATATATTTGAAGGTAAGACTATTCTATATGGATAGTGCATGTCATTTCATTTCTGGTGGTATGTGGAATGTCACAAGACTCCTCACGGTTAGAGAGTTATGACCATGAGAAGTTCGAGAACCCAGGTTTGGGTAATGGACCCAAGTTTGTTTGATGGATAATGGTATGACTTCTGATATATTTTAAGGCAAGACTATTCTTAATGGATAGTACATGTCATGCCATTTCTGATGGTATGTGGAACGTCACATAACTACTTACGGTTTGAGAGTTATGGTCTTACGAAGTTGGAGGACCCTCATATGTTGGCTTGAAACCCCAAAATGTCAAATAAGTCAAAGAGCTTGCAAAGAATAAACTATTATTCAAATGATAAAGTAAAGTGACAAAGTCAAGAAGGATTATTTAAATAATAAAGTGAAGTGACAAAATCAAAGAAGATTATTTAAATGATAAAGTGAGGTGACAAAGTCAAGGAGGAATATTTAAATGATAAAGTAATGGAGAACTTTCTAATTATGGAAAGTGGTTAACCCTAAAAATGGGGAAAATAGGTTAAGTTACCTATAAATGGGTTAAGTGACCTAGAAATGGGTTAAGTGACCTAGAAGATGCTTTTAAGGAAGATATTTGGAGAGTATAAATAAGAGGTAAGACTCTCTCATTTAATATCACACTTGAGAATATTGAATATCTATAGGTGATTGAGGTAACCAAAGGATATCTAAGCCAAATTTCAGAGGGAAGGTGAAGAAAAGAAGGACGGAATTCAAGGGAGGATAAATTCTTTTGATGATGCTTTCTAAGGTATGTTATTTACAGGTCATCTCACCATTTTCGCAATATCTTTTTTCTAGAATGACTTAGACCGTGAAATTGATAGGCCATCGATAAAACATATCCAAGTATCTGTGGTAAACATTTCAGCTTGTGATTCGTTGTATTTTTTGAGTTACACTCCGTGTAAAAATGGGGTTTGTGGCTAGTCCTAAAACTAGTCTAAAACACGTGTCTCGGGTAAAAAAGTCATAACTTCTTCATAACATATCTAAATTCAGTAATACCAAATTTGTTGGCTAGAGTATAGTTTGTACTATTCTGTGTAACATTTTCAGATCCCTTCAACAAATATTCCGTGCGGGGCACGCTCTACAAGGTCGCTCTCTAGAATAAGCTAGAATTCAGCAAGGTATGCCATTTTTGCTATAACTCATTTTATGAGAGGTTCCAAGTAGTGACACCTGGAGGAATTGCATAAAACAAACTGAAGAATATTGTGTACTATTTTCAAATCTTTATTCGTTACAGGTACATAGTTATGATTATTTCAATTTAGGGTTCTTGACTAATCCCAAACTAGTCATGTGAGACAAAAGAATAGTTTGATGAAAATGCTAGTCTCTTGTTATGAAAGTTAAGGAAGGTTTACAGGTATGTGATCATATACACTAGGTCTATTACATAGTTACAAATCATATTTGGATGATGATATTGATGAGGGATTTTGGTTCAGGTGCATTTTGGGTACATGGTTGAGACAAGTAGTTGATGAGTTGGTACATACATGAGGTGTATAGTTGATGATGTTGGTACATATTGATGAGTCATAGTTGATGAGTAGTTGACACATGATTGGTACATACTTGGTATATGGTTGGATGCACTTGTTTATGGTACATGTTGATTACAGGTTGTTTGGTACAGGTTGGTGCATGGTTGATGCACTTGTTTATGGTACAGGTTGATTACAGGTTGAGGTACAGGTTGATGCATGGTTCAGGTTTATTGGTACAGGTTTACAACGATATATCTCACAGTGATAGTGTGACAGTGGTTCCATCATTCTACTTCTACTTTAGGGTGGTTGGACGGGGCAAGGACAGGTGGTTGTAGCCACCTTCCGGTTGTAGTCGAAGAACATAAGGGGTTGTAGCCTCCTTCTGGTTGTAGCCAAAGAATTGGGGAGTTGAAGCTTCCCTCGGGTTGTAGCCTGAGAAACTAGGGGGTTGGAGCCTCCTTCCAGTTGCAGCTGGAAAACAAAGGAAGTTGGTGCTTCCAATGAATGTAATTCTTCAAGACATAAAAGAAAAAACATTATGTGGTTTTTTCCCGCTTTGGGTTTCCACGTAAAACACTGGTCTACTTTGTATGTGTGTGATTGTTCATTTGTTCATTGCTTATTGATTCTGTAGTTATTGGATGATAATGCTACATTGATATAACACTTGGATTATATGGTTAAAAATGATTAAATTGCTCTATTACTGATTCACCCCCCCTCTAAGTAATCCAACAATTGGTATCAGAGCCGGTTCTTTCAGAAAATAGTTTAACCACTGGAAGGAGATCATGGATTATTTTGAGAATGGAGTACCAATGTTTAATGGTCAGAATGGTTTTAAGTATGATATGTGGAGCATAAGGAAAAAAGTATTCTTACAGGCACAGGGACATTATATTCGGCTATCAGTTGCTACAAGATATGATAGTTCAAAAAGGGCAAAGACTGCAGCCAAGAAGGAATTCAGGAAGAATAACAAAATAACAATGAATTTCATCTGGGAAGGATTACCTAATCTGGTAAGAGAAAAGGTTGGTAAATGTTCATCAACAAAAAATCTTTGGGATAAGTTACATGACATATATTCTTCACCCATCATAGATTCATAAAATGTCAAAGAAGATGCAGATACAAATCAAGAAGAATTATGTTCACCATGTCAAGCAGATTCAGAAGATGAAGAGTACATAATCACCAGAGGTATGTTGTTTTGTTTTAATTCTGAAAAATGTGGACATCTTGAAATAAAATGCCATGAAGGAAATGAGACAAAAAAACTAATTGAAAAGAAAGACAATTATGAAGAAGAATTGATTAGTGCTTTAGATGAACTAAGAGAAGAAAACAATTCACTCAAGAAATAATTGATGAAACAAAAGGAAAGTGTTCACATTTTTTAAGAAGCCCAACAGGTCATCGAGAACTTAAGAACTCAACTAGAAGAAGCCAGAAAGATCGAAGAAAATCTTGAATATCAAAAGAAGTGTTTGGAAACCAACATAGCAACACAAAAGGAAGAAACATAAATGAGAGAAAATATATTGACAGATCATCTTAAGGAAAGAACTAACGATCTAAACCAGCTTGAGGCAGAGTTTGGTCAAGAAGAGAAAGGACTTGAAGAAGAAATAATCAGATTAAAAATTCAGCTTGAAGAAGTGAAAAGAACAAAAGAAGTCATGAAGTTTAAGATAACGAAGAAAAAAGAAGAGGTTGAGAAGCTTGAAGAAGAAGTTGTCACATTGAGAAGTAAAATCGTCAAGCTCAACAAGAACGTTGAAGAGACAAAAACATCCACATCAGTTATAGAGAATGAAGAGAAGCACTCTAGGTTGCTAGAAAAGAAGAATGAAGAAAATAGAAAGAGTTATGCAGAAGTACTCAAAGGAAGGAATCATGGTCAACCAGAATCTAAGAAAACTGTTGAAGATACATCTTCAAGAAGACCATCCATGTTCAAGCCACAAAGAAGCTTCAATCATGATCATGATCAGTCAAGGCAAAAATTCAGAAGGACTACGCCACAAAGAAGATCATTCACTCCGAGGTATGCAAATTTATTTTATGGTCATTGTTTTTATTGTACTAACTTTGGACATAAGGTTGCAAATTGCAGGGATTATAAAAGAAATGTTCAAGGAAGAAGTTCATATGTGGTCGCACGTAACATTGAGTGTTGCAAATGTCATAACTATGGACACATAACCAATGATTGTAGAAGCATCATCGATACTTCCATGAAAGAGAATACTGATATCAGATATAAGAAAGTATGGATAAGAAAACAAGAAGAATAGGTGAACAAAGTCCAGGTACCAGAGATCGCAATATTGGCAATAAAACGAGATGAATGAAATTCTATAGAGAAAAATAAAAATGTCAGATACATAAGGGTTTGGAAAATAACTGAAAGAAATGAAGGATAGGTAAATAAGGAACAAGTTCAAGAGATTGTACTTTCAGGCATTGTAGTGAAAGATGAATCCATAGAAAGAAAGAAAGAAGTCAGAGCTCAGAGAGATAATGAATCTACCAATGAAGATGATGATGAATACACATCCGAGCAGGAATTGTTCCGAGCCATATGGCTTAGAGACTCCCAAGTAATATGAATATTAGACAGGGGGAGTCTATGCGATAGTTGTGACAGACCAAAGAACCATTCTTCGTGCAGCTTGCAGAGTTTGAGAAGACAGATTCAGTGCAATCAGTTAGCATAAGTACAGTTTGATAGATTAATCAAGACTTCATGATAGTATAGTGATAAATGGGTTGGCATTATGGACAGTTGTATAAGTAGAGTCTTGGACAGTATGGACAGAGATGGATTCGTAAGAACACTTAGCAGGTTTGGACAGATATATGATAGTGGACGAGAGCACAGATTCATAGATTGGTTCATAGACAAAGGAACATTATCATAATGGATGATAATTACACAGGAAATGGCTCGAACAATGCTAATGGATTCCAAATTGACAGATTTTTTTTGGACACATGGAGTGCATACATCAGTTCACATTCAAAACAAAGTAATGCTCATAAACAACAATGACAAAACTCCCTACGAACTATGGAAATGAAGCACATACAACAACCTCTACATCAAGGTAACTCAAGGTAATATTTTATTAATTGAAATTTATGTTGATGATATTGTTTTGGAAGTACTCATGACAGGTTAAGACATAAATTTGCAAAGGATATGCAGAATGAATTTGAAATATCATTACTTGGAGAAATATGCTTCTTTTTGGGTCTTCAGATATGTCAAACAAACCAAGGAATTTTTATTTCTCAAACTAAGTATATCAGAGAAATGCTAAAGATGTTCGGAATGGAAGATTGCAAACCATTTACCACTGCTATGCATACCAGTTGCAAGTTGAGTAAGGATGATGATTCAAAGTATACATATAAGAGGTAATACATGTCAATGATTGGTAACTTACTATATGTGACAACATCTAGACCAGATGTAATCTAGGCAGTTGGACATGTGGCACGATTTCAAGCAGCACCAAAGGAATCACATGTATCAACAGTGAAGAGGATTTTTAGATATCTCAAAGGAATATAAGAGTTTGTGTTATGGTATCCAAAAGGAAAGGATCTATCACTTATTGCCTACACAGATGCAGATTGTGCATGTTGCATTGATGATCGACGAAGCACCAGTGGAGCAACGTTCTACTTGGGTGAGTGTTTAGTATCTTGTCTAAGCAAGAAACAATCATCAATATCCTTATCTACAACCGATGCATAGTATATTGCAACAACAACATGTTGTACACAGGTTCTATGGATGAAACAAGCTTTGACAGATATATAGGTTGAGTATGGTGAGCCCATTCCAATCTATTGTGATAATACAAGCGCCATCAGTATCTCAAAAAACCCGGTGATGCACTCCAAAATGAAGCACATTCCAATCAAGTATCACTTTATACTGGAACATGTTGCAGAGAAGAACATCAGAGTTGAATATGTGGGAACAAAATAACAAGTGGCATACATCTTTACAAAACCACTTCCACAGGAATCCCTTGAGTATCTTTTCCAGAGACTAGGAGTATTTATACTCCAAAATGAATGCTTTTGAATGCTTATCTTATATGTCATAGATGTACACAAGGAAGCACCATAAATAGGACAAAGGGGGAGAGATTTATCATATGCAAATGTAAATGCTTTGAGAGAGAGCATAGAGGCATGTTTCCAAGGGGAGCGATTGTCACAAGGGAAGAATGAGTGATATGACTTCAGAGTGATACCCTTTGTCAAAGGGGGAGATATTATTCATATGAACGGAAAGAGAGTAATTAGAGGATTAAAACACAAAGAAAAATCAGAGGCACGTAGACAAGGGGAGCAGCGCCAGGAATAGTTCAGTCAGGGGGAGCAACCCCAAAGGGAGATACCCTTTTCCATTGATGTCAAAGAGGGAGAGATAGAAACATTGATAAATAGTATAAGCATGAATGTTATCATGACTAAGTGTTACCATCAATGTTGGTGTTGCCATCAATGCCAAAGGGGGAGATTGTCAGACAATTGGCTTAGGTTGATGGATAGTTGGTGTGGATTGTTGGTTGTCATTGATGTCAACTATTTGAGAGTGATATTGTAGATTGTTTTCAACCCTTAGTGATTGCTGTCAACCATTGGAGAAAGTCTGGTAGTGAATTCCGGTAGCACAAAGGTTTGGGTAATGGACACAAGGTTGTTTCATGTATAATGGTATGAGTTTTAATATATTTGAAGGTAATACTATTATAGATGGATATTATATGTCATTCCATTTATGGTGGTATGTGTAACGTCACAAAACTCCTCACGATTAGAGAGTTATGGCCATGAGAAGTTGGAGAACCCAGGTTTGGGTAATGGAACCAAGTTTGTTTGATGGATAGTGGAATGAGTTTTGATATATTTTAAGGCAATACCATTATAGATGGATAGTACATGTCATTCCATTTCTACTGGTATGTGGAATGTCACATAACTCCTCACGGTTTGAGAGTTATGGCCTTACGAAGTTGGAGGACCCTCATATGTTGGCTTGAAGCCCCAAAAGGTAAAATAAGTCAAAGATCTTGCAAAGAAGAAATTATTATTTAAATGATAAAGTAAAGTGACAAAGTTTACATTGTGTACTATTTTCATATCTTTATTCATTACAGGTACATAGTTATGATTATTTCAAGTTAGGGTTCTTGACTAATCCCAAACTAGTCATGTGAGACAAAAGAACAATTTGATGAAAATGCTAGTCTCTTGTTGTGAAAGTTAAGGAAGGTTTGCAGGTATGTGATCATATACACTAGGTCTATTACATAGTTACAAATCATATTTGGATGATCATATTGACGAGGGCTTTTGGTTTAGGTACATGTTGGGTACATGGTTGAGACAAGTAGTTGATGAGTTGGCACATACATGAGGTGAATAGTTGATGATGTTGGTACATATTGATGAGTAGTTGACACATGATTGGTACATACTTGGTAGATGTTTGGATGCACTTGTTTATGGTACATGTTGATTACAGGTTGTTTGGTACAAGTTGGTGCATGGTTGATGCACTTGTTTATGGTACAGGCTGATTACAGGTTGAGGTACAAATTGATGCATGGTTCAAGTTTATTGGTACAGGTTTACATCGGTATATTTCACAGTGATAGTATGACAGTGGTTCCATCATTCTACTTCTACTTCAGGGTGGTTGGACGGGGCAAGGACATGTTGTTGTAGCCAACTTTTGGTTGTAGCCGAAGAACATAAGGGGATGTAGTCTCCTTCTAGTTGTAGCGAGATAATTGGGGAGTTGGAGCTTCCCTCCGATTGTAGCCTGAGAAATTAGGGGGTTGGAGCCTCCTTCCAGTTGCAGCTGGAAAACAAAGGAAGTTGGTGCTTCCAATGAATGTAATTCTTAAAGACATATAAGAAAAAACATTTTGTGGTTTTCTCCCGCTTTGGGTTTCCACGTAAAACACTAGTGTACTGTGTATGTGTTCCCCATCAAACATAGGTAGGTACTCATAGTGCTTCGGAGGAAAATCATGAAGGATGTGAGGTAATTTTAAGGGTCTGTATCTATGCTGAGTTTTGGAGAGTGTTGGATTGAGTACAGGAGGTGAAATCTCATTCTTGGCTTCATGAGGCTCATCAACTTGGTCACGAATAACACATGGCTCAGATGAGAGATTAGGTGAGAGGCCACCAATATCCACTTGGAAGATGTGTAGGGCTTCAAAGAACCCCAGAAGTGTAAAACTCACAATTACAAAGAAGTACAAAAGAACGTGTTGAACTAAAAATGGAGAAGATGAGCCAGTTGGAATAGGGGGGTGGCCACCCCACCTGGATCAATCCTCCCCCTTTAGGAAGCAATGGTCTCCATTGCGTTGAGTTCCCCCATCAAGTGAGGAAAATTCTGGTGGATTTGGCCCTGGGTGAGCCACTTGACTTGGTGTAGGAGTTGCCATGCCTTGACAATCCGATAAAGCTGGAACCTCTGCTGGCAAGTGCCCTTGACCTATGTGTACACTATCTGATTAGTGGATGCTTTGTCCATGCAGTCAGGGTTGAGATGTGTTGGTGTCAGTTGTTCTGCAATCTCTAAGTAGTCCAATAACGGTGGAAAATATGGCCGAAGGAGGTCCACATTGAACACTAGGTGCATGCCAAGGAAGGGTGGAGTGTTGAGCTCAAAAGCATTGCTACGCACAACCTTGGTGATAGTGTAAGGCCCATAGCGAAGTGGGCGCAACTTCTGATGGGGCCCTATGAGACGCTCCTTCTGTATATGTAACCAGACTTTGTCACCAACCTGAAACTGGTGCGGTACCCTATGTTGATCATGGCGTTGCTTGTACTTAGCATTTGATTTATGCAAAATCTCCTAGACCTGTTGGCATATGTGTTGAATCCGCTCCATGAATCTGGTGGCTTTGTCGGTATCAGACTGAACATGGGAAGAGTATGTCTGTGTGGTGGTAAGATGTAGTGCAACATCGATGGGACCCAAGTGCTGGAATCCCAACCCGACTTGAAATGGGCTATAGCCGGTGGAGTTATGGAGAGCCATGTTGTAATTGTGTTGAACATAGGGGAGACTCTCATCCCATGTACGTGGATGTTTAGAGTTGTACATGCGCAGGATGTGCATAATCATCTGATTGATGACCTTTGTCTGGCCGTCTGTTTGGGGGTGAAAAGTAATGGATTTAGTGAGCTTGGTGTCCAACAATGACCAGAGACTCGACCAAAATGTGCTGAGGAACTTGTTTTCCCAGTCGGAGATGATGGTCTGTGGTATCCCATAATGGACCCACACTTGTTCGAAGAAGATCTTGACAGTATCTACCACTGTGATATTCTTCTTACAGGTTGTGAGGATGGCCATCTTCGAAAACTGATCAACGACCACAAATACATAGTCATTTCCTTGCTTGGTGGATGAAAGGCCAGACATGTAATCCATTGAGATGGATTCCCAAGGCTTCTCGGGAGTAGGAAGAGGGGTATATATGTCTTGCTTCTTGATGGCTGGCTCGTCAATGGCATAGGCAATGCAAGATCTTATATACTTGTTGACATCTTGTCGAAGTTTTGGCCAATAAAAATGTTTCTCAAGAACGACCACAGTTTTCTCCACGCCAAAATGTCCTTCCATCCAACTGTAGTGTGCTTCCCAAATCAGCTTTGCAAGCTCGCTTGTAGGAACACAAAGATGGCCCGGATGGCATAATAGTCTGTCGAGAAGACATCCAAGGAGAATCTAGCATTTCAGAGATTAATTTTTTTTTAAATTCTTACCATTTACCAAAACAACAATTATAGGATTATCTTTGAATCACATAATAATTTTTCATGCGGAAATTAAAAAACCTTAAATTTTATAAGATGTTTTCTAATTTTTTCTAAAAAAACCCAACCTTTTTAAAAAAATGAGACTTTTTTATAAAAAAATTAACAAAATCCTTAAGATTTTTTGAAAAAAAATGAAAAAGAGAGTCAAATTTTGGTATAGTTTTGTAAAATAAATTAGTTTTTTATTGTTTTTTTACTTAAAGTTTTTTAGTTTTGGCCCATGGTGGTTACTGGGCAATGTTTGGGGCTTGGCCGTTCAACCCCCACGGCCAAGCCCTAGGCACGACTGGGGCTTAGTTGTGGGGGATGGAGATCGCTCCAACCCCTCTGCGGCTAAGGCACGGTCCCACGAGACCGTGCTTTAGCCAGAGAGGGGCTGGGGCGATGCCCGACATTGCCCTAGCCCACGGCTTGGCCACTGGGCTCGTCGGGCTAGGGCAATGTCGGGCATCACCCCAACCCCCCACGACCAAGGCACGGTCCTGACATAAGCCTAATAACTCCATGGGTCAAAAAAATTTAAATATGAGTCAATTTTTTATTTTTATTTTAAATTATTTCTTATATTCAATGTTTTTTTCTTAGTTTATTATAACGTAAAATGTCTATTTTTTTTTGTTTTTTTAATCTTATAGGAAAATGGAAGGAAAGAGATTATCTATGAATATATCTAGATCATGAGCTGCAATAATGGCAGCCAAAATTGCAACTGGAACCTCCATGAATGTTAGGCAACAAAACGATAGCATAACACCTGAGCTATCAAGGGCAATGAAGAATGTTAGAGAGTGGAAATCTGTGGAAGGTGAAAACAAACTGAAATATTCTTAGTTTGCTTAAGACAAGCAAGACAACAATGGATATCATATATATTTGTATCGTGCTGAATTAGAACATGTGCAAGGAAATTATCAGACACTTGGCTTGTTATGAGATATATGTTTAGTGCCAACCACAAATATTGTTTATGCACTTGTCAAACTATGCAGAACTTATATCAAGTTTAGATATTGTTTCAAATTGAGCAATTATAACAAGAATGAATGTTTTTCAGAATTATGTGCATCCATCGTTGATGACATTGAGAAAGACAATGTAAGTTTTTTATTTTTATTTTTGTGTCATTTATTAT
>ML793004.1:430938-441615 GCA_009831015.1 Picea engelmannii
ATCAGGCCAACAACGAAAAGGTGATAACCACCATGAAATTAACATATTTTTATTACAATTGATACTTACGAAGATCTTTGTCATCTTCAAATGCATTTGCAAACACTTGATATGCATGTTCGAGTTGAGTATTCTTCCTACATAAACAAAAAAACTGCAACATAATTTATTCATTATATCCTAGGTTACCTTGAAGAGGTACAAGCTACAAAAAAAATTGATAGTCCATTTTTTTATGCGATGATAGATGGAAGTATAGATCATGGTTTGGAACAAAATCTTGTTATGTATTCTACATATGTAGATTTGAAAGGCTTAGGCCCAACAATCTTACAATTTATGAAACTTAATAGTGTCCTTGATGGAAACAGAAAGACTCTATATGATATAGTCGCTAGTTTAAGAAACAAGACAAATGAAAAATGAAAAACTAATGTTGTTTCTATTGATGGTGCTTCATGTATTGATGGAAGAGAAAATGGATTTGTCACATTGCTAAAGAATGATTTGTCAAATGTGATTATTGCTCATTGCATTAGACATTGTGAGGCACTTGCAACGTTAGATGTTTCAAAGAAGGTACCAAAATTATTGTATGTTGAGAAATTAACAAATAAAGTGTACTCGTGGGTTGTAAATTCTACAAAAGTAAATAATTGAACTAATTGCTTTACTAGAAGTAATGGAATTAGAATCCTTACAAGTTCTTTATTTCCATGGGATTCATTGGCTATCTAGGGGTCAAGTAGTTGAAAGACTTGTTATATTGATCCCTACTATTTTGAGCTTGTGGAAAAAAAAAAATTATGGTATCATAAGGCAAGGATTTTCTCAATTCAATTTTGTCTTAATATGCTTGTTGATGTTTTAGTGGAGTTGAATAAACAAAACAAAATTTTCCAAGATGGTAATGTGTATGTCACATCACTTGGAATGGCTATTGACCATACATTAAATACTCTTAAGAGACATTTTTGTAGGTTGGATTCTTCTGCAAATGGTGTAGTACATCTCAGTGAATTCTTGGAAGACTTTAAAGATGGATTCCTCGAAAATGTTGACAAAGAGAGGACTAAACATAGACATTATTTGTTGTATATTCCAATCCAAGATGAACACGTGTCACAACCAATGGTGGCATGTATCAATGGCTCCCTCGAGAGTCACATACAACTTGCAAGGAATTATGTCCAAGCATTGATTGAGCTTCAATTCAAGATTTGTACATCTTCATCTTTTTAATGCAACAAGGTTGTTTAGTCCTTGTCATTATCCATCAGATCTTTTTGCAAAAGAAACTAATGCAAAACAATTTCCTTGAAGACTAGTTTCACATTTGCAACATAAACCATGCAATGAAGGTGTAAATGTACCATTGTTTGACATTGCATCGTGTAAAAGAGAGCTGCATGAATTTATTGTTGTGCTTCAATTAATTGGAGAAATATTCCCAATGAAAGATGCATGAAAGGCTTTTTCTCGAACAAAGGATTGGCACTCTATGTATCCAAATATGTTAAAATTATGGCAAGCAATACTTGTCATATCGGTAAGCACTATTGCATGTGAATGAGGGTTTTCGAAACAAAATATGATCAAAGATATAAGGAGAACAAGGCTACCAATTAACACGCTTTATGCATTAATGCATATGTCATTAACATGCTCTAACATATCAGAGGTGAAGTGACAACGGGTTTACCAGATTTGGTGCAGTTCAAAAGAAAGGAGATTAAATGGCATGCAATGATTATCAAATTTTGTGTTTATTCTATTTTTATATAGATTTTGTAAACACAAGTTTGAGATTTTCTCTTTTAAATACAAGACATTACGAGTTCAAGTCATTTATGCTTGTGATGTATGAAACTCAAATGTTTTTCATGTATCCAAGAAATGTGGAATATGTGTGTTCTTTATTATATGGTTAGTTTGTATACAACTCTACTCAATGAACTTGGGTTAATGAGTCTCCCAGAGAAAAAAGAAGTCATAAATAATGTGAGATAAACAATCTACCAAAAGTAGTCAACTGATGCAAGAAAATATTTGTAGGGCCACTTCTCAACACTAACGAATTAAAGTAAATCTTAGTGCTAGACAATTTAGTGAGTTATAGTTCTGCATTGTAATTAATTGAGTTTTAAAAGTAAAATTGACTCAAACTCAACCAAAGTTTGGCCATTCTCAAAATACCTTCCAACATGTTTAATCTTTGACATAACATTTCATGTTTTTGCTTATCATAATAATAAAATTGACTAAAACTCAACCAAAATTTGGTCATTCTCAAAATACCTTCCAGCAAGCTTAATCTTTGCCATTACATTTCATGTTTTTCCCTATCATAGTAATAATCACAGATTATTACTATAAATAATATACATTATAGTTGATTATAAATATAGTTTATCTGATAGAAGTTGAGGTTAGCGGAGAATGGAGCAGGTTTTTGAAAACGTAAAGAAAGAGGAAGAGGGCATACATCTAGTAGATTACAATGAAGACTCGATGGAGGGTTTGAATGTCTTGGAGTATGAGCCCTCGTTTTGTCAAAATCGTGAGGATTTTAGCAAGCATAGGGTTTGTGACATCGAAAGCCCTAGGGGATTTTTATCAGCAAAACAAAGCTTAGTTTGTTTCTACAAGGTGGGTTTTTCCATCCCATCAAGGATATTGTCAAATCCACGCCCAGGTCTAACAACACCGAGGTTGGAGCCATCCAGGTGGACGCTATTTAAAAAGGCACAAATCTATCTATGATATTGATCTAGGTGGACATCGGTGACCACCCACCTCTTCCATTGACTCAACACAATTCTCCATCGACAGTTATTTTATCTACAATTTTCCAGGTCCTAAACTTTTGGGGTCATTTTGAGGCCTTAAATGATGTATTTTGGCCATTTAGGGGCTTGGGGTAACCATGGTCTTCCTTAGCCTACTAGCAATTGTACTTCTCAATCAAATCTTTCCAACAAACTATCGTGCGCCCCAAACGAAGATTATATGTAAAATTTGTGCCCCCAAGAAATTGATGTTTCAAATAGCCACCTCGAGGCCCCCAATCCTTTTGGCGCTTCGTCTCTTAGGGTTAGGGTTTTGGATATTTAGGTTTTTTTCCCTTTGGGGTTTAATACTTTGTGTGAAAAGGCCATTTTTTACCTCTTGTAATGTCTTCTTGTGAATGAGCGTAGCCGACACCTATCTCTTCGGAGATAAGCTACCACCATTCTAGCTAGCTTGTATCGTTTTGCATTTTACAGTATTTTCCTATTACATTCATTAATAGAACTTGGGTTTCACTATATTAATGTGCTCTCTGTAATATTTTCATGTGTTTGTTTCTATTCATATTCCTAGGTTTAATTATGTTCTCTATACAATCTGGATCAAATCTCATTTGAAGGGTTTATATTCGATACATTTAATTTTGGTAATCATACCTCATTTATATTGAAAGATGGTACTTCGACTCCTTTCTTGGTACATACGACAAAGAAGGCTGAGGTATGATTAGCCCAGTTATGCCCCGAAAGAAATTTTTTTGTCTCCTTCCTTGGCTCATTTGATGGAGAAGGTTGTTGGTACTAAGAAGTTTCTAGATAGAGGGGCTTTTGTTTGTGGCGATTCAACTGTGAAGGGTTTGAGATTTGTTCGTCGGGTTTCGGACCTTGATTGTTCTCTTTTGTTAGGTTTGTGAAACTGAGGGATCTTTCAATTTTGGGTGATGATATATGGAGGAGGTGTCCAAATATTACAAAGAAGAAGGTTTCTAGACTGGAAATGGTGGTAGGGGAGGATGTTAAGGTAGAAAAAAATTTAATTCTATGTGAAAAAACGCGTATAGGTCTCTTATTTGTTAGAAGTATCTCTATGGAGTCCTTGAATGATTAGTTTTGAAGATTTTGGAGACCACTTATAGATTACAACCTGTCATTTAATATGCTAGCAAAAGGGTGGATTAGCTTTTCATTTTACATTGCAGGGGATGTCAAGCTAGTTTTCTAGGGGATTTGGTTTTTGGGGATGGCTTACCTATCACTAAAACCATGGCATCCAAACTTTGATCCAAGGACTGAAATGACTACTAGGGTACCCATTTGGGTAAAAGCCCCATGTTTACCACTATTGATCTAGACGATAGATTTTTGATAAAACTTGGTAATAATTTAGGCAAGACTATTAGGGTCGATGACTCATTCAATCTGAGTCACAATTGTTCTATTGCAAGGGTTTTAGTGATTATTGATACCGAGGATAGACTAGTGAAGAGTATGGATATCAAGGTTCACGAGGCAATTCATACATAGATTCTAGATTATCAAAATGTTCTTTTTTGTTGTTCTATGTGTCACATGCATGGTCACATTGCTACTGAATGTTCCTAAACTTTTATCAAACAATTTTAGAAGAAGAAGGATTCACCCCTTATTACTAAAAGACTTAAAGTAATTTTAAGGCAAAAAATAATTATTTTTTAGGATGGTGCACAACTAGGTAAAAAAACTAAGGTTGAATTGGTCCAAAACATGGAGGCTTCGAAACCTTTGGTGGATTTGGATCGTGTTTTTGGGATAGTCGACGAAAAGGCAACTTCCATTACATTGGATCAATCGAACAATGTCACATGCCATTAGAGATTCATCATCTTACTATCGAAAGGGAGGCCATGGGCATTGTTGTCTTGGAAGAGACCCCTAACAAATGTTCCACGGACAACAATCTTGGTAAGCCTCCTACTAATAATTATGCTAGTAATGTAGCAATTATTTTGGATAACAATAAGAATTGGCCAGCTCCTGCTTAAGGAGTTAATGATAATAAGATGGTCAAGGGCGGTAGGAAAAATCCATTAGGTCCTTCCATTAAGATCTCAGTGATCGAGGGAAACTCAATTCTACTCTCTTCTAGTACTTACATTAGTAGTGACCGGGGTTTGATGAAGGAAGATGGGAGGAAGGCTTTGGGTGGTGTTGTCAATTCATTAATTGGTAGGGGGAGGGGTCACTATCACTTGAGGTCCAAAAACTGGAACTTTCTTACAATAGTGGACTGTACAAGGAGGTTTATGCCTAGAAAAACGCAAAGAGATGTCTACATGTTTTCTTGGAATAAAGTCACTTATGCATCATGCACAAACAAAGGCAATGCCTGAGGCACAATAAAGAAAATAGGCCTTCATTATTGCGGTCCCTATTGCTAAAAACCCCTCATCTAAAGTTACCTAGCATTATGCCTCTCTTTGAACATAAGGGTATTAGGAAGCAAGAACAAAAGGTTGGCCCTATGTAGATTAATTGAGAAAGGGAAACTTGTCATAATTTTGTTACGAGATACTATGAGTAGGGGGGATATGTTAGTAAATAGTTTAGGAAAGTTTTGAAAATTTGAAACTTTACTTATGTCGATTATGTGGGGCTTTCGAGTGGGTTAATTACTGGTTGGTACCCCTCTTTAACTCCTGTGGGATTTTCAAGGGGGTTAATTACTGGTTGGAACCCCTCTTTGACTCTAAACAATTCTTATGTTGTATGTTCAAGCCTATGCATTGAATTCATGAGAAAAATGACTTAGATATGTCCTTTTTGTGTTGAATGTGTATGATCTATATGGTGAAAATAAAGCTTTATGTGATAGGTTCTTTGATTTACAAGTGGTAAGGGAAGGAAAGGTGATTATTGGAGGGAACTTGAATTTCACCATGAATAGGGAGGAGGCTTGGGGTGAGACGAGGGTAGACATGTTGGCTAATTGTTTTAGTTATCAGCTTGAAGAAATGAATTCAATAGACATGGAATTGATTGTTCTTAGGCCCACATGAAGGAACAATAGAAGGGGCATAGACAATGTCTCAAAGTGCCTTGATTGGTTCCTTGTGTTTTATTTTTTGTTATAGTCAATGTATACATATAGATCTTGAGTGGAAGCTACATGAATTTATGTCGCTCTCCAATTTTCTACAGTTGGAGTTCAAAGACAAAAAACCAGTGAGCCCTTTTAAATTGAATCTAGGTTGGCTTAATGAATAAGATTTGCAGAACTTGGTAAAAAAAATTGGAAATCATATTATGGTAATATTGGCTTATCTACTAGTGAAAAATTTGTAGCTTTTGTAAAGGTGGTTAAATGAAAGGTGGTGGACTGGGCTACAAAGAAACATACACAAAAATAACATTGTTTCTTAGAAGTCGAATCCAAACTTACTCCACTTTTCAGAATAACCACTAGGGTAGATTCAGTGAGGAGGAGGTAAGAAGATTAAAGGAACTTGAAGCTCAAAAAAATAAATTATTGTTGGATAAGAAAGAAAAATGGCATTTAAAAAGCAAGGTCGCTTGGCTTGAACTGTAAGATCAAAACACAAGTTGTTTTCATCAATATGCTAGACATAGACAAAGTGTTAATATAATTTGGTATCTACAAAATGAGGAGGGTAAAACCATTAAAGGTTTTAGAGATCTAGTTACTTAGGTGTCAATTACTTTAAGGAGATTTATGGGGAGCCTAATAGAGCTAATATAGTTGAAGTTATTAAAATGGGTTCTTATTTTCCGCAACTTGTTTCAAAGGAAGACAACTTGTCCATCTATGAGGAAATTTTGAAAGATGAATTGCCAACAATGATGTCTTCTTTTCAAAAAGACAAGAAGTCCTAGCTCGTGCAGCTAGAACATTAAGTTTTATTTAGTTTTTTTCGAGTTATTTGAAGATGATATTATCGAGGTTGTTGAGGAGGTTCTATACGCAAGAAAAGTATTGGGATCCTTTAATACAACTTTTATTGCCCTCATTCCAAAGGCGGTCAAGGCTGGTACTTTTGGAGACTTTCGGTCAATTTTACTCTGCAACCATGTTTATAAGATAATTTCTAAAGTGGTGGCAGTTCATCTTAAAAGACTTCTCTCTAAGGTCATCTCAAATGAACAGTTTGGTTTTCTTGAGGGTAGATTTATACATGAGGTCGTGGTTTTGGCACAAGAGACACTTGACCCAATAAAACACAAAAAAAGCCATGCGATTGTTATGAAACTTGACCGTTCAAAAGCTTATGACAGATCTAGTTGGATTTACTTGAGATTATTGCTTATACATATTGGTTTCAATCTTAAAGTGGTGAATGGGATTATGGGATGTGTGTCATCTATTAGTTTTATCGTTTTATTAAATAGAGCCACCTCTTGTTTTTCTAAACCTACTTGAGGATTGCAACAAGGTTTTCTACTATCCCTTTATATTTTCCTATTAGTGGAAAAAGGTTTAAGTAGGGCATTGCTTGTAGAAAAATGGGATGGGTTTATAGAAGGTATCAATGTAGGGGGTCTAGAATAAACAAAGTTACCAACTTAATGAGAACTGTGACCTCAAAATGAGAACTTTGGCCCAAAAAACCCATATTTTTGCATAAAAAACATCAAAAGCAACCCCCAAATGAAAAAGTGGTGCTATCGATAGCACAATTTTTTTACACGGGGTCAAAATTAAAACATTTTTCAATCACAACCTTCAAAACTCAAACAACAGCTCAGAAAAACCTTAAAATCAACACCTAAAAAAAATGTTTTTGAATTTTTTTTCAAAGCGTTAAAATTTTAGATAATTTGAAATCGTATCTTTAGCACTTGGTACCATTAAAACCAAAACCTCAAAATCAACCATCAAATTGAAAATTACTGCTACCGGTTGTAACACACCCAACCCCTGAGTATCTTTCCTAGGGACAGGGCATCGAAATTTCGCTCTCCTTAACATCTCAAATCCTTTGTCTGAGGTTTTCATCCTCTTCTACTTACCCGTAGCATTCTAATGACTGCTACCAGGCTCAAATCCGAGCTTTGGGTTGTAAGTTATGGCTTCCCAAAGTTCTTCGGGCGTTCATTGGTTGAGGGCCACGTGGCGTCCATGTGAATCCACCTCACATGTATTATCTCCAAGTTCCTTCATCCACGGTGGAAGTCCATCCACCGTCTGATCCCACGACTGGACTTGATCTTCATCTAACTTGCAAGCCAACAGAAACTTCGACACTTCGACGCTGAACACCTCCTTACTCTCTATGCATGAGACCTTTCGGAGTCCCGAACTCCTGAAGTCTCGTAAGCCTTCCACGTGGTTTTGACCTTCGGGCCTTTTGGGTTCCTCTATTACACTACACCCCAAATCCTCCAGAGTTTTGGTCACTTCACCAACCACTTTGGCTAAGCGGGGCACGTAGAAGGGCCATAGGTGACACATGTCCCATTCCAATAGGCATATAGGGTCTACGAAAAGCACTGATCGAGTTGACACGTGGCACATCGATCGTGGGTCCATGTCACCCTGGTGACATCAACTTGCCACGTCACACCAGACTGACAGCCTTCTAACATCCCTCAAATCTCACGGTCGAGATCCGGCCATGTGGATCCATAGATCCACGACTAACGTTACTTCATGACTCCGACCTTCGGGAGTTTTGCGATGCAAACTCCTCTTTTCTTCTGGAGTTGGTCAGTGTCGGGCTGAGCACAACTCAGATCTGACAGTTAGGAAAAGTCTCGAAGCATCCTTGAATCGACGACTCTCGCTACTTCAAGATTCAGAGCTTATCGACACACCACACCTCAAATTCTCTGGAGTGCTCAATCTCCGGATTAAGGGATCTAACGCCACGCATCTCTTGTATATCGACGGTTGAGAGGGATCTTGAATGATCCTTAGATCCACGGTCCACTTTACTTCGCGACTCCGGCCTTTGGGAGTTTTGCGACGCAAACTTCTCTTTTCTCCCAGAGTCGGTCAACGTCGGGCTGACCACAACCTAGATCTAACGGTCTGAGGGTATCCACATAACCCCAGAGATCTACGGCTCATAACTTCCACTCAAGGGTCCCTTGGGTCCCGTTGTTGGGCCATTCCTAGAGGGACATCTGTCATCTAAAAACACTCTGATAAGAATATGTGGCACCTACCTCCAGTCACCGACGTTCCCTTACCTTACCACGAGGTGGCCATACCTAGTAATGTCGTCACTCGGCACGTGGGCCCCCATGTGCTCTTGACATGATACATGCGTCCCCATGATTGAACAGTCAAGAGGGGTCCTGGAGGATCCTTAGATCCACGATACCCATTACTTTGTGACTCCAACCTTCGGGGGGGTTTTGACGTTACAACACCCTTGTCCTCCCGAAGCGGTCAACGTCGGGCTGACCACATCGTAGATCCGACAGTTGGGATAGTTCTCGGGCATCCTCAGATCTACGACCCAGATTAACTTCGGGCTCCGAGACTTCATAGGATTCATCTCCCTTACGATGAATGCCAAAGTTCGTCGAACTCGTGAAGTCTGAAGGAGTTAACACCTACGCTCCTTCTCCAAATCCAACGATCGTGACAGACCTTTGGGTCCTTCCGAATGGATCTCGTTCGCTCGTCTTTCCAAACGAAAGGATCTTCCCTTTCGAGACTTAAATCTCGCTATCCTTCTTGAGTTTCATCAATTCTGAAGGACTTAGGCACTGGCGCGCGCTTTGCACTCTTTCTTCTGAGCTTAACAATCTCCTTTTTCCAAGGAGACTCAAAACAACTTGGAGTATCGACATGCATACGGGGAAACTATGTCCAAGGTCAAAGAACTCACAGTTCATCTGCTTAAACTTGAGCCACTACACGGCTCGAGCATTTACATATACAAACCATATAGTTCCTTACTTTCTTAACTACACAATCAAGCAAAGATAAAGGGATACAATCTAGTCATCAAGCAAACATGCACATCCTTGCAACATTCATAGATATCCAACTTTAATCTACAATGACATTTCAATTACACAGGATATGAGAAGACTTATCTATTACAGGTTGGAGCTAACTAACTGACTATGGGTGTCCGCCTTTCCACCCAACCATAGGCTCAAAGACATTTATTCTTAGTGCTCTAGCCGCCCCCGTGCCAAGCCATGATATCACTAGGGAATTTATGCAAATTCTCAAAGGTCCTTTCTCTTTCACAACTTCTGCGAGGTTTATCAGATGCTTCCTCGGCATCAAGATCGTGGCCTTCTACTCAGGTCCCGTTCTCTAGTAGAGAGCTCTCTGCATTCTCTTATCTTCCCTTTTTATTCTTTTAATGACTTGAACGCACATCCTTCTTTGAGAAGGTTATCCTTCCTATCTCGTTCCTTCTATCAGAAGGAAACTCGCGTCGGTCTAGGTCTGCAGGACTCTATGGTACTTCAGGCTCACCTTCTGCAACTAGACCATGTTTCCATTCATGGGGGTGGTTGATGGTTCAACCACCAGTCCTTTCTTCATTAACTGATTCCTCCCTGGGAACCAAAGGAGGTTTGTTATCCTCAACAAAGCGAAATTTGGGTCATTCGATATAATGAACCCTCTCTTATAGTTTCACATTCTTTCCTCTAGTGATATCATGGCCAGTACTTTCAAGGCTTCGCCCCCACATTCAGTTGTTTGCAATTCAAACAATAATACATTTACATTGTTCCCATGCCATAGCATGGTGATTATGATTAATGATTAATTACAAGTTGGGGGAAACAGGGGTGTTACACCGGTAGCACCCATTCTAAAATTGGGGTATGAAAATGACACATTTTTATAAAGTGGTAAAATAACTCATCATTAATGTAAGCAAAATCATAAAATCAACCCCTAAATGTTTACTTTTTAAAT
>ML793004.1:445618-460609 GCA_009831015.1 Picea engelmannii
TAGAAATGGGTTAAGTGACCTAGAAGATGCTTCTAAGGAAGATATTTGGAGAGTATAAATAAGAGGCAAGGCTCTCTCATTTAATATCACACTTGAGAATATTGAATATCTATAGGTGACTGAGGTAACCAAAGGATATCTAAGCCGAATTTCAGAGGGAAGGTGAATAAAAGAAGGATGGAATTCAAGGGAGGATAAATTCTTTTGATGATGCTTTCTAAGGTATGTTATTTACAGGTCATCTCACCATTTTCGCAATAACTTTTTTTTCTAAAATGATTCAGACCGTGAAATTGATAGGCCATTGAGGAAACATATCCAAGTATCTATGGTAAACATTTCAGCTTGTGATTCGTTGTATTATTTGAGTTACACTACGTGTAAAAATGGGGTTTGTGGCTAGTCCTGAAACTAGTATAAAACAAGTGTCTCGGGTAAAAACGTCATAACTTCTTCATAACATAGCTAAATTTAGTAATACCAGATATTCTGGTTAGAGTACAGTCTGTACTATTATGTGTAACATTTTTAGATCCATTCAACAAATATTACATGCGGGGAACGCTCTACAAGGTCGCTCTCTAGAATAAGCCAGAATTCAACAAGGTATGCCATTTTTGCTATAACTCATCTTATGAGAGGTTCCAAGTAGTGACACCTGGAGGAATTGCATAAAACAAACTAAAGAACACTGTGTACTATTTTTAGATCTTTATTCATTACAGGTACATAGTTATGATTATTTCAATTTAGGGTTCTTGACTAATACCAAACTAGTCATGTGAGACAAAAGAACAGTTTGATGAAAATGCTAGTCTCTTGTTGTGAAAGTTAAGGAAGGTTTGCAGGTATGTGATCATATACACCAGGTCTATTACAGAGTTACAAATCATGTTTGGATGATGATATTGATGAGGGCTTTTGGTTCAGGTGCATGTTGGGTACATGGTTGAGACAAGTAGTTGATGAGTTGGCACATAAATGAGGTGTATAGTTGATGATGTTGGTACATATTGATGAGTCCTAGTTGATGAGAAGTTGACACATGATTGGTACATACTTGGTACATCGTTGGATGCACTTGTTTATGGTACATGTTGATTATAGGTTGTTTGGTACAGGTTGGTGCATGACTGATGCACTTGTTTATGGTACAAGTTAATTACAGGTTGACGTACAGGTTGATGCATGGTTCAGGTTTATTGGTACAAGTTTAAAGCGGTATATCTCACAGTGATAGTGTGACAGTAGTTCCATCATTCTACTTCTACTTCAGGGCGGTTGGACGGGGCAAGGACAGGTGGTTGTAGCCACCTTCCGGTTGTAGCCGAAGAACATAGGGGGTTGTAGTCTCCTTCTCGTTGTAGCCAGAGAATTGGGGACTTGAAGCTTCCCTCAGGTTGTAGCCTAAGAAACTAGGGGGTTGGAGCCTCCTTCCAGTTGCAGCTGGAAAACAAAGGAAGTTGGTGCTTCCAATGGATGTAATTCTTCAAGACATATAAGAAAAAACATTCTATGGTTTTCTCCCTCTTTGGGTTTCCACGTAAAACACTGGTATACTGTGTATGTGTCTGATTGTTCATTTGTTCATTGCTTATTGACTCTGCAGTTATTGGATGATAATGCTACATTGATATAACACTTGCATTATATGGTTAAAAATGATTAAATTGCTTTATTACTGATTCACCCCCCCTCTTAGTAATCCAACAATTGGTATTAGAGCCGGTTCTTTCATAAAATAGTTTAACCATTGGAAGGAGATCATGGATTATTCTAAGAATGGAGTACCAATGTTTAATGGTCAGAATGGTTTTAAGTATGAGATGTGGAGCATAAGGACAAAAGTATTTTTACAGGCACAGGGACATTATATTCGGCTATCAATTTCTACAGGATATGATAGTTCAAAAAGGGCAAAGACTGCAGCCAAGAAGGAATTGAAGAAGAATAACAAAACAACAATGGATTTCATATGGGAAGGATTACCTAATCCGGTAAGAGAAAAGGTTGGTAAATGTTCATCAACAAAAGATCTTTGGGATAAGTTACATGACATATATTCTTCACCCATCACAGATTCAGAAAATGTCAAAGAAGATGTAGATACAAATCAAGAAGAATTATGTTCACCATGTCAAGCAGATTCAGAAGATGAAGAGTACATAATCACCAAAGGTATGTTGTTTTGTTTTAATTGTGAAAAACGTGGACATCTTGAAATAAAATGCCATGAAGGAAATGAGACAAAAAAACTAATTGAAAAGGAAGACAATTATGAAGAAGAATTGATTAGTGCTTTAGATGAACTAAGAGAATAAAACAATTCAATCAAGAAAGAATTGATGAAACAAAAGGAAAGTGTTCACATTTTTTAAGAAGCCCAACAGGTCATCGAGAACTTAAGAACTCAACTAGAAGAAGCCAGAAAGATCGAAGAAAATCTTGAATATCAAAAGCAGTGTTTGGAAACCAACATAGCAACACAAAAGGAAGAAGCAAAAATGAGAGAAAAGATATTGACAGATCATCTTAAGGAAAGAACTAACGATCTAGACCAGCTTGAGGTAGAGTTTGGTCAAGAAAAGAAAGGACTTGAAGAAGAAATAATCACAATAAAAATTCAGCTTGAAGAAGTGAAAAGAACAAAAGAAGTCATGAAGTCTCAAATAATGAAGAAAAAAGAAGAGGTTGAGAAGCTTGAAGAAGAAGTTGTCACATTGAGAAGTAAAATCGTCAAGCTCAACAAGAACGTTGAAGAGACAGAAACATCCACATCAGTTATAGAGAATGAAGAGAAGAACTCTAGGTTGCTAGAAAAGAAGAATGAAGAAAATAGAAAGAGTTATGCAAAAGTACTCAAAGGAAGGAATCATGGTCAACCAAAATCTAAGAAAACTATTGAAGATACATCTTCAAGAAGACCATCCATGTTCAAGCCACAAAGAAGCTTCAATCATGATCATGACCATAAAGGCAAAAATTCAGAAAGACTATGCCACAAAGAAGATCATTCACTTCGAGGTATGCAAATTTATTTTATGGTCATTGTTTTTATTGTACTAACTTTGGACATAAGGTTGCAGATTGTAGGGATTATAAAAGAAATGTTCAAGCAAGAAGTTCCTATGTGGTCGCACGTAACATTGAGTGTTGCAAATGTCATAACTATGGACACATAACCATTGATTGTATAAGCATGATCGATACTTCCATGAAAGAGAATAATGATATCAGATATAATAAAGTATGGATAAGAAAACAAGAAGAACAGGTGAACAAAGACCAGGTACCAGAGATCGCAATATTGAGAATAAAACGAGATGAAGAAAATTATACAGAGAAAAATAAAGATGTCAGATACAAAAAGGTTTGGAAAATAACTGAAAGAAATGAAGGACATGTAAATAAGGAACAAGTTCAAGAGATTGTACTTTCAGGCATTGTAGTGAAAGATGAATCCACAGACAGAAAGAAAGAAGTCGGAGCTCAAAGAGATAATGAATCTACCAATGAAGATGATGATGATTACACATCAGAGCAAGAATTGTTCTGAGCCACATGGCTTAGAGACTCCCAAGTAATATGAATATTAGACAGGGGGAGTCTATGCGATAGTTGTGGCAGACCACAAAACCATCCTTCGAGCATATTGTAGAGTTTGAGAAGACAGATTCAGAGCAATCGGTTAGCAGAAGTATAGTTTGATAGATTAATCAAGACTTCATGATAGTATAGTGATAAATGAGTTAGCATTATGGACAGTTGCGCAAGTAGAGTCTTGGAAAATATGGACATAGATGGATTCATAAGAACTCTTAGCAGGTTTGGACAGATATCTGATAGTGGACGAGAGCATGTATTCATATATTGGTTCAGAGACAAAGGAATATTATCATAATGGATGATAATTACACAGGAAATGGCTAGAACAACGCTAATGGATTCCAAATTGACAAATATTTTTTTGACACGTGCAATGCATACATCAATTCACATTCAAAACAGAGTAATGCTCAGAAACAACAATGACAAAACTCCCTACGAACTATGGAAAGGAAGCACATACAACAACCTCTACATCAAGGTAACTCAAGGTAATATTTTATTAATTGAAATTTATGTTGATGATATTGTTTTGGAAGTACTCATGATAGGTTAAGACAGAAATTTGCAAAGAATATGCAGAATGAATTTGAAATGTCATTACTTGGAGAAATATGCTTCTTTTTGGGTCTTCGGATATGTCAAAAAAACGAAGGAATTTTTATTTCTCAGACTAAGTATATCAGAGAAATGTTAAAGAGGTTCGGAATGGACGATTGCAAACTAGTTACCATTCCCATGCAAACCAGTTGCAAGTTGAGCAAAGATGATGATTCAAAGTCTACAGACAAGAGGCAATACATGTCAATGATTGGTAGCTTACTAAATGTGACAACATCCAGACCAGATGTAATGCAGGCAGTTGGACATGTGGCACGATTTCAAGCAACACCAAAGGAATCACATGTATCAGTAGTGAAAAGGATTTCCAGATATCTCAAACGAACAAAAGAGTTTGTATTATGGTATCCAAAAGGAAAGGATCTATCACTTATTACCTACACAGATGCAGATTGTGCATGTTGCATTGATGACCGACGAAGCACCAGTGGAGCAACGCTCTACTTCGGTGAGTGTTTAGTATCTTGTCTAAGCAAGAAAAAATGATAAATATTCTTATCTACAGCCGATGCATAGTATATTGCAACAACAACATGTTGTACACAGGTTCTATGGATGAAACAAACTTTGACAGATATACAGGTTGAGTATGACGAGCCCATTCCAATCTATTGTGATAATACAAGCGCCATCAGTATCTCAAAAAACTCGGTGATGCACTCCAAGATGAAGCACATTCCAATCAAGTATCATTTTTTACGGGAACATTTTGCAGAGAAGAACATCAGAGTTGAATATTTGGGAACAAAAGAACAAGTGGCATACATCTTTACAAAACCGCTTCCACGGGAAGCCCTTGAGTATCCTCGCCATAGACTAGGAGTAATTTATACTTTAAAATGAATGCTTTTGAATGCTTATCTTATATGTCTTAAATGTACACGAGGAAGCACCATAAATAGGACAAAGGGGGGAAGATTTATCATATGCAAAGGTAAATGCTTTGAGAGAGAGCATAGAGGCATGTTTCCAAGGGGAGCGATTGTCACAAGGGAAGAATGAGCGATATGACTTCAGAGAGATACCCTTTGTCAAAGGGGGAGATATTATTTATATGAAAGAAAAGAGAGTAATTAGAGGATTAAAACACAAAGAAAAATCAAAGGCACGTAGACAAGGGGAGCAGCCCCAAGGAGCGTTCAGTCAGGGGAGCAACCCCAAAGGGAGATACCCTTTGCCATTAATGTCAAAGGGGGAGAGATAGAAACATTGATAAATAATATAAGCATGAATGTTATCATGACTAAGTGTTACCATCAATGTTGGTGTTGCCATCAATGCCAAAGGGGGAGATTGTTAGACAATTGGCTTAGGTTGATGGATAGTTGGTATGGATAGTTGGTTTTCATTGATGTCAACTATTGGAGAGTGATATTGTAGATTGATTTCAACCCTTAGTGATTGATGTCAACCATTGGAGAAAGTCCAGTAGCGAATTCCGGTAGCACAAAGGTTTGGGTAATGGACACAAGGTTGTTTCATGTATAATCGTATGAGTTTTAATATATTTGAAGGTAAGACTATTCTAGATGGATAGTACATGTCATTCCATTTCTGGTGGTATGTGGAACGTCACAAAACTCCTCACGATTAGAGAGTTATGGCCACGAGAAGTTGGAGAACCCAGGTTTGGGTGAAGGAACCAAGTTTGCTTGATGGATAATGGTATGAGTTTTGATATATTTTAAGGCAAGACCATTATAGATGGATAGTACATGTCATTCCATTTCTTCTGGTATGTGGAAAATCACATAACTCCTCACGGTTTGAGATTTATGCCCTTACGAAGTTGGAGGACCCTCATATGTTGGCTTGAAGCCCCAAAAGGTCAAAGAAGTCAAAGATATTGCAAAGAATAAATTATTATTTAAATGATAAAGTAAAGTGACAAAGTTTACATTGTGTACTATTTTCATATCTTTATTCATTACATGTACATAGTTATGATTATTTCAAGTTAGGGTTCTTGACTAATCCCAAACTAGTCATGTGAGACAAAAGAACAGTTTGATGAAAATGCTAGTCTCTTGTTGTGAAAGTTAAGGAAGGTTTGCAGGTATGTGATCATATACACTAGGTCTATTACATAGTTACAAATCATATTTGGATGATGATATTGACGAGGGCTTTTGGTTCAGGTACATGTTGGGTACATGGTTGAGACAAGTAGTTGATGAGTTGGCACATACATGAGGTGTATAGTTGATGATGTTGGTACATATTGATGAGTAGTTGACACATGATTGGTACATACTTGGTAGATGGTTGGATGCACTTGTTTAAGGTACATGTTGATTACAGGTTGTTTCATACAGGTTGGTGCATGGTTGATGCACTTGTTTATGGTATAGGTTGATTACAGGTTGAGGTACAGGTTGATGCACTTGTTTATGGTATAGGTTGATTACAGGTTGAGGTACAGGTTGATGCATGGTTCGGGTTTATTGGAACAGGTTTACATCGGTATATGTCACAGTGATGGTGTGACAGTCATTCCATCATTCTACTTCTACTTCAGGGTGGTTGGACGGGGCAAGGAGAGGTGGTTGTAGCCACCTTCTGGTTGTAGCCGGAGAACATAGGGGGTTGTAGGCTTCTTCTAGTTGTAGCCAGAGAATTGGGGAGTTGGAGCTTCCCTCAGGTTGTAGCTTGAGAAACTAGGGGGTTGGAGCCTCCTTCCAGTTGCAGCTAAAAAACAAAGGAAGTTGGTGCTTCCAATGAATGTAATTCTTCAACACATATAAGAAAAAACATTTTGTGGTTTTGTCCCGCTTTGGGTTTCCACGTAAAACACTGGTGTACTGTGTTTGTTCCCCATCAAACACAGGTAGGTACTCATAGTGCTTTGGAGGAAAATCATGAAGGATGTGAGGTAATTTTAAGGGTCTGTATCTATGCTGAGTTTTGGAGAGTGTTGGATTGAGTACAAGAGGTGAAATCTCATTCTTGGCTTCATGAGGCTCATCATCTTGGTCATGGCTAGCACATGGCTCAGACGAGAGATTAGTTGAGAGGCCACTAGTATCCACTTGGAAGATGTGTAGGGCTTCAAAGGACCCCACAAGTGTAAAACTCACAATTACAAAGAAGTACAAAAGAACATGTTGAACTAAATATGGACAAGAGGATCCAGTTGGAATAGGGGGGTGGCCACCAGTGTCCACCTAGATCAATCCTGCCCCTTTAGGAAGCAATGGTCTCCATTGCGTTGAGTTCCCCCATAAGGTGAGGAAAATTCTGGTGGATTTGGCCCTGGGTGAGCCACTTGACTTGGTGTAGGAGTTACCCTGCCTTGACAACCCGATAAAGCTGGAACCTCTGCTGGCAAGTGCCCTTGACTTGTGTGTCCACTATCTGATCATTGAATGCTTGGTCCATGCATTCAGGGTTGAGCTATGTTGGTGTCAATTGTTATGCAATCTCTAAGGTGTCCAATAATGGTGGAAAATATGGCCGAAGGAGGTCCACATTGAACACTAGGTGCATGCCAAGGAAGGGTGGAGTGTTGAGCTCAAAAGCATTGCTACGCACAACCTTAGTGATAGTGTAAGGCCCATAGCGAAGTGGGTGCAACTTCTGATGGGGTGCTATGAGACGCTCCTTCTGTATATGTAACCAGACTTTATCACCAACCTGAAACTGGTGCGGTACCCTGTGTTGATCATGGCGTTGCTTGTATTTAGTATTTGATTTATGCAAAATCTCCTGGACCTGTTGGCATATGTGTTGAATCCGCTCCATGAATCTGGTGGCTTTGTCGTTATTAGACTGAACATGGGAAGAGTATGTCTGTGTGGTGGCAAGATGTAGTGCAACATCGATGGGACCCAAGGGATGGAATCCCAACCCCACTTGAAATGGGCTATAGTCGGTGGAGTTATGGAGATCCATGTTGCAACTGTGTTGAACATAGGGAAGACTCTCATCCCATGTATGTGGATGTTTAGAGTTGTACATGCGCAGGATGTGCATAGTCATCTGATTGATGACCTTTGTTTGGCCGTCTGTTTGGGGGTGGAAAGCAATGGATTTAGTGAGCTTGGTGTCCAACAGTGACCAGAGACTCGACCAAAATGTGCTGAGGAATTTGTTGTCCCAATTGGAGATGATGGTCTATGGTATCCAAAAATGGACCCACACTTGTTCGAAGAAGAGCTTAGCAATATCTACCACTGTGATATTCTTCTTACAGGTTGTGAGGATGGCAATCTTCGAAAACTGATCAACGACCACAAATACACAGTCATTTCCTTGCTTGGTGGATGAAAGGCCAGACATGTAATCCATTGAGATGGATTCCCAAGGCTTCTCGGGAGTAGGAAGAGGGGTGTATAAGCCTTGCTTCTTGATGGATGACTTGTAAATGGCATAGGCAATGCAAGATCTTATATACTTAATGACGTCTTGTCGAAGTTTTGGCCAATAAAAATGTTTATCAAAAACGACCACAATTTTCTCCACGCCAAAATGTCCTTCCATCCAACTGTAGTGTGCTTCCCAAATCAGCTTTGCACGCTTGCTTGTGGAACACAAAGATGGCCCAGATGGCATAATAGTTCATCCTAAATGTGAAAATCGGTGACAATCACACTTGTACCCAAGAGATGATAGGTGGTGGTGAAGTCCGGGTCCTACTGATAAAGTTGGGGGCACTTAGATGCCTCATGTCCACAGGAATGGAGCACAGTGGTGAGTGCAACCACAGGAGGTCGACTGAGGTAGTCAATGACACGATTTGAGATCCCTGTCTTATACTTGATGTTGAGATGGAACTGCTGTAGGTAGGTGGACCACTTCTGATGGCGGTCGTTCTACAATTTCCCATGTGTCTGTATGAATTGCAAAGGCTTGTGATCAGTGTGTATGATCGTCTCCTTTCCCAGAATTTAATGATTCCATTGACGACAGGTCTATACAATGGAATACATTTCCTTGTCATAGGTGGGGTATTTCCAGACAATATCTGAGAGTGTCTCACTATGGTTTGCCACTGTATGACTGTGCTGAGTGAGAACTACGCCTATAGCATAGTCAGATGCATCAGTCTCAATCTCTAATGGTTGTTGCAGATCGAGCAAGGAGAGTACTAGAGTTGAGCACAAGTGATGCTTCAGATTATCGAATGCTCGTTTTTGTTCCTTCCCCCACACGAACTTTGCCAGACCACCTGGTTGAGGGCCCATGCAATATGGGAGAATCCCAACACGAACCGTCGATAGAAGTTGGCCAGTCCTAAGAAGCTCCGAAGCTCGATTAGTGTGGTCGGGGTTGGCTAGTCATGGATGGCTTGGATCTTAGTTGGATCAACATGTACCCTATGCTCATCAACAATGTAGGCCAAGTATTAGACCTTGTTCATGCAAAAATGACATTTTTCCAAGTTGGCATATAGATTGTGTTGCGACAAAGTGCTCAAAACCTATTGAATATGCTGCATATGATCCTCCCAAGTTCTATAGAATATGAGGATTTCATCCAAATATACCACCACAAAAGAGTTGGTGAAGGGTCTCAATACATCATCTATCAACCTCATGAAAGTGGTTGGTGCATTTATTAAGCCAAAGGGCATGACCAACCATTAGAAGAGACCTTTTTTAGATTTGAAGGTTGTCTTTCATACATCAGTTGGTTTGATGGGAACCTGGTGGTAGCCAAACTTTAGGTCAATCTTGCTGAAGAAATTTTCCCCCTTGAGTTGGTCAAGAAGTTCATCAATCCTAGGAATTGGGTACCGGTTCCTGACTGTGATTTTGTTTAAGGCTCTGTAATCAATGCAAAGTCGCCAAATCTCGTCCTTCTTCTACACCAGTACAATCAAGCTTTCGCAAGGGGAGGAGCTAGGTCTGATGTGCCCATTTTGAAGAAGCTCTTGGATCTGACACTTGATTTCGTCCTTTTCCATCAGTGAGCGGCGATAGACTGGTCCATTAGGTAGAGGTGCACCAAGGGTTAGATCAATTGGATGCTTGACTTGGCAGTGCATCGGTACCTCGGTGGGTGAGGAGAAGATGTCTCTGTATTCTTCCATGATCCCGTCCACTTGCTTCTGTTGCAAAGAGAGGCTATGTGTAGAGGCCACGAATGTGGCGACGACCTTCTGCTTACTGCGAGTACAAATAAAAAAGATGACGAACTTCTGGGTCTGTGAAATGACCTTAGTGCATTGCTTAGCAAAGATTAAAGAAATAGTGGTAGGCGGTGCTACCTCTGGTATCCTATACAATTGTCTACCCAAAGTAATAATAACACTCCGGGGTCTAGACTCATGCACAATACAATGCTTCCGCAAATATGGTTTTCCTAAAAGAACATCACAAACTTCAAGGGGAGAAATATCACACAATACCTCATCTTTGAAAGACTTGATGTCGTAGGGTAGACAACGTTGTTGGCTGACACGAAGATCTCTAACTTGGTGAAGACAACCGATGGTGTAGGGATGTGGGTGCGGTGTCATTAGTAGGTCCAGTCGCTTGATGACCTCTACTAAAATTAGGTTCTTCTGACTGCCACTATCGACAATGAAATGTATCGGAGCCCCCTTTACCCACATCTATGAGTGAAAGAGGCATTCCCCTTCCTCTGGTTCTTCTGGTTCACTTGGCCGAACTTTGGTGGTAGCGACAGTAGAACTGGGTTCAACATCAATAATCTGCTTCCCTCCATTAGGTTTTTATTCATAATCATAATCAACCTCTGACTCAGAATCCTTCATCTCGACCACGAGTGACTGCTTTGAGCGACATTCTTCAGTCTTGTGCCAATGGATTTTATGGTACTCACACCATTTTCTCGTGTCCTTCTTCATCTTCTTATTGCCCTTCTTGTGTTGCGGCTTGGACTGGTTGTGCTGAGAGTGGCTATCTCGGATCAGTCCCTTGATGTGTGGGTTGGGGCCGCCTTTGCCTTGCTTCGATTGTGAGGAGTTTACAGATCCAAACTCTCGCCTCTTCTGCTAAAATTTCTGCTCAATCTTGACATCATATCTATAAGCTGTGCCCAATGAGGCTATGTCCCAAAACTCCATTTATATTTGAATGTATCTATGCAAACAACCGTGGTATTTGAGCACCAAATATCGCTCAGAGTATTTGATACCCAATTTGGTGCGCAGGGTATGGAAAATATTAGTGAAATATGGTACTGTCTGGTCCCTTTCTTGATGCAGGGTGGTCCATCTGGTGTACTGGTCCTCGTAGATTCCAGCTGGGTAGTATTGTTCCTTAATGATGTCTCTGAAGGAATCCCATGTAGGGTCCACCAAAAATATTGCAAATTCCTCTACGACTCTTTGCTAAGAGTAAGTATCCCACCAGTCCTTAAAATGGGGGACGACCTTGAGGAGTGCAAAAGTAATATTTTCCCTATCAGAAAAATTGTGGACAGAAAAATACCCTTCGAGCAGATTCAACCATTTATCTACAACATCCACATCTATCAGTCCTTCAAATAATGGAATATCAAAATTGACATGTACCTTGAAGGGGGTTGCATGGCTGGTTGATGAAGATGCTTTTCTTGTGGGCAGTCGTCGAAAGTTCTGCGCAAAGTTGTCCATCAGTTCGTTCCTTTATCGCGTAAGGGCTTCCTTGAGCAACATTTTAATAGGATCTCCTGCTCCATCATCTTTCTTTTCGTCCCCCATGGGTTTTTGTGGGGCTCGGTGCGAGCGATCTTGCAACGACTCGATTGGTTCAAGTCCCAACTTCTTGTACCCAGATCTTGTCGGGGACATGCACGAAGAAAAATAAATGAAGATCATACTGCTTTGATACCACTGATCCGTATTTAGGAGCGAAACGAACTAATTAACAGTCGGAATACAATAAACACAAAGATATGAAGAATAACACAGATATCCAGTGAACACTATCTTCTATTGAAAAAATGAAATAGGATGAAACTGTAAAACTGCAGAATGAAAACACTTGCTCGAATGGTGGTAGCTATCTCTAAGAAGAGATGTGGCTGATACGCACATCCATATGAGCATAATGATTACAATGAGGTTCCAGAGGCCTTTTTGATATTACTCATGGATTCCAAAACCCTAGACATCCAAAAACCTAACCCTCGGAGGTGAAACGCCAAAAGTCATGTGGGCCCCTATGGGTAAGTTGGTACCTCAACTTCCCGAGGTCGTAACTTTTGCATATGACCTCCGTTTTAGGCACGTGATAGCCCATTGGAAAAGTCTTTCAGAAAACTACACATTACGCCGTCAAACTCTGACTCTACTTACAGTTTGACTGTGGCAAGCCAAAAAAACATTATTTAGGACTCCAAAACGACCTTGGAAGTAGAACAAAATGTGCTGACATGAAAACATATAAAATAAGCCAGTTGGATTAGGTGAGAGGCCATCGGTATCCACCTGGAATATGTGTAGGGATTCAGACAGCCCCACAAGTGTAGAACTCACAATTACAACGAAGTACATAAAAACGTGCTGAACTAAAAACGGACAAGAGGAGCCAATTGGAATAGGTGGGTGGCCACCAATATCCACCTGAATCATCCATGCTATCAATTATCATACATAAATATTCGTGTGAAGAATCATAACACTTCTTCTCATGTTTGTACAACTTTTTCCTTTCACTTGATTGTTGATTCTGGTGTTCTTGAAGTGATTTGACTATGGAATATGCACATGACATAAAATGAAAATATTGATCATATGTTTTCATAGTTGATAACTATTCAATTAAAAAAAATAAAAAAAATAGTAAATGCATACCTCTTTCTGCCCCTTCAAATTGATCTCTCTTGATTTAAGAGTAGCACATATACTACAAATCCCCATCCTTGACTTCTTACGAATACAGACATTGTTGAATTGTTTCTTCCATATTCTTGTAAAATCTGCATATGTAATAAAATTACCATTTCCTTCAACATCTTCAGTGTCAGACAATTGGCTTAGGTTGATAGATAGTTGGTATGGACTGTTGGTTGTCATTGATGTCAACTATTGGAGAGTGATATTGTAGATTGATTTCAACCCTTAGTGATTGATGTCAACCATTGGAGAAAGTCTGGTAGTGAATTCCGGTAGCACAAAGGTTTAGGTAATGGACCCAAAGTTGTTTCATGTATAATGTTATGAGTTTTAATATATTTGAAGGTAAGATTATTCTATATGGATAGTACATGTCATTTCATTTATGGTGGTATGTGGAACGTCACAAGACTCCTCACGGCTAGAGAGTTATGACCATGAGAAGTTCGAGAACCCAGGTTTGGGTAATGGACCCAAGTTTGTTTGATGGATAATGGTATGACTTTTGATATATTTTAAGGCAAGACTATTCTTAATGGATAGTACATGTTATGTCATTTCTGATGGTATGTGGAACGTCACATAACTACTCACGGTTTGAGAGTTATGGTCTTACGAAGTTGGAGGACCCTCATATGTTGGCTTGAAGCCCCAAAAGGTCAAAGAAGCCAAAGAGCTAGCAAAGAAGAAACTATTATTTAAATGATAAAGTAAAGTGACAAAGTCAAGAAAGATTATTTAAATAATAAAGTGAAGTGACAAAATCAAAGAAGATTATTTAAATGATAAAGTGAGGTGACAAAGTCAAGGAGGAATATTTAAATGATAAAGTAATGGAGAACTTTCTAATTATGGAAAGTGGTTAACCCTAAAAATGAGGAAAATAGTTTAAGTGACCTATAAATGGGTTAAGTGACCTAGAAATGAGTTAAGTGACCTAGAAGATGCTTTTAAGGAAGATATTTGGAGAGTATAAATAAGAGGTAAGACTCTCTCATTTAATATCACACTTGAGAATATTGAATATCTATAGGTGACTGAGGTAACCAAAGGATATCTAAGCCAAATTTCAGAGGGAAGGTGAAGAAAAGAAGGATGGAATTCAAGGGAGGATAAATTCTTTTGATGATGCTTTCTAAGGTATGCTATTTACATGTCATCTCACCATTTTCGCAATATCTTTTTTTCTAGAATGACTTAGACCGTGAAATTGATAGGCCATCGATAAAACATATCCAAGTATCTGTGGTAAACATTTCAGCTTGTGATTCGTTGTATTTTTTGAGTTACACTCCATGTAAAAATGGGGTTTGTGGCTAGTCCTAAAACTAGTCTAAAACACGTGTCTCGGGTAAAAACGTCATAACTTCTTCATAACATATCTAAATTCAGTAATACCAAATTTGATGGCTAGAGTATAGTCTGTACTATTCTGTGTAACATTTTCAGATCCCTTCAACAAATATTTCGTGTGGGGCATGCTCTACAAGGTCGCTCTCTAGAATAAGCCAGAATTCAACAAGGTATGCCATTTTTGCTATAACTCATTTTATGAGAGGTTCCAAGTAGTGACACCTGGAGGAATTGCATAAAACAAACTGAAGAACATTGTGTACTGTTTTCAGATCTTTATTCGTTGCAGGTACATAGTTATGATTATTTCAATTTAGGGTTCTTGACTAATCCCAAACTAGTCATGTGAGACAAAAGAACAGTTTGATGAAAATTCTAGTCTCTTGTTATGAAAGTTAAGGAAGGTTTACAGGTATGTGATCATATACACCAGGTCTATTACAGAGTTACAAATCATATTTGGATGATAATATTAATGAGGGCTTTTGGTTCAGGTGCATGTTGGGTACATGGTTGAGACAAGTAGTTGATGAGTTGGCACATACATGAGGTGTATAGTTGATGATGTTGGTACATATTGATGAGTCATAGTTGATGAGTAGTTGACACATGATTGGTACATACTT